>CAHIKZ030001269.1:4210000-4252500 GCA_903632075.3 Acanthosepion pharaonis | reverse complement strand
TTATATCATCAACCTCAAAAGTTCTATCAAACCCTGAAATATTGTGTAACTTTATAAACAACTTTTGGCACAGTTTTGTATTCCTGGTAGCATTTCTATAACCTGCATGAGTCATTTTTGATTTGACCTATATTTGTAGGTCACGGAGTACCAATTTCAAAACATGATCTTTGGGTTTATATTGCAATAAATATCTGATGAACAGGCTCTTTAAATTATTGCAATAAGGTCATAAAAATAAGAATCTGAAAAATATAAGGAATAATTCTAGGCAAATGAATCATAAAGTGGAAAAATTTGGCATATATGAGGTATTTTGGTTAAACTAGCCATGATTACAATTAAATGAAAAATAATAGGTAAAAAAGAACACGAGCATATAAAAACTTTATTATATCTAAAGGTAAAAAAACAAATTAAAAATCAAGCAATTATTACAATTGAGCAAAACAGTAGAGTTACCATTAAATTTTTGATTAATCTTCAAATCCATAAAATTAGTTGTCTTCGTTATAAAAACTCTGATACTTATTTTCAATACTACTATCATTGTCGTTAAATGATGCATCATCTAATTTCAGCCGATTATTGCAAATTTTAAACCTACATATAAATGCAGGAGAATTTTAAAAGATATTTTTAGTAATATTTAGTAATTTTTTGTTTATATGCTGTCAAATAAAGTATATACTGAGAGGAAATGCTGAAATTTTGAATTATTAAACCTAAATATTTTTATATATATATTTCCAGCAATAAAACATTACTTTAGTCTGATAAAGTCCATTTACAGGATGAAACGTGTTACAAAAAAATTTTTCCCACTTTTTCATTCATTTGCTTAAAATTGTTCTGATATATAAAAATTTATATATCATATTCTTCAAGGAATCACTAAGTAACAATAAAAGTAAGTCATCATTGAACTTCAGACAAAGTATGTACTAACAGAATTATACTTAAAAATATAAAGAATAATGAAAATATTTTATGCCAGTTTTTCAGTATAAAATGAATCTACTCAGACTGCAAGAATAATTTTGCTTCTTTTTTTTTTTTTGAAAAGTAATCAAGTAATATCATAGATTTAAGGATAACTGGAGAACATATTGGCTGAAGTGTTGGAATTAAAACCAAAAAAATGCTGCAGCTATTTGTTTTAGTATCTGTCTATATTTCTGAGATGAGGTATTATGTACATTATTTACATTATTCAGACTATTGTCTGCATCTTTGTCGCCATATTTATTACAACGTTTCGGCCGTTGTATGCTCTGGCCTTCTTCAGATGGTTGGAATGTCAAACTGAACCCTTTATTTTGCTCACTGGGGTAGACTGTTCTAGTTCCACGTGCTATGTTTAATGGATGTCAGTTATCAGTTATCTCCTGTTAATTTCCCTCTGGTATTGAACTCACACTCTTTTGGGTCATGTCACTGGATCTAACTAACACCTTTATCCACTGTGCCATGTGTCCTTGAAAACAGTTTACCCCAGTGAGCAAAATAAAGGCTTCAGTTCGACATTCCAAACACCTAAAGAAAGCCAGAGCATACAACGGTCGAAATGTTGTAATAAATATAGCAACAAAGATGAGGACAATAGTCTGAATAATGTAAATAATGTCCATTTGTTTTAGTAATATCTACAATAATGAAATAATTTCTCTCAGAATTTCAAACATTCTAAGGTTGTAAGTTTATTAAAGATATGTATTAAAAATTAATTACCAATATCTAGTCTTCATTGAGTTTTTCATAATTACAATGTTCCCAGACCAGGCATTTTGTAAATAAATAAATTTTAAAGAATGGTACAAGTGAAGAACAAATCTGTTTGGGAATTTCTTTCTTGTTTGAAGACATAAAGAGATAGATGTATCTCAATCCAAGAAATAAGCTCCAAAAACAAAAAAGCCAATTTACAATATGACATCAAGGCTGATTATTGATCTTTGAAAATACAAAAAATATTATTGATATTCATAAATATGTATGGTCAAAATGGGATGAGACATGGCTCAATGGTTACCAATAAGCAAAGATCAAATGTTAAAATTCTTTGATCTATGCTGAAAATATATTTTGCACCGAACAAATGCCCTTGTTTACCACTATCAAGCACTAGAATAATTTAATCTTTGTACAGCATATTTGATCTGATATGATCAACTAGATGTTTATCTCTTGGGAAGGCTTGCTAATCAAATAATTGCAGAGCACTTCAGTTCGACATCATTTTACCAGGAATTTAAAACACTTGCATGATCGGATTGTTGTACGCCTCTCTTGACAAAGACCTGCTCATATTTTTCTTATTTCTTTCTGTTCTATGTTCATTCTTCATTATAAAGGTAAATCACTGATAAATTCATTGTTAGGACTGCATGTTTAGCACCAGCACTGGGAATCAAACTAGGTACCTTCAAACTACCACATTTCTTCTTCTTAAAATACTTTGTTCATAAAAGGAACAACCTAACATTCAAATTACAAATTGGAGATACTAAAATCAAATGAATACAACAATTTAAATATCTGGGAAGTGTTTTAACAGAGGATGGAAAGTGCAACACTGAAATTCAAAGGTGGATTGGGATAACAAAAAATGCCTTCCAAAACCTAAGCAAAGTATTAAGAAATAGAAAAATTTTGTTTCAAACAAAGACTACTGAACTGTTATGTAATATCAGCCATCCTATATGGCAGTGAATACTGGACAATATCCTCACAGATGAAGAATAGACTTGAAGCAACAGAAATGTGATTCTACAGAAGGATGCTGGGAATATCATGGACTAAACATGTGAGTAATGATGTTTTAGAGAAAATGGAAAGAAAAAGGATCATTGTGAAAGTTTGTGCCTGATTGTCAGTGTTTTTAATTTTTTAATCAGACACAAACCTTTGCAATGATCTAATACTTAACATTAGAAAGAGACAGTTGAACTTTAGGGCACATACTGAGAAAAGAGGGTGTGGAAAATTTGATACTCACAGGACATATTGAAGGCAAGAGGGACTGAGCAAAACAATGCATAACCTACATAGCAAGCTTGAGTAAATGGATGATGGAACAAGATTTTTGAGTGATAACAAAAAGATAAAATTTATTAAGAGCTACAAAGATTAGGAAATTGTGGAGATCCATGATCGCCAACATCCTGAAGAGACATGACATATAGAAGAAGAAAAATTTACACATGCATAGTCACACATGTTATCAAGTTGAAGGTGATCTAAAAAGATGTGACTCTGAAAAATGAGATTAGATGAGACATTTTTGAGAAAATGCATGATGTCAAAGAGGGTCATTGATTTCAAATACAGTGAAGAATATTTGCTCTGTTTATGGAAAAAATCTTAAGGGTCAGGAAATGTCAAGACTAAATTTTGGTCAAGACCACCTATGCTAAAAGGTTCCACTCCTTCTAGATAACTGTATTCAGTTGTCAATAAAACTTTAGTATCTAAAATTAAAACAAGTGTTAAACTGATATGGCAAAACAGTTTAATAGAACCCTACAATAATCATAACCCATTCACTTGCATAAAACATGAGCTTTACTGATCAATCAGAAAGGTGTTTCACTCTTGCATGGCTACACAAAACCACACATTGCAAAATGCACATAGGAAAAGACTTTAGCTTTGAAGTTTTAGTTCATCCACCTTTTCAGATCTTTACAACATTTCCTGCATGGGAAATGCAGCACCAATTAGGAAAAGGTTAAAAAGAATATAGAAAGTTCTTTTGCTTCAAAATCCAAATAATTTTATGTTTGAATCATTAATAACTTACCTACTTGATAGGATTCCCTCACAGAAAATGAAGGAAACTATTACTTTAATTGAATTTTTAATTGATCATTAAATATGAGTTAGACAGAAAAAAAGTAGCAAGACTTTTTCAATGTAATATTAATAATGTAATATGCACACATTAACCTAGCTGGGTCATGTCAACTTCAGTGTTTTTTATTTTTTATCCAGAACAATATATATATATATATATATATATATTATACAACAAAAATCATAATGAATTAATAGTTTTAATGTAAGCCTTTCTACATTAACTATCAAGTTCATTTCCACAATTTGGTTTAATGGTCTATATTTATCTAGTATATGTACATATATATGTGTGTGTGTGTGGAAATGGACGCAATCTTCAGGCCATGTCCTGAAGATTGTGTTCAAGCTTAAACAGACTGTCGCCACTCGGTGTTGACCTGAGTGTTCACTTTTATATTCACATACAGTCTATCCCTGATACTGACCCATAAATATAGCATACCTTAAAATAATAATTTATCATATATATATATATATATGCATATATATATGTATGTATGTATATATAACCAAATGAGTAAATATAGGTAGGTGTATGAGTGAGTGATCATATACAAATACATATAAATACTCTATAGTGTCAGAAAAAATATTAAGTAACACAGTTATTTAATATATATTTACAAATATACATAATACTTTACATTGATTGCACAACTCTGAGTTATATGCCGAAGCAATTTTCAAGTGCTGGTATTTTTATGTTAGGGTAACACCGTTTTATAATATTTCTGGCTATTGCAAAATACTTGTTTGGGTGGATTATTATTGTTATTAAAATATTTAAATGAATTGTAGCTTAATTTTGAATTAAGGCCTAGATTAACATTTAAGTGTGAAAATAAAGTTGGAAATAAGAATTATAAATTCTAATTTGAAGAGATGTTTAAGTTATCAAAAGTAATAAACACGAAGAAATGTTAGGAAATCAAGGGAGATAACTCTATTTTTCTCATGAAAATCAATAAAGATGTTAATAATATTATTAGTATTAATATTACTAAACTAAATAAAAGTAGTGAAATCAATAATAATAAAATATGCAGTGATAAAATAAAATAAAAATTTTTGCTTGAGTGATTGTGGATGAATTGCCATATGTTTCTGTGAGTGGACAGCAAGGCCTTCTTTACTGCATACAACAGAGCCACAGTAGCAGTTATGGCTATCATTGAGAGGATTAGCACACTAGCAACTTTCTTTAATATTTGTATGCAGTTGATCCTGATGTTCAAGTTGGCCTCATTCTAACCTTTGTATAGATTAGAATCAGGACGGGTGCCAGCTCCTTTGGTCTGATGTTTTGTTTTCCCAGGAACGAAAGGGGATACTGCATTGCTTCAGATTGTCTTTGAGTTTTTCTTTGAAACATATATGCTCTCAATTTCTAATAGTTTGGTCGAAACTATAATGTACTCAATATTCAAGATGAGCTTACTAATCATGATACCCCCCCACCAAAAAAATATACTAAATATAATTCAAATTTGAAATGAAGTCTGAAGTATAATTGCATTCAAAATCTACTGAATGTTTTTCTGAAAATAATTTTGTTTAAAAACACATCAGTAGAAGTGATAAAATGTACCCAAAAGACCTATTTTCTCTTTTACTTACTTTTTATTTAAGTGATTGTCTTATATTATGATTGTCAAGAAAAACCAATGCGATTGATAGTAACTTACTCAAAGTTGGCATGAATTCTTGCGATTTATTTTTGCCAGACAGAAGGAAAATGCATACAAGAAAGAGTTTCTGTTGTATGAATAAAAATGTCAGAAATATACATATACTGTTTGTTTGAAGAAAGTTAATTTTATACCATTTTTGTCACTTTTAAATAAAAGAGTCAAGAACATTTTTTGCTAAACTTCAATGCCCTGATCTATAATTCTCTTCATCCTTTCCTCTATCACTCCTACTTGCTCTTGCTCCAATTCTCGGTAATCCCTCGTGTGCTTCCCACCTTGCTTAGGGTGAAAAAAAAAACAAAAAAACTTAGCCCATTTTCCCCAATGGATAATACTAAATGACTGCAAATATAACCAACCTTTTCTTACAAATGAGAAAGAAACAAAGATATTGTCCTTGAAAAGATATAATACAACACACCAGCCAATGCATAAAGACAACACAGACTCAAAGCTGGCAAAGGAACACATCACTTAACAATAGATACAACTTTATTAAGACACATAGATTCTTTGTTTTAATGGCATATGAAAGATGAAATTGCTCAGAAACTAATGAAAAATTTATTTCAAACTCTGCATAGAAACCAGAGAAATGATCCAAATCAAAGAAGAAATAAATAAAAACAAGGAACTTTCATTCGTCTTCAATCAAACATATATATATATATATATATATATATATAGTCTTACACAAAAAATCCAAAATTACCTCATATGAGGAGGGGATAAATCTGGTTCAACCAATGAAACTATGTATGTCTTATTCAACCCTGGTGTAAAGACATAGTTTTATCGGTTGAGATAAATCTATCCCCACCCCATGGGAGGTAATTTTGGATTTTGTTGTGTCATACTATTTATATGCTCTGTTAATTTTAATATTTTATATTACAAGGATCCTCTTGGATTATATACCAATGGATTTTTTTACCTGTACTATATATATATATATATATATATATATATATAAAATACATATGGGGTGTAACAGTAAAATTGTCCGATTATTAGATTAAACTCTGAACTGTTGTATCTTAGAAATGATTAAAGATATCTTACTGGAATTCTCTGAGGTTTTTATAACACTATTGGACTCAACTTTCAGTAATTTGTACTTTGCCAGTACATTTAATTCATTGGAAAATATTAATCACTTGAACTGATCATTATAGAGTAAACATTTCAGATCAAAATTTTGCTGATATCAGGCTACAGACTTATTGTTCTACTTTCAGAGAGTAATTTTTAGATAGACAACAAAAATTGGCCTGTTTGAGACAGCTCCAACTATACAACTCACCCCTCACATTAACATTGCAATAATTTCAAGTAATGCACATAATAGAATTACAACATATTTAGTTATTAATAGAGTTTAAGTATTTCATGTATTCACAGATTATTGACAAAATCCAAAGGCAAATCTGCAATTTTATTGACCCTGGCCTGGCATCTTGGTTTCAGTCAAATTTCCTTCATCATAACATAGCTTCCCTGTGATTAAAAATTTTCATGGTAATTGTTCTCAGTTTTCCACATTGGTACCTTGACTTTGCAAGTTTAAACTCAGTACTAGATTGGCAGCTAATTTTCAACGATTTCACTGTTGAAATTGTTAGATATAACTATAAGTTCTAATTTTATTTATGATAGGTTGTTTGTTATTTATAGTTAAAGCTTCTAATATTTGTAATCATTTTTTATAGTTTATATAGGAAAACACCACATACAAATGCATGTAGATAAGGCAAATGAAAAAACTGATATGACATCCACCCATTTGGAAGACTGGCATAAAATAATATTCCTACTTAATTTCTTTGCTATAAATATCTATCTCATTTTGATCAGACTTCATTGACCTTTCCTGATCTCTCCTCCTTTGAGTAAGTCCTTTTAGCTTTCCATGTTAATCCAGTAAGTGATTATGAATCTGTCCTAGCCCACACATTTTCTGTCTTGTTTGGTGAAGATCGAAGCTCAATGTCTGACGCCAATGATTTTTGAAATTTATAGCAGGAAATGGTCTTCATCATTCTGATTTTGTTTTTGAATGGAAATGGCCATGTCATCATAAATAAAAAAAATAATCAAGCTACACTGATATGGATACTAAAGTAATGGCTAACAAGCTTGTTACTAACTATTGTGTTCTTCTGCTAGACTATAGCTTAATAAATACCTACATGAAATAATTAAACATTTTTTTATAATGTCCAACACATTCTTATTTTTTCTTGTATGTCAGTTAAAATGTGTTTATTCACATTTGAGCAGTTGTTGCCAGATTATGTGCCCCAGAAAACCTTATGAAAACCGTTGATGTATACCACAAAAAAAAAGTGATAAAGAAAATAAAATGCTCTAAACAGTTTTTTAAGATTTAATTAAGCTTGATATTTTCTATCATTAAACATAGAATTCCTACCAGAATTTCTAGGATGAGGTGCTACCATTATTTATATTAGAACTAATATCCTCATCTTTGTTGTTTTGGCTGCTATGCTCTCCAGCCTTCTTTCGATGTCTTTCAATTTGAGTAACCTACAGAGAATTTTAAAATGAACCTTTATTTAATCTATGGGGGTAAATTCTTCTTGTTCTGCTATCCCTGCCTAGGGATATCTGTTCTAATTAGATATTTCTGATTGAGTTTGGTACCATGATTGACATCCATGATAAGAACATGAAATGAACAATGTTTTTTTTTTTTTTATCAATTTGCAATTTTGGTTAAAACTACCTTTAGCACAGCCTAATTTATGTTGAATTTCCTTATCTTTTATACTAAATTTTGTTATAAATGAAACTCACTCTGGCTGATAGATCTACTGTAGTCATTATGAAAGAACTTGTCTCTGCTCTATGGGTCATGTGAACACTGCTTATCTATCAGAAAACATTTTTATAAGGAATTTATATTCTAGAATTAAAGCTGACATATAGAGAAAGGGTACTGTTAGCTGTATTTTATTTAAAAAGTCATGAATGTCAAAATTTCAGTTTACATTATTGGAAAACTAAAGTTTAAGCCAAATCAGAATGTAACCGATCCTGACCAGACATCTCAACTTCAGTCAATTTTTCACTGATGTGACGTGGATGCCTTTTGTCTTTCCTACAATTATTTTCATGGCAACAGCTCTGATGATCTTTTTTCCCTGGTGCCCTGACTATGTAAAGTTGTGGCGGACATGAGACAGAACCTGGGACGAGCACAACTGGTCGTGACTTGCCTTGTCCCCGCCAAAAAAGAGCCCGTATTTGCTTAGCATGTAAAGCTACTGCAGTTGAAATGAGGGAGAGAAAAAAAAAGCACTTACCGCTCTGCCGTAATCCATCCTCGGCCAGATAACGTAAAAGAATGAGGGGGGACTGGCATCGCATTTTTATGCAATAACGATGCAATGCATTATGGGACATGGACGCAATGAATTATGGGATCACATGAAGACGCAAGGGATTATGGGTACATGAACAACTATGAAAGCAACTACTTTTTTCCGAGTCGGGGAGTTCTTCGAGGGACGTTCACGGTTGATGGCAAGAACGGGCAGTTAGTGTGATTTGGAGACAGAACTCAAGAAGGAACGACTCAAGGTTGAAATACCAGCTGGGAGAGCTTGAATTTACTTGCTGGTTATTGTTTTCTTCATTCGCCTCAGAAGTTAAGGACGTTAGGCACCTAGGTCACACCCGTTTAATGTTGAAATGAATAAATGCAACTGCTACTTCTACTTCAATAGTTTCTTTTCATGAACTTCCCACCTGTAAAATGCCCTTTCGTTTCCTAAAATCTTCAAAAATTTAAATAAAACATCAATCATCATCATTTTGAGTCTTGTTCATCTTTTGTCCTTAATCCTCCCTATACTCAGTCTTTTCTCTCACTTTCACTCCCTGTAAGACTCTGCATACCAGTGGCATTTCCACCTTGCTTGGGGTGAAATGATTAATAAAAAAATTAGAAGAGAATGACCCAGTGGATAAAGATGTTGGCTAGATCCAGTGACTAGACCCAAAGAGTTGTGAGTTCAATACCAAACCTCAGAAGTGGTGAACCAAAACTTGGAGAGTTGAGTTAAAGGGAAATAACTGAGACATCCAAAAGAGGCATGGCATGTAGAACTAGAACAATCTACCCTGCTGGACGAAATAAAGTGTTCGGTTCAGAAATTCTAATCACCTGAAGAAGGCCGGAGTGTACAGCGGCTGAAACATTGTGAATATGGCAATAAAGATGAGGATAACAGTCCATTTGTTTTGTTTTATGGCATATCAACCTCAATGGGTTATTTAATGCTGACAAAATTTTTATTGCTGGTAATATTTTGTTTTGTCAAAAATCTGTTTCTGGTAATAATTTTTTTTTTTCAAAAATTTGTTGCTGGTAATAATTTTTTTCCCAAAATCTATTGCTGGTAATATTTTTTCCTGGAAAATGTATAGCTGGTAATATATTTTTCCAAAAATATATTGCTGATAATAGTTATTTTCGTCAAAAATGTATTGATGGAAATAATTTTTTACAAAGTATTTCTGGTATTAAAACCTATTTTTACACTTTCATAGTATTTTTTACCCCAGTTTTGGAGTTAACTATTTGCCGTAGCTGGGTCCCTAACAGGTGCCCTCACCCTGGGTCAGGGCGGACCTGGGAACACCAGAGGTGACTCAATGCTCCTCAAAACCACTAGATTAGAGGCTTTGCTGTTGGACATAGTTTATCATCTTACCCAGGACACAGATGTAGTTTATCATCATACCCAGGACGGGATAAGAGTCTGAATAATTTAAATAATTCAAGTAATCATAATACCTCATCTCAGAAATCCAATCACCTGAAGAAGGCCGGAGTGTACAACAGCTGAAACATTGTGAATCTGGCAATGAAGATGAGGATAACAGTCTGAGTAATATAAATAATGCAAGTAATCATAATACCTCACCTCAGAGATATAGACAGATATAAAAAAAAAATAGATATTTTTCAATTTTTGTTTTTATTTCCAAAGAAGACAGCAGTTTAATATTCTGAGGATGTTGTGAATAAACATCAACATATTGACAAATCCGTTTTATGAAGTTATTTTTATCATGTCACAATTAATGATGTAATTTTACAACCAATTAGCAATGATTGATGACTTTTCTCTTTTTATTTTTATTAGTCATTATATTGGTTTTTATTCCCTTGGAGTACTGATGCATAGAAACACATTTCAACATTTTAATCAAAGCCTTCTTCATTTAATGGGATTTTGATATAATCATATTCAATCAAATTATTTTCCTATGCTGCGTTTAATAATTGAAAATAACTTTGAAAATAAAATGTTCAAGATTTAAATTTAAAAGGATTTTCATTTTCTAAGTTATAAATCAGATTCAAGAATAATTCTGCTTCTCTCTCAAATAATAAGCCGGGCTCTGACAAGGAGTTAAAAAATGTTCTGTTTGGTTTTAATTTAATAAATCACTGCTAATAGGAAGAAAACCTATGCTAATTCTATGCCCATCAGACTAATTCTAAAACAAAGTTTTGCCTGAGTGGTAGAATTGACAGTAGTGCCTACATTTTTTTTAAATCCATTTTTACTATCATAATAGCTCTTCCTGCCTGATACTGAGTGCTGTTTTTAACTGATGCTATATGTTAACAAATATATAATTTCAAAACGTTATATGTATTTTTAAAATTTCTATTCTCTTAAATTTATTTCTATATCTATAGTAAATAAAAGCATAACTTTACAAAAATGAATATTAAAACAACAAAGTAAATTTAAAAGAAGAAATTTAATTTTATTAATATTTTTCAGCCATCTTATGGAAATAATTTTTTTTTCAATCTTTAAAAAATAAGCTTCATTGTTTTTTGGTTTGTAACTAACATGAAAAAGTAAATAATTTTAAATTAAGTTTTGTTAAAGGGAAAACTATAGTTAGCCTTATTTTTTTGAAAATTAATTTAAATAAAATATAGTTAAATTTGTAAAAATCCAGCACAACTAATGTTGACTGTAAGTCATGTTTGTTTCTCCTAATTTGTATTTAACTAAAGTTTCTTTTTCTTTTCAAATACAAATATAACTTGAAATTTAAACATAATCGATTTTCAAAACTAAATTCTCAATGTATCTTACTTCTAATCTCTTTCAAAATAGTTAGTAATTACATTCATTTACAGAGAAATTTTTGCTGCCTTCACTTTCTTTAAAAAGAAAATAATCACACATATAATTTTTATTTACTTAAAAAAATCTAAATCCCCTTCTAAAATAAATAGGGAATAATTATTTTTCAAAGAAGTAAAGCTGGCTATAGTTTTTGCTTGAATTAAATATGTTTAAATATATCTTAATTTAAGTTTATTTATTAATAATAATTCGAAAAAAGGTTACTGCACTTAGATAAATTGGTTTGATTTGTTTGAAAATAACATTAACAGAGTATTTATGTTAGTATTTAAATCAAAAAATAAAGTATCTTTTTGAATGAAAATATGGGAATGCTCAGGTCCCTAAGCCACTCCCACTCCACCCCAAGTGTAATATTTGTAGTGTAGTATTTTTCTAAATTTAGTTATTTTGCAACAAACTAAAAATACAATGAAGTTTATTTTTTAAAGCATGAATAAAAAATTATTTTCCATAAGATGGCTGAAAAACATCAATAAATTGTCAATAATAAACTATTATTCAGAGATCTTCCAAGCAATGACAGGTATCTCTGCTAGTATATATATATATATATATATATATATATATATATATATATATCAGGGAATGCATTTTCTTTACTAAGATTTCTCAAGTATACATGTTTCTAGATGCTACACACTATTTAATAAATAGAAATAGAAGATCTATTTGAAATACAAAGTATCCAATATAATAACATTGGAAATAATATATATATTAAACTTGTTCTCTTCAACCTTCTTCTTCTTTTCCTTTGCTTTATCCACCTCCTTACTATTACATTCAATGTTATGCGTTTGACCGTCATGCATGTATTTATCTATTTATTTTAAAAAAATAATAATGGAGTGTTTTTTGTGTTTTTTTTTTTTTTAAATAGAGCATTGGATGGTCAGTTGATAGAATTAGCTTGATGAGACCATAAGGTCAAAACCAAGGTTATGTATTCTATCTGACTTCCTAATTTTTAAAGTCTATATATATATATATATATATATATATATATATATATATATATATATTGTAATTTAGGGAAGGTTATTGAATAGAATAATAACATGAAGGTTGGTAATGAATGATAATACTTAGGACAAGAAAAACACATATAAGATTCACCAGTGGCGTGTAGAAGAAGTAGTCAACTGCTAGAAGTGAGTCAAGTGAATTCTACAATGAATTGCCAACTGTAGACCAACATACAGTATTTACTCCTGTATGTATGTGAATGGGGACACACCCATTACCATCCGTAGGTATGCTACAACAATATATATATATATATATATATATGAATTGGGAACAAATACAGATCCAATATGGATCAGAATGCAATAGAATGATACAATAAAGAACAAATAGAAAAATTTATAAATCTAACATGTTTCACTTTTATTAAAGCTTCATCAGAGAAGGAGATATGGAGAAAAAAAGAAAGAAATTCTGGTATTTTTATTTTTGTGTTCTTTGAGTTTGATTGGTTAAGTAGGCTTTACATTCATTCAACTAGTTAACAAACATTAATATATCATGGTGTTCTGAACTCAAGGCGAGATGAATATACATTATCATTGGAATCCCACATAAACAAATTAGAACTGTTGTACACTTACATACATAAAGTAATATTTATGTTTTATCAAGTAGGCTTCGAACCCATTATTTTTTTTGAGCTTTGTAAGAATGTGTATTCTTTCTTTTACTTCAGAATGCCATAACTTATATTCAAGTCTGCAATTGCTAAGATTCAAAATGGAATAAACTACGATCTTCAAAATTTTAAATGCAATGTCAGTCATTATCTTCTTAATTCCTGTTTTTTATTTTTCTCTTTCTTTAATAATGATTTTCTTTTTCTCATCCTCTTTCACATTTAGTATCTTGCATCCTAGTGGCTTTATTGCCTTGCTTGGAATGAAATGATTAAAAAAATCTATATATCATTATTTCTTCAATAATGTTAAGCTATTCTGTAATGAGTATTTTTTAAATAATCTCTTTATGAACAAATAACAAATAAAATTTAATGGATCAATACAAACTAATCAGCTTTTTAGAACAAATTTTGGCCTTTTTTTATACTTTTGTAATTGCCTCTATGATTATTTGCATGTGAATGATCGTAAAAATAGATGCAGACTAATTTATAAGGAATAACAAATTAAATTTTGTATGTCTGCATTTTGTTTCTAATAGTGACATTCGTTTGGTGTAATAATCTTCAAAATAATCCTATTATGATTTTACTTGTTCCTTAGTTGGTTAGTACGTACGTTTTACCCTGCATAAATAATACTATTCTGTTTTGATTGTGAGGAAAGATAGAAATGACATATTGAATCCAGTAAAAGAACAAAAGAAATGAGAAATAAAGGAAGGTGCAATAATGTTCTCATGCATTTAAAGTGAAATGGAAAAACTTATCAATTTCAAATCTTTTTATTTGTACCCTCTTACTTCTTTAAATAAATACCTGCAGTATCTGTCTATATTTCTGAGATGAGGTATTATGTACATTATTTACATTATTTGAACTATTGTCCTTTTCTTTGTTGCCATATTTATTATGTTTCGACCGTTGTACACTGTGGCCTTCTTCAGGTGGTTGGAATGTTGAACTAAAACCTTTATTTCGCTCACTAGGGAACTAGAACAGTCTACCCCAGTTAGTGAAATAAAGGGTTCAGTTCGACATTCCAACCACCTGATGAAGGCTGGAGTGTACAACGGCCAAAATGTTGTAATAAATATGGCGACAAAGATGAGGACAATAGTCCGAATAATGTAAATAGTATAAATACCGGCATTAAAATATATATGATTGTGACTGCAGTATTTTGTTAAATTTCTTCCACTCAAATATTTCCACAGGTACTTTATAGCTGGGAACTCACAAGAAGCTTATCTAATCACTGACTTAAGATTCTTCAGAAAATTCAAATAGGAAAACCGTTAAATTTTTCCATGTATTTCTAGGTTGCATTATTCTGCTGAAACTCTCTCAATCCGACCATTTGATGGCAGTGAATCTCTCTGAAAATACAGGTTTTTCTCTGTCCGCAATGTTAATACACTTTGATGACTAGAAACAATTTCATTTTGTAAAAGGAAATCATTATTCTAGTATTCATGTTAATCAAGAAATTCCTGAAGCCTGTCTGCTGGTTTGAGCTGAAAGCTTTTCCAACAATAGTTCTAATCACATTTGCAGAAAGTGGAAAGTTTCATTAAAAATAAAATGTCTAAGAATTACCAAAACTTTCCAGACAATCAGCTGTTGGTGATAGGGACGATGGAACAGTTATCAGTTTGGAAAATGGAAACTATAAACCAAGTTCCTATTCCAGTTGAGGTTGTTTATTTTCATTTTCCCCAAAGAATTTGAGAAAAGCATTCATCTACTTCTCCCTGTACTCTGTTCCAACATTAGATATCCTCATGAAAAGTCTCATCACTAGCATGCCACAATGAGTGAGAGGGAATAAGAGTGAATGAGAAAGTATTTGAGCAATTGTTATGTCCAACACCCTTGGCAAGAATTATGGAATTAGCACAATTGGAGGATGTTCACTTAGGATTACTTTTTATTTAGCAGTACATAAACTAGTAACAGATAAGATGCAAAATATTTTTATTTAATAGCTGAACATTCTGGTATCATATAATATACCTTAAACAAACTAGATTAAATCATTTAAATTAATGGTATAATTGTTTTCAAGCCATTCAGGGGAAAAATTATGGAATAACCAAATATCGAGGAAAAACTTATGGAATGAATATGTAATTTCACTCCAAGCAAGGCAATAAAGCCACTAAGATGTAAGTAGTTACGGAGAGTGAAAGAATATGAGGAAAAGAAAAACATTATTTAGGAGAGAGAGCAATAAAAGGGCAAGAATGAAGAAGACAAGATAATGATTGATATTGCATTTAAATTTTTGAAGATCGTAGTTGACTGGAAAGCAAGAAGCCAAAAGTTCCATAAGTGAGTGGTGTTAGCACAGAACTTATTGCTACATCTAACCATTTAAACTGTAAAATGATGACACCTTTTCTCCAATCTAGTAATACACTTATATATGCTAAGTCAAGGTATCAAAGAGCAAGCATGAAAATATTTATAGAAAAGGTACAGGAAAGTTATGTTATAGCAGTGGGAATGTAACTGAAGCTGATATGCCAGGTCTAGACTAATAACATTGCAGATTCTTTTATGTATTTTATCAATTATCTTGAAATACATAGCAGAAGCACCAAACCAGATGTCTACAGTTAAAAGAGAGTTCTAACTTGTGTAAATGTGTGACAGAACAGGGAGTGAAAATGCTAGTAAAAAAGCAAGCATTACTAAGAGTTACAAAGGACAGGAAGTTGTGGAGATCCATGATAACTTACATCCTGAAGGAACAATGTACATAAAAGAAAAATAATGTCTCTTCTTCATCTTGTCAACAATATGCCTCTACTATGAATAGTAACTAAGCAAAATTTTATTTGCCTCATTGTCAACCATGACAGCTTTCAAAGAACAGGCAATAAAAATCTTCTATTTTTGGCTTTTTTTGTGAGATGTTGAAACTGTAATATTATCAATACTAAAACCATTTTTGTCAATTTCTTTTTAATACTAAAGTTCATCTAATACAAGGCTCAAAAGGCACAGATGGTAGAGCATTACTGAATCTAGAGTACAAAATAAATAGAAGGAAGTGAAGATTTTGAGGATAAAGAGGATAGATTATGATTGACTCTCGACTTGAAAAGATTAAGATTGCTGTGTTCAGGAAAGTAAACATGCAGGAGTTTGTCTTACAAAGAAGCAGTTCTCAGAAGAAAAACTTAGTGGAATTTCTTCCTTAAGATTGGAATATGTAGTAATTTTCAGTGACTTGACTCCATTGACATAGCATGGTGAGTCCTAGTTAAAAAGGTTTGAACAGGTGTAACTAAAGAATGGAGATCATCTAAACATTTGCCCTAGAAGTAAATAATGGAATAGTGATAGGCTTGCAACATTGTATCTGTTACTCAAAGTAAATCCAGCCAATCATATTCTTTTTCTTCTTAAGAAAAATGTGGTTATAAAAGAAAACAATTTCTCTAAGCCTTAAAAAAGCTTTATTGGTGTCTCCCAGATATAATGGAAAACTAAACGAGAGTGACAGTTATGTGTTGAAGAATAATTGAAAAAGAGGCCCACTTTTGAGAAGAAGTCACAATGTGGAAAACTAAAAATATCACAGAAAATTTGGTTATTTATTTATTTTAGATTTTCTTTGTCTACTTTCAGCCAATTTCTTATCTATCGTAATAAAGATTAGATTTATTATCTGACGCCATTATGACACTAATTGTCACAAGATGTTGGCTTTCTGTTTACAGATGGAAATCTTTGAGAATTTCCATTCTTGAATTTTGCTGTTATTTTCATTTTTAAAAAATAAAAATTGGGTAAGTAAAAAATATGCCAAAAATTTAATAAATATCAATAATAGATTAACCATCTTTTAAATTTCTTTTATATTAATTTACTAATCTTATTATGGTTAAAGGTAAAGGAAACAAGGATGAAGATTGTGCTGCAGCAATAAATGAGTAGGAAGAGCATAGATGCCTATTATATATATATGTATATATATATATATATATATTACATGAATCATTCATACAAAAAGTAGATTAGTAAAGTTAATGATATAAAATGGCGAAATCTCTTCGCAAACAAAATTTTAAAATTGCATTAACCTATGAACCACTCGATGAATGTTATGATCCTTGTTTTTAATAACTACAAGCTGTATCTGGTCTTATACAACTTGTAGTTATTAAAAGACCTTATATAACTAGAAGGAACTGGATATCCAATCATAAACAGGAAACAAGCAATAAACATCTACTCCTGTCTTGAGAGGAGTTTGAATCAAGCAATATTCCTATGATTTGATTATAGTGATGAAGCTTGTACAGAACTAACCATGTTTTTGGAAGAGCTGAATACAGAGGAGTGGTGTATATAACATGCCACAAGGTCCCTAAATGACCCTCCTCAGGTTTTGAATTTAGAGTCAGACGTCCCCTACACTGGTTGCTACCCAAGGCTGTATTGACCTAGTCTATCCCACTATTAGCTGGTGGGAGAAAAGATGAATTTATACCTTTCTCAAAAGTATTTGCATGCACATACACACACACACACACACACACACACACACACACACACACACACACACACACACACACATATATATATAATAATAATAATAATAATAAATAAACATATTACCTTATGTCTAAAGTACAACTCGGAGTTTCATTTTCAGTACAATCTTCAGGTACTTACAATGGTGATGAACTTTTCATTGTTGGTATTTTTTAAAATTCTGGGTCTCATGGAAGTATATTAATTTTATATTTAATAATTATATAATTAGAATCTAATATTGAGGTATATATCTGGATTAAAGTTATAAAATTATAGGATGGGGATAGAGAGAGAGAGAGAGAGAGAGAGAGAGAGAGAGAGAGAGAGATGTGTGTGTTTGTGTGTATTTGCACGTTTGCTCTTCTTTATTGTAAGTTTGTTGCAAATAAAATTGTCTAAACATTTTTAGCATAAAAATGTCAGTTCCATCACAATGAAACCAGAAAAAACAACTAATTTTATCTGTATATTTGCTTTGAGTAAGAGAGTTATATTCCTAATGCTGTTTGGATTCTTCTAACTGAAATATTCTTTGCACTGCTGCCTGACTTGGTTGGAGGTGTGTGGGTGAATGTCTATATAAATCTCGGGTTTAACTTTTTTTTTTTCTTTAGAGATGGGGGTGGCTATCTGTATATTCTTCTTCTTGTTACATCTTAAATATATTTGTAGATATACTGTAGACAATAGAATCAGATCAACAAGACAGACAATCTACACACTCAAGTAAGTTTGCTGCTGACATTTTTTTAAGAAGGACATTGGAAAGAATGAATGATTAATAGAAGTGAACAAATATGAAGATGATGAGAATTAGAAAGAAATGAGTAAAGAGAGATAAAAGAAAGAATTGATAACGTGAAGACATTGGAGATAACAGAAGGAAAAACAATGAGAAAAAGAATGATTATAATCTTGTTGCTGTCAAATATTTTAAATTAATTTTTTTACAAAGTTCTTCATTTGGGCTTCAGATTAGCTTTGAAGTAAGTTTGGTAACTGAAGTAGTTGTATATTCTCCACTATCACATATCAGTGCTGCTCAGTTTTCAAGATTAGATAAAAGCCATAATTTCAAACACTGATTTTCAATATCTGTCTATATCTCTGAGATGATGTATTATGATTACTTGCATTATTTATTCAGGCTGTTATCCTCATCTTCATTGCCATATTCACAACATTTGGGCCATTGACAATCTGGTCTCTTCACAGACACATGGCCCAGTGGATAAAGATGTTGGTTAGATCCAGTGACTAGACCCAAAGAGTTGTGAGTTCAATACCAGGACACAGCAATGATAAATCAAAGCTTGAAGAGTTGAGTTGAAGGGAAATAACTGAGACATCCAGGAGAGGCATGGTATGTGGAACTAGAACAATCTACCCTGGTGGATGAAATAAACAGTTCGGTTTAAAATTCCAGTCACCTGAAGAAAGCCACAGTGTACATGTCTGAAACACTATGAATATGGCAATGAAGCCTGAATAATGTAAATAATGCTGATTTTCACGGTAGGTAAGCTTTTCTCACTTGAAAAACTGGGGTAACATAATCTTCTCCCCTGGTTTTCTTTTCATTTGATTTTGGAAGCTTTACAAAATATCAATTCTTCTTACAAAATGGACACAGAATATTTAACCCCTGAAAATGTTCAATGAATACAATAAAATAATTTACACAGGAAATCTTTATTATTTGTGTTTACATTCAGACTCGCATTCTCCTTTTGATTGTTACACTCATAACATTTCAACCATTTTACTCTCTGATTTTCTTCAGGTGTTTGTTGTACTCAGTGTAGAAAATGGAACAAGAGCAATCTATCCTTTAAAAGAAATGGAGCATGTTGGTTGGTACTTTTAACAAATTGGTTCTATTGCAAAATGCAAAAAAATGAAATAAAAAAGAATTAACAAAAGAATGAAAGGATTATAAAAAAAGAAAAGAAAGAAAAAGAATGAAAGAAAGAAAATTATCAAAAAAAGATTAACAGAAAGAAACATTATGGATTAAAGAAAGAAAAAGAATAAATAAGAATGAAAGAAAAAATGATTATGAAAAAAACAAAAGAATTAAAAATGAAGATAATGAAAAAAAGAGAAAAAAATTAAAAAAAAAAAAAAAGGCAGAAAGAAAAAGTCCAAAGAAAACATGAACAATCTAAAGAATAGAGAAAAAAAGATGAAGGTGAAGAGAAACGAAAAAAAAAAAAAAGAAAAAAAAAACATTGAAAAGCTAAAAAGTAAAAATAAAAGAGAAAATCTAAACCAGACCAAAATAGTAAAAAAAAGAAAGAAAAAAGTTTTCCTCCATAAACACAAGTCTCTAAATTGTTTATTTTCTTAGCATTTTTTTCTTCTCTTGAAAGGCATCTGGAAATGGGAACAAGTGTAATTTGCTTAAATGCTTAAACTTCCTTCCAGCAAACAATCATGTTTAGTAGACATGAACTTATATGTTTAATATGAGAGACTTGGGGAATTTTTAATATATCTATTTGCCTAACAAGTAAACTGGTTGAGAGTCTGCCGACAAAGTTGCATTTGTGGAGCTTGGTTGCAAAGGTATGAAAAAATGGCTACCGATTTGAAGGAGTTATTGTATAGGATGCAATGAATATATATACTTGATATCTATCTTTTTCTCTTCAGGTGGGAGTTTGTTTTATGTAATTTTTGGTATCTATTAAAATATATTAAAAGAGATTAGCTTTAAAACATGGTTTTTTAAATAAAATTGAATAAGTCTTTTAAATGAATGTCTTTATCACATTTGTTGATGGTCTTTAAAATTACAACCTCTGAAAGACATTTGAGAAATGCTGGAAGCAGATTCCAAACCTGTCACCTGAAGTAATTTGAATAAACAACAGAAACACACAAAGAAAGATGGTGTATCTGACTATGGAACAGTTGTTTCCTCCCCCCACACACTTTTTTTTTAATTCCAACCAATTTAATTGATATTACTGTTTGGACATTACTAGTTTCACTACACTTTTAGCTTTGTTTTAGCCTGAACTAAACTAAACATGGCAGCTATCTTGTTGATATTCCACATTAATTTAAACAAAAGGTTAGGAAGGAAAATCTCATCAATACTATAAAGAGTGATAACAGCTACTGGACTTGAGAAACCTATTTTCCTGAAAAATTATTTAAAGAGAAAGATTTTATAAATTTCAACCAAAAGCAGTACTGCTTGCTCTGCTCAGTCAATGAATGTCAAATGTTTCCTTACAGGGAAACAACTAATATTACCATTGCCATTTGTATCTGTTGTAGTTTCTGTGAAAATAGATAAGAGGCATTATTTTCAGAATATCTTTGTATATGTGAATAGGAAGGGCACAAAGATGCCTTCCCAAAGTTAAGCAAACTACTAAGAAACAGGAAAATTTTGCTAGACACAAAGAAAAGAGTGCTGAAATGTAATGTGATGCCAAGCTTCCTACATGGCAATGAATGCTCAGCAGATAAACAGTAAACTGGAGGCAACAGAAATGTGATTCTACAAAAGGATGTTGAGAATACTATACATGAAGTGTGTAAACAACAAAGAAGCCTTAAGGAAAATGGAAATGAAAAAACACTTTTACTCAGAATCAGACAGAGGCAGTTGAGATTTCTTGAACATGTAATGAAGAAGGACAGCATAGAGAATTTGACACTCACAGGATATATTAAAGTCAAAAGAGATAGAAGAAGGCAATAGCGTGATGAGCTTGTGAGAATGGATGGTAGGAGATATGACAAAATGACAAACCTTACTAAGAGCGACAAGGGATAGGAGTTTGCAGAAAATCATGGTTGCCTAAGTCCTGAATGAACATGGTACATAGAAAAAGATCTTATTACCAGATATCTTGACCCAAAAATGTCTCATCACTGGCATGTTGCAGTGGTTTCTGGAGAAAGAGTTACTAAATGAGCTTTTATGTCAGCTAGTCTCTATTAAATAATTTGCTATCCATTTTTTGTTCTATTTCTGAATAAAATACTTTTGATTGGCTTTGCATGAAAAATTTGTATTTTTACACTCTTAAAATAATACTAAAAAATCTTCTGAGCCTCACTCATAGGACAGATAAATAGTGTCAAGATTTGTGAATTCTAAGATAAAATAAGATGAATAAAAACCAAAATAGGTTTTTATAACATGATTCAAGTCTGAAAGTTTTCTGACCATTAAAGTAAATAGTGTAAAGTAGAAATAAATAAAGTTCTGCTAGATGGTATTTTTTTAATTCATATTTCACAAAATGGAAACAGCCAGAAAGAATTTGAGTGTGGAAATAAAAAGCAACAATAAGATGAATAAATCAAAGAAAATAAATAATGAAAATATTTGACAAGAAAACCAAGAACTTTTAGTACTAGAACTAGCAAATAAAAAGAAATGTTTCTATTTCAGATGACTTATTTTAATGGGACAAAAGTTTTTCCCCAAGAAAATTGAATTAAAAGCAATAAGAACAACATGAAGAAAAATGAGTCAGAAAGTAATAGGTAAAAAAGTAACAATGAGTTATAAATGGAAAGAGCAAAAAAGTAACAATGAGTCACAAATGGAAAGAGCAAATATACATTTATTGTTTTAATTAAAACAATTGTGGCACAAGGCCCAAAACTCATCTCTCACCATTCAATATTACATATACAATACCACAAATTTACAGGGAACTTAAAAAAAAACATGCCATAAAATTTCAATATGTAATAATAGTTCCAATGTCTCTCTTTCTTTTTTTTAAATAAATCAACAATAAAATGAGTCATAAATAAATAGGACAAAATGCAGCAATAAGATGTGTCATAAATGAAAAGATCAAATACAAGCAAAAATAAAAAGAGTCATAAATGAATTAGGCAAAAAAGCAACAAAAAGATGTGTCATAAATAAACAGGTAAAAAAAGCAACATGTCATAAATGAGCAGGTCAAATAAAAAGCTGAAAAATGCATGTATGAACAGTAAAGAATACCTAGAAAAAAAAGCTTCTTTTAATTTTGAGAAGAGAAACAAGAATGGTGAGGTTATAAAGGTAGCTACCTGGGTACTTTTTTCCTCATACTATCAAATTGTGGTCTGCAGCCATATTTCATTTGTTGTTTATCCACCCTCTACTTGAATTCCCCACCCACCTATCTTTACCCTTAATGTCTTCATCATTCTTTATCCTTAATTCATTTGCAGCTGCAGGCATTTTATGATTTGTCATGTGTGAATAGAAAAATGCCCCAAGGCATTTTAAATAGATTGAAAAAGAGAATAGAGAAATATTTAAAAGAAAAAAAATGGTAACAGAAATAATAAGATGAAAAGAAAATGGCAAAGAAATTTGGGAACAGAATAGAGGATTAATGAAAGAGAAAAATAGGAATGAAATTGAAAGAGAAATATTCAGGAGAAAGTGAAGAAGATTAGACATTGAGGATTTGATGAGAAAGCATTAAAAACATGGAGAAAAGATTATTAGAAGAAAAAGAGTAAGAGAGAGCAAAGAAAAAAGGGAAAAGAGAGAAGGAAAAAGAAAGTAGAAGAGAGCAAAGAAACATGAAAGAAGAAGGAAAAGAAAAGAAAAAAGAGGCAGAAGAGGACAAAGAAAAAAAGAAAAGGGGAAAGAAAGAAGAAAAAGAAAGGAAGCAAAGAAGTAAAAAGTGTAAAGTAAAAAGAAGAAAGTAGGAGAAAGAAAAGAAGGAAAGAAGAACTAGAGAAAAAGAAAATAGGAAAAAAAGTAAAAGGAAGTAAAAACTAAAGAAGTAACTAGAAAGGTAAAAGAAAGTCAAAAGGGAAAGAAAAAAAGAAAAATATACGAAGTGATTAAAAACAAGAATGAAACTAAAGAGAGGAACATCAAAAAAGAGAAAAATAAATTAAAAGAGAAATAAAGATATAAGAACAATATTATATGCCCTACATACAAGCCAGTGGCATACCACTAGTGTTTCTTTATTGGACTGGTGACATGTTCGTCTTGGCAATGTTACCACTGGCAGAACGCTAGAAGCCCACTGATAGCCCACCAGTGGCTGCCACCAGAGAACCACTGCCATCACTAGTGGCAGGCCAGCAATGGACCACTAGCAGCTTGCATGTAGGTGTATATATATATATATATATATATATATATATATGAATATGAGGAAAAACTATTCCGATATGTTTTATCCCCTGGGGGACTTTATCAAGGCAAATGTAAGGATTTATTTTGTTGCACATATTTATATACAAGAGCAAGGATGTCATTGGTTTATGAAGGATTTTAAATTTGAGAACATTCATGAATATTCATCAGGTGGTTGAAAGGTTAGGCAAAACATGTGGAGGATACAAAATGCCATAATTCAAAATCTGGTAAGACAAAAAGTAAGCAAGTAATATTCAAGGAATATTCTTTGAAAAGGAACCGTGTTTGAATTGTGATCAGATTTTTATAGTTTGGGATGGACGTATGTGTTGTACATCTTCAAAAACATGAAGTAATGGATTTAACTGTTTTATTTTGCTTTTTCAACATATTTGTGGCTATGTATGTTGGCTTCTGAAAGTAGCAATTCTTTTAGGAATGATGAAATTGGAAAGAAACTGGGGCGTAGATTTATATTTTGATTATATTCGATAGCAGCACTCTTGAGAATTTTCCTTCTGATTAAATTAATTTCTCTTTTGATAAGTGTGGCATTTCTTAGATCAAAATGGTGGTTGAATTCATTTTTTATGACTAGTGCATTTGATAAATTGTTATGTGTTTTGCATTCATAGATGAGTTTTTTTAAATTTCTGCATATTTCCTCAATATATTGAAAGGAACAGTTTTGGCAATTTATTTTATATATGCCTGCTTCTGAATTATTATTGTACACACACACATATATACATATATATATATATATATATATATATATATATATATATATATATATATATATATAAATTAAGAGATTAGCTGATTTTGCTACCTTGGTTTCAGTCTTTCGGTATCTTCAGCTAATTCCAGTCAATTAATTTCCTAACATTTTGTTTTTTTTAGATTAATGAACACTTTATCATTTTATTTTATTATTCTATTTTATTAAAAGTGTATTGAGCACTTTTTAATATCACTGTTTCCTGGTGTAATTCAACTCTGATCATTAACTTTTTTTATGTATATATAGATCAAGGCTTCTGTGTATGTTGACTCAAAACCTGAAAATTCGGACATCAAATATAGCTTGATTATTGTTATTTTCCTTTATGTTAGTAGAAGAATTTAATGGAGATAGTGATTCAGATTTTAGAATTAAATTTTTTAAAATAATTTGTGTTTTTTATTCATTTTCAATCTGGTCTTTTGTAACCTTTATAAACAAGCAAATATTTCATTGAAGTCTTTTATAATTAAATTGCTTAGTTATTCAAATAAATCCATTTTTCAGCTCTGAAATGTCCTCAGCATGTAGACTACAGCTTGGGAGTAAAGGGAAGTAAGCAATGTTGACATTGCAGTAAGTAGCTCACTGCAGATCATGCTAGTATAGACTTTGTCTTTCAGAGAGTGTGTTCAGATGAACTACAATCCTTCCACCAGTCCTAACCTTTATGGCTAAGACCCTCTATGCGACACACATTGTAACAACCACCTATCGAGAGTGGAAAGTGAAGACTGCAGCTCCCACCCATATATGGCTGCAGTACTCCATTTTCAGCCTCATCTGGCACTTGTAAAGGTAGAGGATAGTGGGAGGAAAACCAACCGTTTTCCCAGTATCTTTAGTGATGGATTGTATATGTGAGTTTCACTTTAGATTTGGGTTGAGTTTAAGTCCCAGTAGGTGCTCAAGGCACTCGGCCTCCCTGAGGGAAAATCCATTTGTCAGAATTAGTAAAAATTCTAGGCCCAATTAGTGATGGTGGAAAATCAATAGTTTGGTTTTTGACCATCATTTTTTTTTCCCCACTCACATGTGAAAATTGGGCATACACTTGACACTTTCCACAAACTTAGGAAGCAAGCATTGGTTAAATAGTCTCACTAGTAGTGGGGATAGGAGGCACAGTGGAGTAATGGATTGTGGATCAGATTGAAGAAATAGAGAGCTGAGTTTGTATTCCAGTCAAATCCATTACATTCACTTATGTGCTAATACCCTTGGGAAAGGTATGAATCCTCTTCTACTCCTCCCATCTATGGGTAAATAGCAGGACAGACCAGGTTCTACAGACTTATTTCGTAACTGGTCTACCGCAGAAAGAAATGGCAACCTACTGTGGGAAAAAATTTGCCTTGTCAAACATGTATTGAAAGATACATGATCGCCTAAGCATGTATCACGTATGGCACATAACTGACTGACTGCGTAGTGGGGGATAATTCTGGGTTAATATTCTTAAGGAGAACCATTGGGATTTTGTCTGGATTGGTGGCCTTCTCAAAGAGTTTTGATAACTCTTGAAATTTCCTGGGCTGTAATGAAAATGTTTACTGAGATTTGTGCTCATTGAGACATGGGTAGTGTGGAAGGGGATGGCCTTTGTCATCTAACATTGAGTTTGAGGCAAAGATTGAGGTGAAGAGTTACGCCTTGTCTGACAAAGATGAGATGACCTCTGGATCAGAAGACTGTCCTAGTCTGCTTTCATGTAATGAAAGATTATTTTTGTGGAATGGTCTATTAGGAGATGTGTTTGATTTAGCATCAACTTTGGCATTGACTAGGGAGTGATGTAAAGTATCCAGTGAGGATAAAACTTCTGCAAGGCATTTTAAAGGGCAGGATGTGAAGAAGAGTTCAAAGAGATCACCTTAATGTCCAGTCACATTTGGAATGTGGGTGAGTTCTTCAATTGTCTGCATTAGATTGTAGGCAATGGAGAAGCCACTACAGTATAATTTTGTTTGGCTTAGCTACTTTCATATGTAGGTAATAATGTGTTTGGTAGTGAGACAGTTACACCCACAGTGTTTATAACCTGGATTGAATTGTCTTGAAATACTGCTGTAACAGTACCCTTCATCATGGCATTGAGAGGCCCCACTGAAAATTATTGCACAGTCCATAACCCATTAACAAAATGGTAGTACAATAGTCTTGATATTATACACCTGCTGATAGGTTTTAAGTATGAGAAAGAAAACAAAGCTTTCAAATGAAAGGTTTAATATTTATGCTGGAAAATTTATAAAATTAGAAATTGGACACTTGTGGTAATATTTGTCAGAAGAAAAAAAAATGGTTGAGTTGAAATATGAATAAAGAAGATCCTTTGTTTTTACATTTTTTTTTACTTACTCATTTACTGCCAAATGCAGTTTTAGTCAAATTTTCTGACAGATTCTGCTGTTTAATCATAGTCAAATTACAAGTTTTTTCTCTCTCTTTTAATCAAATGCATCTAGTCTTTTTACAAATCCATGACACATGAAACTAGTTGCTGTATTTCTTCTTTTTAAGCTAACAATGTAGTACGAGAGCAATCTGGTTCGTATATAATTCTGTATTAAATAACGGAGAACACTTTCAGTCATCAGACATTTTCTTTGGAAAGTTCTTCAAATTTTCATAAAAAGCATTACCCATCATCATCATCATCATCACTTTATCTCTCTCTCCTCTATATATATATATATATATATATATATATATATATATAAAAATTCTGTGCTTTTCATGAGTCTATTGTCAGTGTAAGTTATAAGTTATGTTTTTCGTTTTTTTTAGTTGAATGTTGAATGGCTTCATTTCAGTCTGATTTAGTTGTTGGAACAATCGAGGCTGTGTATGAAAAATGCCATATTGAGAGAGTCAGCTTTCTTCATTTTTTTATGGATCATATTTAAACATTCAACTTTATTCTTGTCTGACTTTTTCTGAAATGTTTCAATCATTGTCCATGGAGACACTTTATGAAGCCAAAATAATAATCAGTGAACAGTACTGGAAAATATGAAAGATGAAGGAGTCAGCACATCCACTATGTTTCAAACATTCAGTTATCTGACCAAGGAATGTTGTTAATCAGAAAGTAACAAATGTGACTCAAAAAATGGGTTGTTACAGAGCTTCAGCCAGTTTATGAGAATCTCATAGCTTTAGTACAGGATTCAGGATAATAATTGCTGTACCATGCAAGTACAGGAAATTATATGTACAAGAGGTGAAGAACATGTCTCCGCATGGCAAAATTCTTTGTTCTTCTATGTCCTGTGTCCCTTCAGGATGTGGGAAATCATGATTCTCCAATAACTTCCTGTCCTTTGTAGCTCTTAGTAAAGTTTCTCTTTTTGCTCATCTTATCCGTCTTCTGCTATTTTCACAGGCTCATTAGGTAAGTTATGGGCTGCTATCCTCGGACCCACTTACAACTGTTAGATTTTCTAGCCTTCTTTTCTCATTATGTGCCCTAGAAATGTCAACTATCTCTTTATAATCTGTCTATATTTCTGAGATGAGGTATTATGTACATTATTTACATTATTCAGACTATTGTCCTCATCTTTGTCGCCATATTTATTACGTTTCGGCCATTGTATGCTCCTGCCTTCTTCAGGTGGTTGGAATGTCAAACTGAACCCTTTATTTCCCTCACTGGGGTAGACTAGTTCCACTTGCCATGTTTTAATGGATGTCAGTTATCAGTTATATCCTGTTAATTTCCCTCTGAAAGTTCTCTACTACTTTAGCAGGGTATTGAACTCATACTCTTTTGGGTCCTGTCACTGGATCTAACTGACACCTTTATCCACTGTGCCATGTGTCCTTTAGTTAGATCCAGTGATGAGGACAATAGTTTGAATAATGTATATAATCTCTTTATAAGTATAAGTCTTTTTTTTGTTTCTGTTTTAGAATACAATAGATACTTCACAAAGGCCAGAGAAAATAGAAACAAAAATATTGTGATTAAGATAGCAAAGACAAAAGAAATGAATCCAATTAAACGAGGTTGCAAGGCTTTAATGTTGTATTTTATAAAGCATTCATTAATCTTTGCTAAAACTTACCATTCTTTGAATGCTGAATAAAAAAATAATTGCATGCCTTGTTTTAAAGTACATGTATGACGGTTTCCCTTAGGGGAATGAATGCAGGTGTGAATCCTGCTGGAGGACACATATTTTTCTCTAATAAGATTTCTTGAATATTTAGTCCAGTAGATGAAAGTGAATAAATAGAGCTTCTATTCAAATATGAGTATCCCTAAAAAAATAATACTAAGAGTCTACAGGAAGGATATCTACTATATATATATATATATATATATATATATATATATATATATATATATATATATATATATATATATATACACACACTCAAGTATAGGATTGGTGTATATGGAATAAATTCCAGTAACCAAAAAATACTATTCTTAAAAAGAGTGCTCAATATAGACTAGAGCAAATATAATTTATTCGAAAATTATAACATAAATATGTTATAAAATCACTACATAAATAGCCATTTTGTTTCAACACTTCTGTTGTCTTATCAAGTGATGATGTTGAATGTAGAATAAAGAGTTTTTATTCTACATTCAACACCATCACTTGATAAGACACCAGAAGTGTTGAAACAAAATGGCTATTTATGTAGTGATTTTATAAATATATTTATGTTGTAATATATATATATATATATATATATATATATATATATATATATACGTTTCTGCATAAAACAATCAGTCAAGGGGTAAATAATCAAAATTATATATATATATATATATATATATATATATATATATATATATATATATATATCATGTGGCAGATAAGGAAGATTTAATTCATTTTTTTTATTTAGTTTTTCTAACAGCCATACATTTTTACATTTTGAAAATAGCTAAATAAGTGGCTGAACATGCTTGGAACAATGAAAATTATGGAAAATTTCTGTACTCCTTTTCTCATACAAACCAGAAAGAACATAAGGATACTAGAAAAACTAAATAAAAAATTAATTAAATCTTCATTGTCTGCCATATTTAACAAAAGATGCTTAAAATAAAAGTTGCTTCCTATATATACATTTATATATATATATATATATATATATATATATATATATGTGTGTGTGTGTGTGTGTGTGTGTGTGTGTGTGTGTGTGCAATCATGCACAGTGGTAATAAAACATTGTTGGATGTAAAATAACAGAGGTAAAATTTATACTAATTATAAATAAACATTTATTTCCTTGGCATAAGGTAAGTAATTTTTATTCTTTATATATTTTTTGAAATTTTTTTTTTAGTTGACATGTAGGAGCACAGTAAAGTTTCTGGAAGTTTCTTTCATTCCTCCTGGAGCCTTCTTCAGTGCTTCTTATTGAATAGATTTTTTTATAACTGGGTTAAATTTCAGTTGACATTGCAGGCTTTAGTGTGAGAATCACCAATTCTTCACTGTGCTATATAATATAGGGAGCACATGTAGATATTTACAATATATGTGACATATATATTTTCTAATATATATATATATATATATATATATATATATATAAATAGTTAAGTAACGAAAATCTTGGTAATCCATATGGATAATCCCAAGGAGGATGAAATCCTGAGAGCTCAATGTTAATTCAGAGCGAATAATTTAATTTAAAGAAAAACAGACCACTTTAAGGCTCCATTGTAATAATTTATTTCATCAGAGACTTTTATTTTTCCCTGGATCTTCAGACATTACTTTCAAAGGGTGAAACGAAAAATGAAATTAAAATTTACACTTTTGACAGGCAATATTAAGCTTATATAAGTTGAAATAGAAGGTAGCAAGAGATGGTGTGAGAGACATGGTCAAGTTTAGAGAGGGAAGGGAGAGTTTTAAAATTCATTTTTATATTTCTTTTTATTATAATACTTAATATGAGGAAGGAGGGGTTAAGGATCAGACATTGACCTATTTAATCCGTCAACTCAACGGAAATGATATGGGGAAAGGAAAAGGAGGAAAAAAGGGAAAAAGAAAAAAGGGGGAAAAAAAGAAAAGAGATGTACTTAGGGTTTTCGGAGGAAGAAGAGGGGTGGTATAGCTTTAGCAATTTAGATAAAATAGATTTTAACGTTTGATATATATATATATATATATATATATATATATATATATATATATATATATATATATATATATATATATATATATATATATATAAAATACATATTTTCCTTTAACTCTCTCATTCTCCACACACACAGACACAAACACACACACATTTTATAAATATAAGCAAACCTGCTTAAAATAGACATAAATAAAAAATCTAAAATTTAAAAAGCTAAATATATAAATATAACTTGCAATATTATCTGCAATATGATTCTGTTTGTATATTTTGCCGACATGACTGTATGTAACTTGATAGGGGTTGCATATTTAGAGGAGAAACTTGCAGGATCCGAAGCACTTTCAAAGGTTTTTTCATTAAAATTAAAAACTTGTGAATTTCAAATAGATTTAAATAATATTAAAATTCTTCTTCATAAATATTTATGTTAAAACTCAATATAAAAAGCTCATCAGGTGAATGCACAAAATCCGTGACAAAGATGACCATAATTAATAAGCTTAGTCTGACACAAGGCCATTCAAGGAGATGCCAATGAAGAAAAAACTTAGCACACTTTCAGATTAGCTTGTTAACCATCATTCTATAGGGAATATTCATTTTAGGTATTTAATAAGATTAGATTAGCTTGGCACAAGGCTACATGTATGAAGTGCCATGTGAATATAGAATTACATTAGAAATCGTTGAGTGAAACTAGCTTTGCTAATTATATCTCAAAGCCAGGTGCCATACCCCACCCTCACATGAGAGAAAAAAAATGAAAAATAAGAGAGAAAGAGAAAGATGCACCTATGTTTGGATGATTTAAGTCTAATTTGTTAGAATATCTTAATATTTAATCTTCAAGAAATCAGGCTTCAGTAAACTGATATTACCATTCAATAATCAGAAAATAAAAAACAGAGGCACTTATCATGTTAATGAATAAAATTTTAATTTAATCATCTCATATATTAATAATCTACCTAAGAACATTCTCAGATTGTTAATAAATATCTATGCCGATGATAACACAGTTTATATGTGTACCTCTAAAAATCAAGATGACAAGACCCAGAAGTTGACCCCTATTCTGACCGAGCTTAAACAGTCAACTGACTTGTAACATTCAATACCACAAAAACCAAACTGGTAACTTTGAATCATCACTGAGCTGATGATGTATTCTCTCTAGTCACAATGAATGGTTGCCCTCTCAAAGTAACTCCCTACTTTGAGCATCTATTGGGACATAAATCCCCACACCAAACCTTAAGGGGAACTTATATAAATGATCCATTGCTAAAGATATTGTAAAAAAAATCCTCAGAAAGTACCTCATTCTACTTCCTCATGCCCTATCTTTACACGAACCAGATCAGACCAAAAAATGGATTACTATGGTACAATCCTCTCTTTCCAGCGTTCAAAAGCATTCAAATGGCCTTGTTGGTGATGAATTATTTTCTATCCTACAAACCCTGTCCTACAGATTGCAACATTGCAAACCTTTCACTATTTCTATGAAAAATGTTCTGATAGATTGCCTAATCCCTTCTTGCCAACCCATATCACCATAACTGGACTGGAGTTACTCAATCTCTTATTTCCCACCCATATTGCCAGAACTGGACTGGAGTTGCCCAATTCCTTCTTTCCAACCCATATCGCCATATCTGGACTAGAGTTGGTCAAACACTTCTTTCCAACACATATCGCCATATCTGGACTGAAGTTGCCCAATCTCTTGTTTCCAACCTTGACAGAGTTCAAAAGCATTCACACGGCCTTGTGGGTGGTGAGTTATTTTCCACCCTATAAACCCTATCCTACAGATACATCATTGCAAACCTTTCACTAGTTCTATGAAAAAAAGTTCTGAAATTAAAAATATAAAATATCGACAATTTACCCATAACACAATAAATAAATAAATACACACACGCACACACATAATCCATTACTAAAGATGCTGAAAAAATGGTCAGATTCTTATACTGCTCTAGAAAGTACCTGACTCCACCTGGCATGCTCTATGTTTAGTCAGATCAGACCAAAGATTTGAGAATTGCTGAACTGGAGCTGCCCAATCCCCCCTTTTCCAACTTTGACAGAGTTCAAAAGCATTCACATGGCCTTGTAGGTGATGAATTATTTTCCACCCATAAATGCAACATCACAAGCCTATCATTATTACCCTTAGTTCCACCAGTTCAGACCATTACAGCTAAAACCTACCGTGAACAGGTAGCAAACCATCCTCATTCTCTACATACTCCATTGGTAAGAAGGAAGTTCCATTTCGGCAGCTTCTAAGAGCTGCTGCTTTGTAGAACTAACTTCCAAGAGCTTTCTCAACTACTACAATCTTAATCTCTTCAACTGCTTTCTATTCGACATATCCACATTATCTACAATCCTCCCCTTACATCTATAAAAGAACTTCATTCAGTAACCCTGTACCTTGAGTGGATCTTGGGCCTTGTATTAGGTCAACAATAGTGTAAAAAAACAAATATTTTTATTAAATTCATTTGAAAAATTCAAACATTTTTCCTATATACAAAGTTTAACCATCATATTTGTGTTGTAGTAAAACATGTCAAAATCAAAAAATTGTTTGGTATTTTCTCCAAGAGCTTATTACTCCGTTACCCCTTTGATCATTTTATAATGGGTGAAATTTTAATATGTTTTTCCTTTTTATGCAAACCTTATATAGGAAGGTAGGTAGATAGTACAGTATAAATACATAGATGGATAGTGAGGACTATAGATATTTTTGGCAGTCACCCAACATATTTTTGCCAATGAAAATAATCTAATTTCATATTCTAATTAACCAACTTTATAAAGGTCAGTAAAGATAAAACACAGATAAAAAAGTAAATGTGTGGAAATAAAGATGAGACAGTGAAGTAAGTAATCAATGAACGTAGAAAGTTGGCACAGAAAGAAGACAAGAAAGGGTGGGAAAGGTTAATCATTAGGAACTATGCAAGAGACTATTTTGACCATAGAGACCAATAGTGAATGCATAGGCCAGAATCTGTCTGGGAGAATGAAGCATATAAAATACTCTGTGACTCTGATATTCAAATGGAACACTAAATTCAAGCCAGACAACTGGATCTGGTAGTCATAAATAAAAAAAAGAAAATATATCAAACCAGTGGACTATGAAGTAGATCTGAAAGCAAGATAAATAAGTAATTCGACCTTACCAGAGAACTGATTTAATTATAGAACAGGTAGGTGGCAGTAGTGCCAATGGTTATCTGAGCACTGGAAAAAAGATTAGAGGAAGAGTTGGAAACATCATGATGACAGTATGATTGACGTTAACAGTAGTGCTAGTCATTAGCGGAGCACTGGGAATAGTCTTGAAGAGTCTAGGAAAAAAGACTAGAAGAATTGGAAATCAGAGGAAGACATGGAAGCATAATGATTGAACATAGCTGAGAATACTGAAAAGAGTGTTGGACTATTGAGGAGACTTAACTTAGGTACCAATACAGGCCATGAGTTACTATTGATGTGAACACTCAATAATAATAATAATAATAATAGGCACACCTCACCATCATAAAGTAATTGTTAACAAATGTGTTTTAAATGACATTACTGCTGTTATGACTTTGTTTCTCTTTCAGCTCCCCACAATGTAATTTTATAACATAACAAAACTAAGTTCAATAAACATCAGAAAATTTTGCTGTGTAGATGCCATTTGTCATTTAGTCTTGTCAACAATTAAATACTTTAGTGATTTTAGTCTCATTCAGTGCCCAGAGTTTGTTGCATTTTGACAGATTGCATGAATATAAATAATAATTATATCAAGAGACTGAGATAATTACTTGCATTATTTACATTATTTGGACTGTTATCTTCATCTTCATTGCCATATTCACAACATTCCAGCTGTTGTACACTCTGGCCTTCTTCAGGTGATTGGAATTTCAAACCAAACTCTTTATTTCATTCACTGGGGTAGATTGTTCTAGTTCCACATTCCATGCCTCTTCCAGATGTCTCAATTATTTCCCTTTAACCCAACTCGCAACTCTTTGGATCTAACCAATGTCTTTATCCACTGGGTCATGTGTCCTTGAGAACATCTGTGTATGAATTTTGGGGACTTATAAACCATATTTTACCAGTGCTTATATTGCATTTTTTTCGAATATCAGAACAATACATAATTTACATAAGATCAGAGTAACAAATTTCTTTAACTTTTCTCAACATTATTTGTCTTTTAAGGAAACCCAATAAGAAAATTTCTCATTGTTGCCACAACAGTTGAAGAATTTTCATGTCAAGAACCAATAAAATATTAAGTGCTCAGCTTGAAGTTTGATGGTTGCCATTTTCAAAGTAAGATAGATTTATGGCTATACTATTCAGAGGATTGGTTTTACCCTGTGTTGCTTATGTCAGTAGAGGTTGTACAAAGAAAAGAAGTCTTTTTTATGTTTCTTGTCAATTTTGAAAAAAAGAAGTTTCCTCTGATCAAAAATGATGCTATAAAACTCTAATAAAGTCATTTTAAGGATATAGAATTAATCAAATATTGACTAATCTAACAGAGTGCTCAGATTAAAGGAGAGAGTATGGTGAAAGAGAAGTTGAATAAAGCTGAAAGAAATGTTTTCAGTGACCCAAAAAAAGACTTGATGTACTTAGGCCCTCAGAAGTTTTTAAACCAAACTCTAATGATATTAGACACAATTCTTGTTCTGACTATTGTTAATGCTGTTGTTGTTAATAATAATAATAATAATAGTAACAATTATTATTATTTAAATATGTAGTGATGTAATAGATTATGTAAAATGTGGCACAGAAATACTAGAAACTTTCAAAGTATAAAGAATATGTTGCTAGAAGCAAAGAAAAGAGCACTGAAATGTAATATCTAATCTGCTATATGGTAGCAAATGTTGCACAATTTCCTGACAGATAAAGAAGAGACTTGAGGTAGCAGAAATAATTCTACCAATGAATGCTAAGAATACCATAGACAGAGCATGTGAGAAACAAGGAAAATAGGCACTACAAAGAAACTGATACAATCAGAAAATCACAGGTGATTTTTTTTGGATACATAATGAAGAAAGAGTGCCTGGAGAATTTAACACTCACAGGACATATTAAAGGCAAGAGGAGCAGAGTGAAATGAGTAATCTACCAAACAAGTAGAATGGATGTGAGAACAAGTACAAAGAGGGATAGTAAAGAATAAAAGGTTACTTAGAAAATAAAAACGTAGGAAGTTGTGGAGAGCCATGATCACCTATGTCCTGAAAGTATATGGCATATAAAAGAATAATAATATTAATAATTGTGAATTTCATTGTTCCAGTGGATTAGTGTCGATCTGAAGAAAAGTGGCAGGATATAAGTATTAAGACTGAGGAGGTTGTGAAACAATGAAAAAAAATGATGTGACAGTCATGCCAATTGTTATCAGAGCACTAAGAGCAATTATGAAATGCTTACAAAAAAGAGTGTAGAAGCTGGAAATTAGAGAAAGATCAAGAACTATGTACACAATGACATTGTTTAAAACAGCTGAGAATACTGGGAAGGGTGCTGGCATATTGAGAAGACTTGTTATCATTTAGTCTATAGTGCAAGCCACTAATTTGTACTGGTATGAACATTTACACTGAGTGAGAGAGTGAGTGAGTGAATAAATAAATCATAATGAAACAGAGAGTCGGGGAGAGAAGTGAAGAAAGCCACTATTAAATTTCAAGTAAAAACACACACACTTTGCCAGTAGTCTTTGACTAATTGATCGGTCTCATCTACCTGATTAGTAAAGGGGAAAGAAAGCAGAGTGAACCTCTCTCTTAGCTCATTAAATTCATGATAAATAAAGGCCTTTATGTTTATTGCATTTCCCCAGCCGTGCTTCAGTTTCTTCTCTACTGATTGCATCGACCGTTTGTTACTTTGGTGTAGTCTTCCTTGTTCTTCCTCCCTGTGAGGAACGATCGGCTGGCTTCTGGTGTTGTTATGTGATGTCAGAAAGAGAGAGAGAGAGAGAGAGAGTGGATAGGGTGGATAGATAGAGAAAGAGATGGAATCTTCTTAGATGGAAACAGATAGGTTTCTTGTGGAAAATTATAGCACCTGCCAATGTGACAGAAGAATAGAAGAAAGAAGGGGAGAAGTAGTTTTGTAGAGAATGTAAAAAGAGAGACGAGTCAATTACTACTGGTTGTGATGCTCAGTCAGAGAATTCTGGTTTGGAACTGCTTTTTTTTTTTTAAATTTATTGGGTGGGATGGAAGGCCCCTGGAGCATAGGGTTGGGTGATAAAATGGATTAAAATAAATAAGGTAATGAAAAGAGAAAAGCAGGATGAGGAAGTTAGTGTGGAGGTGGGGATCTATTCTTTTCGTTTTTTTATCAGGTAAAAAAAGAAAGAAATCTTTTTATCTGCCTATCTGATGATGCAAAAAATGGAATTTTGGAACCTTTAGTTACCATTTTCTGATTAAATTCTAGAGTAAATCACAAAAGGGAAGGTTTAATTTCGAAAGGATAAGTAAATCTGATTGAAGGATTAAAGAGGAGATAAGAAAATTTGAAAAAAATTCTTTCTTTTGGTGGGAAAAGAAAAAATTATGTGTTAAAAAAAAAGATTTTTAAAGTGGACAGTAAGAAGACATGTGCTAATTATAATTATTAGCTCACTAGTCTGGCACATACAAGAGTAGAATAGCAGAGGAGGTGGAAACCTTGTGAGGATTGAACTTAAGACACTGTTGTTTAATTTTGTTCAGCTTACCTCTTGACCTGTGCAGAAGAAACTTAGCTTAGCCTGGCACAAGGCCATCGACATGAAGACTCTCTGTGGGGATGAAATTAAACTAGCAAATTAAAATTACTTTACAATATCAAGTTTATAAACCAGAATGGTAGGCACACAGGTATAAATGTACATTCAAAATAATTGCATTTCTTAAATCATATATCAACGACACATCCTGGCTTTGACAAAAAATACTGTGATGTAACTAACTGTAATGTAAAATGTCTTTTTTTCTGCAACATCTGTTCGCATATTCTTTCCAAATTTTGCAAAGACACAATAAAAATTTTATAAAATTAAAAAGGATAAAAAAATGTGGTCGGAAGAAAGATTGTTGCTACGTTATAGACGATTTTTACTTTGAAAAAAAAAGTACCATTCTTCTAAAATCTAAATCCTGACCCTTTTTTTTTATTAACTAAGTTCAAAACACGGACCTCTGATGCCAGAGAGAAATGCGTAACTATCTCACCCACAAAACAAGACTTATCTAAAAATCATTCTTTCTCGATACCGTTTTTTTTTTTTTTCATAAATTGTGTACGTATTCGTTTGGTTCTATATTACGTACCGGCTTTTCATCGTTTGCACTCACTAGCATGAAAATCTCACTGTAAGATGATAAGTACCAAACCAATGTAAGTTACTACCAAACAGGCAGACATTCAACAACAACAACAAAAGCTACATACATCGGACCCACCATTCCTTTTTTTTCTAAAACGTACTTTTTTTACCCTCATCGTGGATAAGTCCTTCATTTTCTAAAGATCAGTGTTCGATCTCAGGTAAAATTCCAGCATTCTGAATGCGGGTTAATTTTGGAAGGAAGCAAGCAAGCCATTTGTTTGGAAGATTACCGTTACTAATATCATCTTTCTATATAGCTTATAGGCTATATAGCACTACTAATCTAATTATTAGTCACTACTAAACTTCCATAGTGCATATAATGCACTCGTTAATAAAAAATAAATATGTACTTTGTACATCGATCTCTTTTTTAAAATAACGAACACTTCGTCAAAATGAGTGGTAGTGATTCTTCTTCTTCTTCTTCTTCTATCAATAGATTCATTATTCAATGCAGTCGTCACACTCTGGGATTATTTGATTTTTTTCATTTTTTCCTCACATAGACACAAGAATTTTAAAAACCTATCAATAAGAAATAGACACAATAAAAAAAAGCAGGAATTACGCACTCACTCTGAGACGCACATGCATCGTACAAAAAAAAACAAAAAAAAAACGTCTTCTTGCGCGGTTTTTTACGGTAATTGTCAATTTTTTAAAAACCTTTCTCTCTATTATTAAAGGCATAATTTCGAGAGGTTGACGTTTCGAGTTCCCAAAAAGTACGAAATTTACGTGGTCTTTCCCCCCTGTCATCGAATAAAAAACAAATTTCGAATTTCATGCGATTCGAATCAATAACCAAAAAAAAGGGCTTGAGAAAAGGAGGCGAGTCGAGGCGTAAGATGAGATTTTTTTTTTATTATTTTTAAACGCATTTTTGTGTTGTTGGCGTGCGTTCGACATTTTTTCTTTGCTTTTTTTTCTGTTTAAGAATTGCGGTCCTTTACTTAGAAGTTACATGCATTCGTCATATTGAGGCAGATGTTCGGGAATGTGAAGAAGAGAACGGAAGACAATAATTAATAAAAAGATTTTCTTTTTTTTTTAAATGATGGGTGATGATAATAAATTTTTAGAAAAACAACGGAAAAACAGAATAAAAAGAGATTGAAAAAACAAAAAACAAGAAAGAATAAAAAATTAAAAAGAAAAAAATGTATTTGAAAATGTGATGATAAAGAAGTATCGAGTGAGGTGCAAGAGAGAAGGAATAATTGTAAGATTTAATTTTAATTTGAATTGCTATTTGGAAAAAAATGTCCAGAGTTGCATATGATCCTTTCAAACCAAAATTGGTAGATAAATAAAATAAAATGAAATAAAATAAATTAAATTAAAAAAAAAAAAATCTCATTTTATATTTATAGAATTCTTTATTGAAAACCTCAAATTAAGAAAAAAAATACCCTTTTTAAAAGATCATCGCAAACGAAAATAAAACGTTACATTTGATAATTTATAAATTAAAATAATTTTAAAAGAGGTCAAGTATAGTTTTTTACAGTCCTTATCAACTTGGAAATTGTTCTTAAAAAAGGCAAAAATATTTTTTATAAAAAATATGAACTGCTAAAAATTCTATCCTCTTTTTTTTAAAGAATGAAAACTATTTAAGAAAATCATAGAAGTATTTCTCTTACAGATGTGCACATGAAGATACACACATATACAGACATATACACAATCTGACAGGCATACACACGCACACACAAATAGTGATAACACAATCGAATACAGACTCTCACACACATCCATAGAATTACTCGCGATGCTCCTAAAAAGCACTTTTCCTTTTATGATCTCAGATAACATATCCCCCCCACACTTTTACCTCTGAAACTGAAAAACATCTAGAAACGAAAACACAGCTCCCAAATTAAACTCAAATAGAAGCAAATATTTATAAAAAAAAAAAAAATTATTAATTTATTTTTTAGATTAAATTACCCACCCGCAAAAATAACTATTTTTGCGGTGCTTTTATTTATGAATTGTTTTTTTTTTTTTTACTTTAAATTTCTATTTTAGTGTGATTAAAAGTTTTGATGGGGGAAAAAAAAATGCATTTTTGAATAAAGATGTAGAAATTGAAATTAATTTTATTTTCTCAAGTTGTTTATATGAACTGAACTGATTTGTTAACGGAACCAAGAATGAACATAATGAATGATTTGATGAATTTTGTTAATGGAAAAGTGGTTATGTGGGGGGCGGGTGGGGGTGCTTATATGATTTTAAAAGGAAGAGAGAGAGTGCATGGATGACAGTTTATATATATATATATATATATATATATATATATGATTAAAACAAATATAAAATTTGTCAGCAGGTTGATATTATATTACACATACACACACACACACATATATATATATTATGAAATGGACGTGGTCCGACAATTATTTTAATATATTTTCTGTTTATTCATTATTTTTATAGATACGAATATTTAACTAAATGCTCTGTTTATAATAAATATTATTAACTACATTTACTGGCTTGAATGTCAAAGAAATTTGATAGAAAATGTGTGTCCTCTGACAGGAATCGAACCTGTATCCTACATTGAACCATTATATAGCATGACATGCTATACCATTTAGCTATATGAAAGTTCTCTGTAGGATACCAGTTCAATTCCTGTCAGAGGACGGACACACACACACACACATATATATATATATTTATATGGGAGGGTGCTAAAAATTACTTGACATAACCAAAAAGACCTTCCTCCAAAAACTGATGTTTTGTCAGATTTTTGTAAGTGGGAAGGGCCAAGAACATTTCAACACCTCCTCATATATATATATATATATATATATATATATATAGAGAGAGATATATATATATATATATATATATATATATATATATATATATATATATATATATATATATATATATATATATATATATATATATATATATATATATATATATATATATATATATATATATATATATATATATATATATATATATATATATATATATATATATATATATATATACAGAAAGCGTATATATATATATATATATATATATATATATATATATATATATATATATATATATATATATATATATATATATATATATATATATATATATATATATATATATATGTATGGGTGTGTGGCTGAAGAGAATGATCAGAAATTTAAAATTTTGACCAGGAGACCCAGGATTGAATGGTCAATTTGTCAGGAAGGTGACTTTTTGAGAATATCCACCCTGGGGGCAATCTCAGTTTTTGGTGGTGACTAGAAGTGCCCAAAAGCCAAACCACAGGTTGACAAATGATTGAAATTTGTTAGATGAACATATTCAGAAGCCATTGATGATTTGTGCTGGCATGAAGTCACTAGCCGGAGAGGGTGTAAGTGTCCTGACAGATCATGCCAGATTATGTGCTCTCCCCCAGAAACTATAACTAAAATCTGATGCACAGAATTACAGAATAAAACCACCAGTGGGCTCTGCATGTTTTGAAGTAACACAAATCTACCCAAGCGGACATCTGCTAAACATATCATATATATTATATGATGTGATAAAAATATAGATTTAAGGTATGCTATATTTATGGGTTAAAGTAATCAATATCAGGGATAGAGTGTATGTAAATATAAATGAGGACATTGAAGTCAACACCCAGTGGCAACAATCAGTTTCTTGCTTAAACACAATCTTCAAACCATCTGTGTTATATTTTGGCTTAACTATTTATATATGCTGGTCATGATGGGTAGAGTGATCAAAGGGTCTATCGTGTTATCCTAACAGTTAGTGGGAGGGCAGTAATGGCTATGTTTCATTTTATTTTAGAGGTTATTGAGTAGAAATATATATATATATATATATATATATATATATATATATATATATATATATATATATGCGCGTGTGTGTGTACAGATAGATATGAATAAATTGAGATAGATATATTTGAATATTTTCTGACAACTGTTTTCTTTCAAGGGATGCTTCAAAAGTAATGCCTCCTTTTTTTGCATGGAAACAGCAAAAAAT
>CAHIKZ030001269.1:4197500-4205000 GCA_903632075.3 Acanthosepion pharaonis | reverse complement strand
GTCTTTTCTACAAATATTTTCATGGCAACTGCTTTGACAAGCTACTTTCACTGGTATCCTAACTGCATGAATTTAAACGTGCTACTAGGTTGGCATCCCAGTCCCACCCTTTCACTGTCAAAAGGTTTAAATGTAACCATTTCTATTCCTATGACATCTTCTCTCACACTTCCCAACAGTGGAACTCCCTTCCTCCTATGTGCTTCCTTGATGGCTATAATCTTCAAATATTCAAATGCAATGTCAATCATCATCTCTAGATACCTTGAAGCTGATCTCCGTCCTTCTCTATATCCTATCCTCAAACAGCCCTCTTTACTCTTGCTCTCACTGTCTGTAACCCCTTTTGTGCTAGTGACACTCCTGCCTTGCTTAGGGTGAAATGCTTAAAAAAAAAAGTGAAGGTGTCTTTATTCTGCACCCATATTATTATCACTGCTTCTGACTCATAGATTGATTATTGCTTTTACCTATGAGCTTGTAGGACATTTATGGAACTGAGTTTTTTTCACTGTCTTGTCTTTAAATTTGTTATTTTTCTCTTTAGCATTTGTTGATTTATACTTATTCAATAAGATGGAAAAGGTTTTCAGACTATAAGATTTTCCTTAAATTATTTCTTCAAATTTATATATATATATATATATATATATATATATATATATGACTACAAACAGAGAATAGATAAAATATACCAATATGAAATAAAATATCATATAAATTATACAAATTTACAAGCGGTCTTGATGATTGGAATTTTAAATGCTTATGGAATTTCATAATAACTTTTAAAAAATGAACCATATAATTCAGGCTTCTTCACACTTATATGAGTCTTTTCCTACTATTGTTTTTAAATATTTTTAACCCAATACAAGGCCCAAGAACCACTCAAGCTAGAGGGTTACTAAATGAGGTTGTTGCGCAGGAATCAAAGCAACAGTTGGACACATCATGCCTGAGTGAGGTCAAGACACTGAGACAAGCTCACTCATTTTGGTGGGCTAAAATATCTATTAGGGAAAGTGGGGAGGGGTCACCAAAGTTGTTTGAATATATACATTTATAAGTGTAAAAATTCAGATATAAATAAAATATATCTAAAAAAAGATAATATGAAAAAGTTTTCATTTTGTCTTTATATATGTGTGTGTGTGTGTATGTGTGTATGTGTGCATATGTATGTATATGTATGTGGTGAAAAGTTCTCAACATGGTCAAGCATTCATCATAAAAAATTGTTATTTGATAATTTGGTCAGATGTGGGTTATATAAAGACATTCATATATATTTTCTAATATGGATATATAAAAATCTCTATGTATATATGTGTATATATCTTTCCTTTATATTTTTTAATTGAGTTCACCCAAAGTGAGCCAGTAAATCCATGAAAGCACACAGGGGTTTACTAGGTGTGGAAGAATATGAAATAGAAACGTTACTAAGGAGTGAGAAGAATAGAAGAGCAATCAAGAAGAAGATAATGATTGGCATTGTGTTTGAATTTTTGCAGATTAAAGTTGACTGGAAATCACGGAGCTGAAACAGTGTTCCATAAACGAGAACTACCAGAAAAGAAACTGTTAGCATAGAAATTATGGTTATAGATATAACCAACTCAATCATAAATTGTACTAGTCTAGTACTGCCCTTAAATTAATAGAGTCTAGGTACCTTAATGAAGAGTTCATCAGGACAATTATATATATATATATATATATATATATATATATATATATTAAACTGCTAGTAATACTTGGTTGGAAAAAACGTTGGATAGCACAACTTGTAAGTCTATTAAAACAAATTGGTACCTGAGGAAAAAAAAATACTAGAATCATCTGGACAGGGCGAAATAAACAATCCAGTGCCTTAAGTTTCTAGTTCAAAGAAAAAACCCCAAGCAAGTAATAAAGCTGAAACCTAGAGTGCTCAATACACAAAGTAGAGCTGGTATAACCTGAAGATCTGTTTAGGTGAAACCTAGGTAGGTTGTTCATGGCTCTTTAGGATTTAATCAGAGAATTTCTGCCCATGTTGAATGTGATGTATCAATTGTGAACAACAGTAGTTAAATGAACATTCTGACACTTGTAGACCTGGTTCTGGATGGCCACATAGTTCAGATGCTTACCAATATGGATGCATTGTATGAGCAGCAGTCGTAGATTGTATGATATTTGCATAACAAAACAAATATTGCCCCAGGTATGTCAACATGGGATGTTGGGAATCATTTATTACTTGAGCCAGCTTACCACTTATGTTCCAATGTCATCATGTATGTCTCTAGTGCTATTCAATGATATTCTGTAGGATTCTCTGATTAGATAGTTTTTGCCTTTATGCAAGTAGTTGTTATTTACATGCATGCTGTAGATCTGAAGAGAGACACCTTCCGAACTGTAGTCATTTACAACACACAAGCCCCTCTCATCATATCATTGTGTGGAGGGCTATAAGTTACAACTTTGGTTTGTGATTGTTATTTGTAGAGAGAACAGTACCATCTACACCCAGAAGATTGTTCTGTCAACTCTGTTTCCATTACTGCAAAAGAGGAACATGATATACTTTTTCAGCAGAATAATATCCATCCATATGATACCCATAGTACTCAACTTGCCTAACAAGATGTTGGATAACTTTCATGTCTGTTACAATTACCAAACCTGTTGCCCAATAAACACGTATGGGACATGATGGAACAACACCTGAATCATTCAGTTAGCCCAACTATAATTCTTGCTGTTTTGTGCCATCAGATATAAGCAGCATGGAATAAAGTATGGTTAATATGGGATATGAGTATTGTTGATACACAGCTTATTTTTGGAATTCATGTATGGTTTAATCTGAATATGTGATCATTTACTGCAATTGAGTCCTATTAACTTTATGCTTAATCTTGAGTAAATTGAAACACATATACAGAGATCTGTTATTTATCCCTTTGTTCATGTCATAATAAATGTGACAGAAGGCAGAGTTTAGTGTGGGATTTTCCCCCCTCAGTGTATATCATCAGTAGCAGCAGCCACTGTGAGCCATTGTAAGTTCACTGCAAGATAAAGGTCTTCCATGATGACCATAGCAGTGCTATTTTCTGTCATTCCTTACCTGTAAGTTCATCTATCTCATTTCTCTACCTTATGACTGCCCCTTTATTACTGTATTTGGTATCAGTTGAATGCAAATCAACCAGCCTTTTGCTCCATCCATTATCCTTTCTTCTTATTAAATTTTTCCAACTTAAGCTAGGACATCTTCTAGGACATCTCTTGTTTTCTTTTCTGCTTCAGCTTGACTTCTTTTTATCTCATACAGTTATAAACCTAACATTACTCTTTGTTTTGTTTTTTTACAATAAACTTCACCATGGAAAAGGGCTGGGGGCCACTCAAGGTACAGGGTCACATTAAGGGGTAGTTTACATGGATAGGAAGGGAAGATAATGGTTAACTCTAGACTTGAACAGGTTAAAATTGTAGTTATCAGGGAAAACATCCTGTGGGGAGTCTGTTCCACAGGGCAGTGGTTCGTGGGAAGAAGCTGTTTGAGTGGAACTTCTCACCAATGGAATATGGAGGGAACGTGGGTGGTTTTGCTACAATGTAAGTGTCATGGCAAGTCCTGGCAGAACCAAGGAATGTAGTTCGTCCAAGCAATTTCCATAGAAGTAGCGATAGAGCAGTGAGAGATTCGCTACATCCCACCTGCGAGAGAGAAGTTGGAGGTTGGTAAATAATTCTCCTTTAACAAGGACTCGGAGACACATTTGAACTCTATCAAGACTAGAAAGTGAGGACATGACAGCTCCTGACTAAATATGTCAACTGTACTTCATTTTCAGCCTGATCTGTTTTTTATAAAGATAGAGGATAGCATGAGGAGTCAGGTACTTACTGGAGTGGTATAGGGAGCTGATCATTTAACCTGTATCTTTAGTGATGGATAATATAAAAGAGTTCCACTTGAGGTCGGGTGTGAGTTTGAGGCCCAATTTTCTCTCAATGCAAGGTGCCTCCTCGAGGTTCATCATGACTGGTATTAGTTCGGAGTCTTATCAGCGGTGATGGAATGTAACTCGTTTCCACTAACCCTTGAGTCTTTCTATGATTGTTTTCCCATATCTTTGTTTGTTTCCTTGTTTCACTCCTACATCTAATTAGTTGCAGGTGATACAACATTTGATACAACATTTGATACAACATTTGATGATACAAAAAAAAGAATTCATTGAACTAAATTCCAGCTGAGGTGATGTTCACTTCTCAACTAGTTCTCTTAAAAAAAAAAAAAAGAGATGAATTCAGTTCTCTTTTCACTCTGTCTCACCACTAGATATTGTGACAAGATATCTTGTCACCATCATGCTATTATAGGTTATAAACATAGAGAGAACTTAGATAAACCACTTTCCCATTATCTAATCATCTGCTCGTATATGTCTGTATATCAGCTAATATACATTCTATACAGTATTAAATAAAAATACTATCATTGTGAGTGCTTGTATCTATATATACTTTAACATATAATATATAAAAGATTAATGGTCAGAGTTGAATCATGTGTGGAATTTAAAAGAAAAAAACAAGGATCTGATTGTAAAATGGAAAATTTAAAAAAAGTAAAAGCCTTATAACAACCACAACAATATTTGCAAGCTCTGCCAAAAGGAAAAATTAATGATTATGACATTTCCGGAAAAGTTTAAACCAGAAATTTGAACTCTTAAGCCATTGCTTACATATTAGAAAATTCCTCTTAAGCACATATGAGGCTGAATAAAAAAGAAAAATTACTCATTTCAATTAACCCCCTAACCTATACATTCTTCTTCTTCTTCTTCTTCTTCTCCTCCTCCTCCTCCTCCTCCGCCGCCGCCGCCTCCTTCCTTCCTCCCTTCCTTCCTTTCTATTACACTCAATGTTTTGCACTTGTTTATTTATTTTTGAAAATAATAATATAGCATTCATTAGTTTTTAAAAAAAATAAAATGTTAAGGGGTCATTTGATAAAACTCACTTGAAGATACCGTAAGGTTGAAACAAAGGTCGTAGATTCAACTGATATCCTGATTTTTAAAGTATATGGTGAATATGTTAATGTATATCTGTATGTTCAAGCAAAATTCTATATATTCAAAGGGGAAACAGAAACTTGCTTGCTGCGAGGTTCTCCATGGTTGAAAGCTAAAGCACACTGGATGAAACGTTGGTTTCCTTGACAAGGGAAATTCAGGTTTCATCCCATCAAAGGAATGCATTTTTTGTCACTTAGATTTCTTGAATGTACAGGCCAATAGTTGTCATATCCACTGTTTAATAAAAAGTAAAAATGAGTAATCTTTTTCAGATATGAATTATCTACTATAATAATGTTTCAAGTAATAAAAATGTTGGATTAAAAATAAATCCATCAATTATTGGTCTGGAGGAGGCGATCACATCATGTGGCACCTTTTGAAAGCACCTGAAAACCATGCCTTGTGTGTGAAATTGAACCCTTGGAAGCTGTCGGTGGTTGTGCTAGCATGAAGTCAAAAGTCATCATGATTGAGGATTTGAGTGTGCTGGCTTTGTTGAGACTATTGATCATGCTAGATAATGTGCTCTCTCTCAAAAACTGTAACTAAGGTCTGCTCAGCTGAGTTGCAGTCTAAACCACAGGTGGGTTCTTTGGGTGTTGAACAAACACATATGTGCCTGAGCAGTCATCTGCAACACTGATTAGCTAGATGCCCTAGTAGACTGGCATCTTCGGATATGAGTGGCTGTACCATTCTACACACACACGCACACACACACACACACATATATATATATATATATATATATATATATATATATAAACTGGCCTGTATAGATAAATAGATAGCTAAAGTACATCTCAAATTAAAACAGTCTCTTTTGGAAAAATGATTGATGTACTATCAATAGTTTTAATTGATTTCTCATTTAAAGCTTTCATGAAATCCAATATGGTTTCAAACAAGCAAATGAGTTTTTTCTGAATTTGTCTAATCCATTGAAGAATTCTGCTGTTTTATGGGATCAAGACCAACAAGACTTTTTTGAGATAATGATAGTTTTAAGATTCTCAGAAGAATTAATGTCATGTTAATTTCTGGACCTATTACCAAATCTGTTGTTTTGAAAACTAATCAAGTTTTTCCTAAAACAAAACCCAAACAAGTCATGTGTGATCTGTCTCTTCAATTATAAAATCTGCCCTAATATTTTGGTTTGTGCATAAATGACATAAAAAAAAATATCAAGAAAGTCCAACAATTATTGTCAATAAAGTTTACTTCCAACAAGAATTCCTGTTCCTTCTTTTTGGAGGGAATCATCAAGTTCTTGAAGATGTCTTCTTTTTATCAGGAGATACATTTTTGGTTTCTGTATAAAACTTTCTAAATACTGTCTCCATTATACATCCTGCCTCAACTGAAAAATGTCTGTGACAAAAGATGAATACATGACAATTTCCAGAAATGAAATATATACAAAATTTTAAAAAAATCAAAACAAAACAAAAAAAAAACAGTTTTATTGGACTAAATTTCTTAAGTGGAAAGCAAGAAAATGATGCCTCAATTTTGGAAGATTGATAGATATTTAAGAGTATTGCAGATTTTGTATAAATATAATTATATATAAGTGTATATAATTAATTAAGTATATATAATATTATATAATTATATATAAGTATAATTGTAACTGGATGAGATGAAAATGTGTCAAGTTAAACAAGAGGAACAGCCGTATATGACTTAAAAATTAGAATTCAAATCTTGACCTTTCTTGAAATTTGAACTCATATGGTTTTGACTACACTGACAACAAACTTATTTCCATTTTGTCTAAGTCTACAATACAGAGTAAACCATAAGTGAGCAATACTAAAAAAAAAATGAGAAAAGATATCTCTAGACATGGAATGCAAAATGAGAACAATCTATAGATTAAATGATGGTTTCAGTTCAAAGTTCCCTGAAAGCTACTCAGATTGATAACCTCCTTATGAAGACTGTGGGGTACAACAGCTGAAATCTTGTGATAATAACAACAAAGATGAGGACAGTAGTCTTAGAGTAAATAATGTAAATATGGTTATAAAATTGTATTTTGATTTATTTTGTTAGTAATTTTTACAATAGGTGTGTATGTGTTTCAATTGGTATTTTTGGTTAATTGAATCAAATTCTTGCAAATGTCTGTAGAATTCACTGCTTAACTTCTGCTTTGTCTTGAGTACTTTGAATGGTAAATGCCATCACTTTACTTATTTTACCTACTTATTTAACTGCTAAACGCTTCACAGAAAAGATAAGTGACAAACACTTTAAGTGGCTTAGAGATATGAAGTGGAAAGAAAAATATGTAGTTAGCAAATTTCCTTGGAATTTGGAGAGGTACTTTTCCAAATATAAGGAACTGACTGATAATATCAAAAGATTCTTGGTCATTAATACATAATAAATTCAA
>CAHIKZ030001269.1:3885000-4192500 GCA_903632075.3 Acanthosepion pharaonis | reverse complement strand
GGCAACCTGTCTAGGAGAAGGAAAACTCTGAATTCAAAACTGTATGCAGTCCTGGCAAAGCACATACTATGCAGCTAGGTAAAAGATTGTTCACATTGATGTGATAAACTATGGATGACTATATATATATATATATATATATATATATATATATATATATTTTTTTTTTTTTTTGGCCAATGAACAATCTGAACAAACCATAAATGTCACTTAAGCCCAAAACTAAATATTTAGGAACTTTTCTTCATTGACAGAAAAATTACAGGTGAAAACTAAAACAATGTTTAACTATTGCTTTTTTCTTGTTTTAAAGTCTCCAGAAGAGATTTGTTAGTAAGAATCTTTTAGCAAAGGTGGTACACCTGAACTGCATTACTCACGTGTTGTTGGAATGCTTTTAGGTAGAAAATTATCAAATCAATGGCTTGGGAGAGAGGGGTCACTGGCCAAATCTCCTGATATAACACCTGTGGATGTATGGTGTCATACTAAGAATGTGGTTCATAAAAGAAAACATAAAACACATAAGAATGGAAAGAATTTCCTTGAAAAAGTGATGATGACAACTGAACTGAACAAATTTTCATGAAAGTTGCTCATCTGGTGGTAAATATTAATTTCACTTATTTTTTGATTTGTTTAGAAAAATTGTTCTTGTTTCATGTTTTAAACCTTAAAATACAGCAACACAGAGGGAAAGATTGAATTAGCTAGCTAATGAACTTTGTTCAAATAGATGCCAGAAGATGAACTGAGAGGTAATAGTAAAAGGAGACAAAATGCTTAGAGATACAAAGGATAGGAAGTTGTGGAGGGTTATGGTCAGCCATGTTCTAAAATGACATGCTATACAAAAGAAGAAAATAATCAAGTTTGTTACATTCACTTTCACATGAATGCATTTGGGAAATGTAGGAATCCATCTCTTCCCCTCCCAGCTATGGGTTAAATAGCAGGAAAAATTGAGAACTTCAAGTGTAGTTGGCAATCATTCTAGGAGACAGACAATTCTGAATTCAAAATTGCACATAGCCCTTGCAAAGCACATGCAATATAGCCATGGAAAAGATTGTGAGGTTATGGACTCTACGATTTTGATTGAGGTTGATGAGTTTGGTAGTTAGCAAATATATATATATATATATATATATATATATATATATATGCACACAGAAATTCAGTAATCAAAAATGAGTGAAAGACACGCCAGATTATTTAAAGAATATATAAAATGCATAAAGTAATGATATATATATATATATATATATATATGTATATGTATACATACATATAAATATGAAACCCATTTATCTGTGTTTATAAAGATTTTTATGTGTGCTTGACATTTTACAGAAATTTAAAAAATTCATTTTTTCAGGTGGATGATAATTTTTGGGAAAGAGAGGAGTTCAAATTAAAAGTGCAAAATAATTCCTGTTGATAAATGAGTCAATTACTTCTTTGCTTGTGCTAACTGTTGGTCAAAGTAGGTGAATGTATTATTATGATAAATCAATGTGAATGCTTCTGTACATGAACATTATATATATATATATATATATATATATATATATATATAAAGATAGAGAGGAGATTTCTAGATGTAATATGTGTTTCTTGTGATGATTATAAATGATTCATCCATCTTCCCTTGAGCAGTAAATGTGTTTTGTTGTCAGAATATAGAACCCATATGATATTTTCTTGTCACCATATCAGCTCTATTCTGTCTCTTTCTCTATCCCTCTCTCTCTATATGTATGTATTGTTTGAAATTTACTATATTTACAGAAGAAGAGTGTGCTGTACAGATAGAGTATGTATATATATATATATATATATATATATATATATATATATATATATATATATATAGGCATTGTGGTTTTAAGAACCAACTGACTGTCAGTTTCATGCCCTAATTAGTTTTATTGATTGGGAATGAAAATGACAGTCACCATGCAGTGCTGATTCCATATATATATATACGTGAATGTATGCATGTGTGTGCCTTTTAGGAATGTACTTATACATCTGTTAATAGATGGAGAGTTATACTTTGTATGCCTTCTCTCTCCATGCTAATGTGCCAATACTTTTCTGGAAGTTGCTTATTTAGATACAGAAACATGGAGAGCGTACTCTTTGTGTAAGTGGATAGATAGATAGATAGATAGATAGATAGATAGATATACTCTTTGTGTAAGTGTGTATGTAGATAGATAGATAGATATACTCTTTGTGTAAGTGGATAGATAGATAGATAGATAGATATACACTTTGTGTAAGTGTGTAGATAGATAGATAGATAGATATTTATATATGAACAGAACACAATAGATCGATATGAACAGAATGTGGTGGATAGATATGAACAGAATGCAATAAATAGATATAAACAGAATGTGATAGATAGATAGATAGATAGATATGAACAGAACACAACAGATCGATATGAACAGAATGTGGTGGATAGATATGAACAGAATGCAATAAATAGATATACACAAAATGTGATAGATAGATAGATAGATATGAACAGAATGTGATAATGAGCTTGCTCGATAGCCAATATTTCAAGTGGGGAGGTCATATTCTGCTTGAAAATCAGCATTTGAATTATCATGACATCTTACCAAAACTTGAACACCAACCACTAGCACTGGCAAAAAATGTATAACTTCAACAACAAAGCATGTCTACTTATATTTTGTGTTATGTTCAAAATATGATATTTACTCTCGACATCTTCAGGAGGATATACAAAATGTGGCATTCATGTAACAATTTTAAAACATTTTGTGGACACAAGTCTTTTTTCTTGTTTCAATTTCTCTTCTGTTTGAGCTCATCTTCAAGCAAAAATATAACAACATCAATTCTTCTAGTACGCATTGGTTTACTAAAAATTAATTTTCACCTTCATACTATAATTAATTTTCAATTTTTGTACTCCAGATATATTTGCAGTAAAAAATTACAATACATATGTATTTCTTGTAACAAGTAAAACCACATGTAAGAACATGTTTATATATGTATATATACATATATATTTATATTATATATGTATATATAGTCAGATATGTCTTTATTGTATTAGCAGTGAAGCATTCAGATCAAATAAAAATAAATTTGTATAAAGTAATAAAAAATTCAACAGAGTTTGTCAGTCAAATTCAATAATATATATATATATATATAAAAGTGAACATTCAAGTCAATACTCAGAGGCGACAGGCTGTTTCATGCTAGATGCAATCATCAGGTCGCTTCATATATATATATATATATATATATATATATATATATATATATATATATATACACATACATACAAACACATATATATATTTCTTTTCTATACATATGCATATATCTTTCTAGATATATGTGAAAATATGAAATATGTTTCATATATATATATATATATATACATATATATATACATACATGTACACACACAGGGGTGGTGGGAAATGGGGATAGAAATAAACCCTGCTTCAATCAGTCTTTGCATCATCACTCTCTGTTTCTATAAATATTCTATATCTGATATTGAGCCCTTTTCACCTGTAAATACAGCAAGATGTAGGCAATATTTATGCGATGTGTGGTGTGAACCAAACATTCAGAGAATGCAAGGTACTAAACGGTTTCCTCAAGAGACATTTATTAAAAAATGTGCTTCCTTATTGTCTGCTGAAGTGATTTTTGAAAGATGTTTGAAATTCCTGGCAAAACATGGAAAACTCATAACTTCTTAGTCGAAACACATTAATCAAATCTGTTCAGATTCCCTACACTCTTGGTTAGCACTTTGTACATATACACACACACACACACACATATATATATATATATATATATATATATATATATATATATTTACTTATGTGTCATTGTATCTTTTCTATTTGACTATAAGTATGTACGAGTTTAGCATGTTGAGATGTTTTTGTAAAGGTAATCAACATATACTTATATCTTGTTAAATTTCTACATATTCCCCATTTTGTAAATATGCCGATAAAACTCATCTTGCTGCAGAGATATTTCTTGAGCTTTGTATTTACTGCAAATGCCAATGCGTGCTGACGCATCTGATCTACAAAGGTAGTATGGTTAGAAGCAAGCATTGATAGAGAAAGCTAGTAGTGATAATGAGGAAAACAAATTACTGAAAGAGAAGCGAAAAAAACAACCCCAAAATATTGTAAACTATTAATGCATATTATTACACTTGGGTTTTGTTTTCGTCTTTTTACTAAATTCATAAATGAGAAATGAATTTTAACATTCAGCATATAAGTTATTTCCTTCTTGACAGATATATGGGAGATAGGCATGGTTTGAAAGATGTCTGTAGATATGAGAATGACTCTGCTCTAAAATTTTCCCTTTAAATTACTACTTTCACTCACCTGTACAGGTGAGCATTTTAAAGAGTTAAATTTAAATACAGCATAAATATACACTAAGAAAAATATTTATAACCAGATATTTGTAAATTATTACATATACATATTTGTGAATGTATACTTGCATAGTACCCATAAAAAATGATAGTGTTATTTACATATGGATCAGTGTATTGATACATGGTATTTCAGATTAAAACGTCATTACTGGTCATCTGATAAGAATCAGTATATTGTTCATTCAATCTATTTATCGATCAGTGTATAGTATCTGTTTACACTACATAAAGGGTCACACACAAAAAATATGTATGTATATAAGAATGCAGATTGAATTATATACGTATATGATAGTGCTAATAGATAACAAAATATTTATTATCAATTACTATTAAGAAACAGGATGAAGATTACCAAAGTATGAAAGAGGGAATTATGCTTATAATTCATCTTAATTTATTTTTACTATTATTGCTTAAAATTTGCTATATTTATGAGGTAAGATTGCTCGATATATGAAATAGAGTATTAACAGGTATAAAAGATTGCATTGAAGTATGAAACTAACAATCACCATGCAATGTTGATTCCTATGTCCATCATATCTATCTATATATATATATATATATATATATATATATATATATATATCCAATAAATCGAGTAAGGTTCAAGAGACTTGTTTGGTTGACTGACTAATGTTTAATCTTGAATCACTCATCAGGGCCAAGGTGTTTGTTAAATCTATCAAACTTATCCATTATTGCTGAAAAGTTCTCAGCCTGACCCAAATTATTACCGAAAAGTTCTCAGCCTGACCTTCTTCCTAAAATTTGAGCAAATAACCAAACATCAGTATTTTGGGGGATTCCCTTCTTGGTTGGGCCAATAATTTTTCAGCACCTTCTTACGTACACATATATATATATATATATATATATATATACATATACATATATATTATAGTTTTTTTTGTTTTACAGTAAGGTTCACCCGGTACAAAGCCTGGGGGATACTCAAAGTAGAGGGTTACATTACAAAGCAGTTTGTACAGATAGGAGAGACGATAACAGTTAACCCTAAATTTGAGCAGGTCAAGATTGTAGTAATTGAGGAAACATCTTCTTGGGAGTTGGTTCCACAGAGCATTGATATATATATATATATATATATATATATATATATATATTCATTCTTATGTGAATATACATTCAGGTGTGTGTGCACTTTTGACTATGTAAGTAGAAACTCTGTGTCATAGCGCAATATTTAACAAAGTGCTACAACAGTCATGGTAATCATGAGTTCAAACCTGAGTGAGTGCTTCATGATTGTAAAATTTTACCTTTGCACTATGTTGAGTAAAAATATATATATATATATATTCATGCACACAAACATGCAGACACATACACACATATAAAAATGAATATCATAAATGAATGCACATATATCTATCTGCCTACAAGTTCATATTTGATGTTTATTGATAGTCTTCACAGCCAACCTGGCACAAGGTAATCAAATGTAAAATTCTGTTAATAATAAATGAACACAAAATCATTTTCTTTACAGTGTGGCATATAAACTATTCTATGAACCATGTGTTCTTTCAAAATCAATCACACTCATGTACATGTGTTCATGAATTTAGCTACATAGCTATCTATATATAAGGGGGTGCTGAAAAAACTTCTTAGCCTGACCTACTTACTGAAATCTGAGCAAATAATCCATCATCACATAAATACATTTTTGGTTGAGCTAAGAACCTTTTGTGTATATATATATATATATATATATATATATATATATATATATAATAGGATAAAAAACAAACAGGAAACATTTATAAATCTAACATGTTTCACTTTTATTAAAGCTTCATCAGAGAGTTAGATCTAGAGAATGAAAGAAAGAAATTCTGTTATTTTTATTTTTGATCTTCATCTTATCATTCTGTCAGATTCTAAATTGATCCCTATATATATATATATATATATATATATATATATATATATATATGCATGTCTGTGTGTGTGCGTGAGTGTAGAGAGAGATACACGTGGACATGTATGTAGATGAATGTACACCTTTTTCTCTTTGTATACTGGATTTGTATTTTATCTATCTCAGTCTGTTCATATCTGTTGCAATCTTTTCACTATCTATTTATCTCTCTATTTCAGTCTGTTCATATCTATCTATCTATCTATCTATCTATCTATCTATCTATCTATCTATCTATCTATCTATCAGTAGCTATCTAGCTATATTTACTTAGCTTCCAGCAGTATTATATATACATACATATGTGTGTGTGTGTAAGGAGGTGGTGACTAAAGTTCTTGGTCTGACCGAAAAGGGATTTCCCCCCATATTCTGATGTTTGGTCATAATGGTCAGACTTCTAAAAGTAGATCAGAATAAGAACTTTTCAGCATGCCCTCATCTGTCTGCAGGTATGTGCTTACTTATTTAAAGGAAAAGTATCTAGAACACTAATGCATCTAAATACACCTTGTTACCTCACAACACATCTACCTATTGAGTTGACAACATACCTACCTTCACTTTTGCCAAAAATGAATTTCAAAGATCTCTTGTTCATTATATTTCTATATTTGACTGGATATCAGTTAAAAGTTGGAATTGGTCAGCATGCTAATCTACTGACCATGAAAATTTGTCTCAATCAAGCATTTTACCACACTTTGCCTTTGCATTCCACCTTCTCACTTCATACTTTCTGTCTATCTATCTACTTTCTCTCTAGTCCTGTTTATATCTATATCTTTCTTTTTCTCTAATTGTTTCCTTATCTTTCTCTCTCTGCTCTATATAACACATCATCTGAGGATGTATTTGTTTCAGCCGGTTCATATCTATCAAATGACTTATCTAACTTATTCTGCTCATATCTATCTATCAATGTATCTGAGTCTGTTCATATCTATATATTTATCTGATATTTATCAAAATATCATATCTATGTATTTATCTGAGGGTTTCATATCTATCTATCTATCTATCTATCTATCTATCTATCTATCTATCTATCTATCTATCTGTCTGTCTGAACCTGTTAATATCTATCTATCTATCTATCTATTTATCTATCTATCTGAACCTGTAAATATCTATCTATCTGAACCTGTTCATGCCTATTTATCTATCTAGTCAAATTTTTACTCATCATGCTTTGTATGTCTTGATTTGGATTATATCACTTTTCACGTACCATATTTTCTCAGTAAAACCAATTTAGAATATTTTTGCTTTTTATATTTTTTGAAAATAACATTTAAATCATGATGTTAATTCATTTGTGTTTGTCAAAAGAATAAAATGTAAAATTTGCAGACAATGTGAAAATTTTTCTTTGCTACTACATATAAAATAGTTATGATCATTTTGCTACATTTTCTCAACCAACACAAAAGAAAAACAGAGAACGGATGGTGATTTGCAAAATTCATGATTGGCTATCAAAGGAAGATGGTAACATTCTGTTCTTTAGAATTGTTGGAATGGTTAAGAACCCTCTTCCCACACCTACAGATAAACACCCACCCACCAAATGAGGTTACAAAATTGAGTGATAAAAAAAATTTAAAAGATGAAGTCAAATATTGGAGTTTATGTGAATAAAGAGAAGTCACGTCTCTTATGGAGAGAATGAGAAAAGGAAATGTGGCTATTGGTATTGCATATGGATACTGAATTCTTATCATGAGAATTCTTTCAACAGTCTATTTGGTTTTGCTGTGAACCAAAAAAATGGTTGAGAATAGAAAGAATTTGGCAGACCATGCTCGATGATTGTGTTGATGCTTCAAAACATGGTTGGGGAGGGTAACTGAGATCACGCGAAACAGGATAAAAGATGGGAATAAAAATGAACATAAAAGATGTCTCTCTCTTTCAACCGAGAAAAATTTTATATTAATAATGATAAAGACGTGTAATCAATGAAAGTCATGTACTTACTCATGTGGCTATTAATTGTATTTTTAACATCTTATACATATATATGCATACATGCACATATATCTATATCTTTGTATTTATTTAATATTGTAAAACTGTGGAAGCTTGCATATAAATAAATGTGTGTGTATATATATATATATATATATATATATATATATATATATATATGCAATGTAGATACATCCATTGAAAATATATATATATATATATATATATATATATATATATATATACTTGTTTGAAGTTTGATTTTTTTCTTGTTAAAAGTTTTTCTTGTTTTTTAGATCTTTTGGCAGATAGTCTGTTTGTCATGCCAACATTTTGTATTTTTGTTGTGTGTGTATATATATATATATATATATATATATATATATATATATATATATATATATATATATACATATCCATATATGTATAGAATTGTGACATTTAATTTCATTTTTAGCAACACATGTATGCATATATATATATAGGTATTATTTTATTTACTGATTTATTTTAATTTATTTATATATACAGTAAAACTGTTGGATCTTATATATATATATATATATATATATATATATATATATATATATGTATGTATACTCACATATATATATATATATTGTCATGTGTATGGAACTATGTGTTTTTATGATTAGAAAGAGGTAAATAAAGGTATATTTTCATTTATTGTTTTATTTTATTCTTTATCCTTTTGATTACTGAGGTGTTGAATTTTATACATACATATATCTATTCATACTGATATTTAAATGTACCTATATATATATATATATATATATATATATATATATATATATACACACATACATGCTAAATATACAAACAAATAAAATTGAACTAAATATATATATATATATATATATATATATATATATATACTTATCCAAAGTTTTATATGTCATTGGAATATATGTATATTTTAAGTATATTTTAAAATAAACTTCATCACAAACAAGAAAAGCAAGTAAAAATAAAATGACACCTGATGACATGAAAGAAAATTTTTGTTGATTTACACACACGTATATATTTATAAAATAATGTCATACATATGTATAAATTATTTACAAGATATTTAAAAGATGTTACCAAATATACATATAAACCCTGTATCTTTACTTATATATTGACAGGTGAGCATCAATGAAACAGGCATGTTAGAAATGTTATATATATATATATGTATGTATTTTTTTTTGCAAAAGACATGATAAAATACTATCAAATACAAATGTGTATAGATGTAAATATTGAATAACACACAACATGGTTGATTATATATATATATATATATATATATATATATATATATATATATATATATATATATATCACATAAAATAAAGCATGGAATGGAAAGATCCAAATTTGTTGTTTAGCTTACCTCAACTAATTAAGTCTGAAAATAGTCAGATGGGTAATGAAGAATTATTGACAGAAGCTGAAGAAGTAAGTACTAAAATCATTGGTAAACACCTCATCCCAAATGGTAGATATATATATATATATATATATATATATATATATATATATATATATATATATATATATATATATATATATATATATATATATATATATTTATATATATATATATATATATATATATATATATATATATATATATATATATATATATATATATATATATATATATGTAGTTTTTTCCTCCTTTATAAAAGGGTAGTATTTTTCCTTCCTTTTCCTTTATACTCCTGAAAGTGGCTTATATGTAGATATATTTAATATCTTGTTGATTGATTGATTACTTTTTTCTTTTTTTTTTTTCTTTTTTTTGTTTTTTTTTTTTTGAGGGGTGGTATTGCAGTTCTTTTTTTTTCCTTTTCTTTTTTTTTTTTATATTAAAGATCCAAACAACTGGACATGCTGGAACAGTAAACTACTGTACAGCATTGTAAGTGGCTTTCCCCGTACTGTAGTATGCCAAACCGTACTCTACTTTACTTTACTATCATGGGGAGGGAAGTGTGTATGCTCTGCATGTTGTATGTGTAGCTTTGTGTGTGTATATATCATATGTATATATTTGTATATATATTTTTACATGTGTAGGCTTGTTGCCCATTTATCTGTAAGCATATGCATATATATATATATGTGTGTGTGTGTGTGTGTGTGTGTGTGTGAAAAGTGAACGTGTGTGTATATCAATATTTTCCTCCCTTTTCTCTATACGTTGTTATTTAAATAACTGTTGATAGTTTGCACTTTACTCTCAGATAGAGTACATCCTTTCGTGAAGAATTTAGAGCCTGCTCTTGCGTTTCTCCTAAAAAAACTTGAACAGCGAATATCCATGCTTGGGTTTTCTACAACAGAATAAAACCTGGTGGTGGCATCTCCTGAAATTTCTGCTAATTCCCAGACTCTGGTGTATCGATAGAAGGCCCCGACCGTGTTGTTGGTCTGGTCGGAGGAGACCACAACAGTGAAGAAGATGATGATGAAAAAGATGAAGAAGAAGGAGAAAAAGAAGACAAGTCAGAGGATATGCTGTTGAAGAAAAAGAAGAAGGAGGAGGAGGAGAGGAAGCTGGAAGACGTTGAAAAATGTGGTGGCGGTGGTGTTGCTGCTGCTGTTGTTGTTACTGTTTGTTTTGATGATGATGATGGTGGTGGTGATGATGACAATGACAATAAGGAAGGGAGTGAAACAGATGATGAAGACAAAACTGAGAGCAAAAACCGACTCGGCAGCAGGTAACGTAAGAGTGGGATTTCAGGTAAGAGAACCTTGTTAGTACGTTCATCCATAACCTTTTGGTGATCACTGTCAAAGAATGTTTGTATATCCCTCACACACGCACATTATCTTTTGCATTTTTTTTTTTTTTGGCTTGTTCACTTTGGCGTTTCTTTTTCTTTATAGATCAGTTTCTACTTTCTCTTTTGTTATCTGTCTTCTTTCATCTTCTTTAACTTTCACACTCCCAGTGTATCAATTTATTTTCTTTTCTGCTCAAAAATCACCTCCGACAATTCCATTCTCATTCCTTCCTTTTCTTCTCTTTCTTTCTTTCTTTCTTTCTTTCTTTCTTTCTTTCTTAATTACTCACCTTCATTTTTCCCTCTATTTTTCTTTCTCTACAATTATTATTATTATTATTATTGTTGTTGTTGTTGTCTACATCTTTGTAATCCTAACTAAGAAGAATAGTGAGGAGAAGGAGGAGGAGGAAAACCTGAGGCTGACAATGTAGATGATGATGATGATGATGGTGAGGATGAAGAGAAGTAGAGGAGAAGACAGCAGCAGTAGTTGAAGATGAAAATTTAAAAGATGGAGATGTAGAAAGCCAACAATAATGCTAAAAACATGGATATGGAGGGGATATTTTTAGAGGAGGAGGAGGAGGAAGCAAAAGATCTAGGGTACCTGCAAGAGGGGGGCAGTGAAAGGGGTAGGGATGTTGCTGCTGCTGTTGTTAGTGGGGAATTTGGAGATGTAGTTGGTAGTGTTAAATCTCTCATTCCTTTTCCTTTCTGCTTGGTGTTCCATCCTCCCATCCATACATCTCTTAAGGTATGTCAAAGCATCAGTAGTAGTAGTAGTAGTAGTAGTTGTGCCTCTTCTGATCATCACAGTGATGATGATGATGGTGATAGTATCAGAGGCAACAGTAGAGATTTGCTTGCTGCTGTTGGTAATAGTAGTGATGATACAGCAATAAGCCTTGGCTCTAAGCACTGACATCACCTTCTTCTTGAAGCATGACTCCGATCCGAATATCGACATGGATGTTCTTTATATATATATATATATATATATATACACACACACACATATATATATATATATATATATATATATATATATATATATATATACACATATATATGTAGTTTTTATTTTTATTTATATTTTGCCTACACAACATATATTTTCATAACTATGTGCATCCGGATGCATATTTAGCAGAAATGCACAGATGAAATGCAATTCTCCATCTCTCTCTCTCTCTTTCACATGCACACACTCTCTTTTTTTTATATAAAAATATAAGTGTCTTGCATATAGAACTGTTATACGTTTTGAATGCTTCCAGATTAATGTATTTTTTGTACATCCAGTCTTCCATATTTTTAAATGTAGTGTTTCGTATAAATTTGTTTGGATGTTCTGTGATGGGACAGCTTGCTAAATGAATGTTTGATTGGAAGAGAGATATCTATACCAAGATCTATGTATTTATATAGATATACAGATGGACTGAACAGTAATTTCCTTATTAGCTTCAATATAAAAATATGGAAGGCAGTACTCAACTGAATACCTAAAACAAATAATCTTTGATTTGGTTTCAAGTTCTGGTTTTCATTTGAATCCGTTTTATTTTTCTTTTATTGTAGTTTTATTCTCGTATTTAAAAAAAATGTTATTGTATTATATAAATCTGTTTTGAAAAAAGGAAAGATAATAATAGAATGAATGTCACATATTTTTTTTTTTTTTTTACTTTGGGTTTATATTAGGAATTTTGCACATCTAATAAACTTACACGACAATCTCTCAGGTTTGTCCCGCCACCCACTCTTTGTATTCTTCTCCTATTTCTTGTAAATGTCCTAATTCATTTTGTGCTTTCACTTTCACTCTCTGCCCTTCATTTTCGAACCGTTCTAGTTTTTTTTTCTTTTTTATTATTTCTTGTCTTCTAGCACTCAGGTTCAGTCTACTCTCCTCCACCCACGAACCATTTCTTTTTCATTCCTGTCTTTAAACTTTGTATTTATATAATTATTTTTATTTGCTTTTGTTCTGACGTTTTTCTTCTTCTTTTGTACCTACTCTACAGGTTAAAAGAGATTGGACCCTGACGCACAGAACAAGACTCCAATCGTGCTTCATTCATTCAACCTAGCTAGCAGGAGTAAAAAAAAAAAAGAATAATAAACCATTTTTTTCCAACACACACACACACTCTCTCTCTCTGTCTGTCTGTCTCTGTCTCTCTCTCTCTAGGTTAGCTACTGCTATTGAGAAAAGGACAATACGTCTTTTTTTAGCGAAACAATAATCACTCTACCAAACACTTGGTCAGCTCCACATGTGTATATAATACATCACGCTCCTGACTACTAAAGAACAAAAAAACTAAATAGATTGGTAGACTCGTTGGTACTCGGCGCGGTGTTGGGAGCCGACGCCACCAAATAAGCAAGGCGTGTGTAGAGTTCTGAAGAGAAAGCAGAATATATAGAAGATGGCACCACCAGTTATACACGTTAAAATTCTCAAGAAAGAAAAGAAAAATAGAAAATGAACAAGAGAAAGCGAAAAGATCAAAATGGTGCAATACTGCAGTAGTATTGTTTGCCGGCTCGAACGGTATTAGTACAAATTTGTGCAGAGGGTAGTAGTCTCACGAGAAACTCTGGTTATTCCTCTAATACACGCAACCTTCATCTTTCTTCGGCATAGTATCACCATTTTGCTTTCTTTCATTTCAAGAGATCTTTGTTCTTTTCTTTTAATCTCTGGATAAAAAGCCTTTTTTACTTCTTTCAGCCTCCGCCGTTTTCTCCCCACTTTTTTTTGTTTTTTGTTTCAACAGCCAAAAGTAGTGTTGCAGTAAGTAAGAATTAAGTTTAAGTAACAATAATAAATACAATAAATAACCATATTATTTTTAAAAAATCTTACTGACGGATAAGCAAAGAATAACTAAAAACACTTTGTTGAATCAACGATGTTACTGTTGATCGTTATTGCAAAATAAAATGATAATGATTATATAAATTTATAATAGATTGATTTTCTTCCGTGATCAGTATCTCTATCATTTCTTAACTTTTGATTACCCAGGTAAGAAAAAAAAAATTTCTTTGGAGATGAAAACGCCACAGGTGAAAAGAGACACGCAAAAAAGAAAACAAATAAAAAGGGAAGGTCCAAAGATGGTGTGAATCATTGTTTAATTAAATTAGTAATTTACAGTTTCTTTTGCAATTTTTAGATGCATTTCTTAAAATAAAGATGCCAAAATTCTGAATTTGAGTTTAGATTCAACACTAACAAGAACCGAGAAATTTCAGGGTAAGTGTCTGTAAAAAAAAATAAAAAATATTGTTTGGATTACAGAAGTCATATAAAACTTACGAAAAATAACCTCTGAATTTTAATAAGATTTTTTTCTGTAAAAAAAAACAATTAATATAATTTCTACTTGCAGAAAATTTCTCAGTTTACGTTGAAGGATATTGTTGTTGCTTTATTAAATTTCGAAAGCATTTTCAAATCCAAAGGAGGGTTAAAAATACGAAAAATAAACAAATTAAAAAGAGAATAAAAAAAAAAAAGAGTTAAAAAATTAGTGTCCATGCAGAAAATATTGTTTGAAATGCTAAACTTAACAATTCAAATTTCAAATTCTCGATTTTCCCTAAAATCTGAACCTTTGTTGTTTTGATAAATAATATCTCTCTAGGTAAAACCACAGAGCCTAACCGTTTTGGGTGTTTATAGCAGTAGGGATATAAAATTTATTCTTAAGAATTCGTGAATTATTATTGATTGAGTCATGAGTGTTATTGATCTCATAAGAAGAAACATTGTGTGTAGAGGACATTTCGTATGGAAGACTTGCTCAAGGTCTTATGGTTGGTTTTTCTGCTTGAATTCAACTTCATCAACCTACAGGGAAAGAGATATGAAAAAACAAAACAAAAACATTATTACTAAAAAGTGAAAAATATCCATAAAAAGTTGCTCTTAACTAACACATAAGCCAAGTAATAAATAATACACTAGAATTTAATCTTTGAAACATATAAAAAAAGTAAAAATACGACAAAATAAATGTTTTCCATCCCCAATTTAGAAGAAAAAAAAAAGCATTAATTTTTTGGATATAAAAATAAAACTTTTTTTTCTAAATTTTTGCAGGTGAATTACATGAATTCAAGACTTACATTTATTTTTGTTAATCTTATAACTTTATCAATATTGGTTAAAAAAAAAAAAAAAAATGAAAAAATACAAGCTCGGACTGTCGAAAATAATTTTTTTGTTCCTGCGATTTTTAATGTAAAAAAAGAAGACCCAACAACACCAGATAAGCCGTCGGAATTCCCGTGGAGAGGAGGGCAGTAGAATTAACAGACTGTTTTTTTTTAACTAACACAACACAGTTTATCTTAATTTAAATCTTTGAGAAAAACCTCTTGAATTCATAGACCCAATTTATAGCGATAAGATTGGTGTAAAAATAATAACACGGCAACATCTTTACCGAATGAGCCAATTCATCATCATCGCACCCCAAAAGAAAGAGAACTGCAATGTCTTTTCTCAGTTCTGCTAGAATTTGAATAATGAACCAGACGCACCTATTCTTTCGTAATATAAGTGTACTTATGTAATGGTAGCTTTAACAGCTTATGATTTTAGATGTTTGCCAACGTTATATTTATTTTCCTTTTGGTAATAATAACCAATTATAACAAAATTATTTAGAAGCGGAGTTGATTGATGGCATTCAAGAGACCCCGGAGAAATTGTCTAGCACCTTGGATACTGTTGGAGACAATTACCGTTTACATATATGACGATTATGGATTTAAGGTTCCATTTTTTTTCCAGGTGTTCAGATTACTTGAGATTTATTAGGTTTAAAATAAGCCAACAATTTTCAATTTGAACTGGAAGATCAAGCTTTTGTTCTGAAAAAAAAAATAAAAATAAAAAAATAACAGAACAATAATCGTAGTTATAATATCAACAACATGAATAAGAACTTTGCCATGCATATCCAGACTATTTAGTATTTAAATTGATAAGCAAAGAATAAAAAAAGTATTCTTGGTTATTACACTTGATTCTAAAATTATGAAACTTTAGGTCTTTAAGCACAAATTAAAGAGAAAAATTATCATCTGTAAAACGTTTTTATCTCCCTTTGATCTACTCTGATGAATTATCTCATAAAACATCCGAGATTTTCAACAGAATGTCATTTTCTTTTTCAACATTTTAACCATCTCAATGCAGTGGGTTTAAATATATAATGACCTAAAATAGAAAACATAATATAGAATGATACACAGTAAAGAGCAGATTCATTTATTGCATGGGCTTGTTTTCTTCATCAGCTGAATCAGTGATCATGGTCTTTTTGGGTACTAGCTTTGGTAACGCTCACACATTAAGCCACAAAAATGTAGCTCAAAGATGTCATGCTATCCAGAAAGAAGAGAAAAATTATATGTCACAAAACAAAGGTCATTTCATAATGATAACTGGGGCACAAAAGAGACTAATGCATTATGGGAAGTAATGGGAATCTAGAAAATCGCAGCAGTTTGCACGAACTGTTTACAAGAATTACACAAGTTTGTAGAACCAGTTCTTAAAGTCTCTTGGTCACTATATCCATTGACAAAAATATTGGTTGCGTAAAAATGAGAGAACTAGTTTCCTAATTTCATGGACAAAATATTTAGGCTGTAAAAGAAGAGAGAAGCCATTTGTAAAAAATCTGGATCCCATCACTATGATGGGTATAACACACCATAAACAAAATATTTCCATTTCACATCTCTCTCTCTCTCTCTCTCTCTGTGTATATATATATATATATATATATATAGTATAGAAAATTTGGAAATCAGCTGATTCCACTACCTTGGTTTCAACCTTTCAGTATCTTCTGGCGATTTTGGTCAATTGATCTCTTAATGCTTAACTTTTTAAAAATTAAAAGTTTATGAACGCTGTATTTATAAAAGAAAAAAAATGAATAAGCGCACGAAATGAGGAGGAGGGGGAAAATCAAGCATTTTGGAAATATATTATTGGGGGATTAAATGAAATATACATATGTTCTTTTTATCCCACTTCAAATGAACTCAGTAGAGGCAGAGTGGAGTAATGGATAATGGCTCAGATTGAGGAATTGGAGAGCTGATTTTGAATTCCAGTTGAATCTATTACCTTCACTTAGGTGCAAATAACGTAAAGGTATGAATCCACATCTTCTCCCTCCAGCTATGGGTAAATAGCAAGACAGACGGGGTTCTATAGCCTTGGATGGCAACTGGTCTACCACAGAAAGAAATGGCAACCTACTGTAGGAAAAATCTGCCTCGTCAGTCATATATCTTTTGATACATGATTGTCTAAGCATGTATCACGCATGGCACATAACTGACTGATCAAAAAGTTTTTTCTAAAGAATTAATGGATTTATTTTTAATCTGACATTTTTGTTACTTCATGTGTCATAATAGATACAACTTATTTGAAATAGATACCCTATTTTTATTTTAATTCAAACATTGTGTGTATTATGTCTATTGGCCTGTGTTTTTGAGAAAACTTGTGCACTTTGGCAGGAACTGAACCTGCACCCCTCTTTGTAACAGAAATTACCATTTGATCCAGTATGCTTTACTGCTCAGCTATGAAGGGCATCACAGGATGCAAGGCTCTATTTCCCCTTTTAAGGAAAGCACACCTCCTCACCAAGATGTTTTTCTTGAAAACCTGTATCTGCCTAGTTTCATATCTGAAACATAATCAAAGCAATTTCTAAAGAATTAATTTTTATTACTTCAAACTTTATTACAGAAGATACACATATGCATAATAGACACCATTTTTTTATATATATATATATATATATATATATATATATATATATATATATATATATATATATATATATATATAAAAAAGAAAGAACAGTAACATATATAAATCCGTGTTCTTATAGATATTTTATTTTTACAAAATAGTGCTCAATGTAAATTTACAGAGCATTAATATTATAATTAATTGATTTAAAATATGTTTTTTTCGCTACACAGTTCTAACCATGTTTCAAAAATGGAAGTAAAAGCCCTGAATTTAATTTTGTAATTAAATTAAATTCGTTTGAGGATGAAATGGAACTAATGTCTTTAATTTAATTACAAAATTAAATTTGGGGCTTTTAGCTTCCATTTTTGAAACATGGTTAGAACTGTGTAGCAAAAACATATTTTAAATCAATTAATTTATAATATATATATATATATATATATATATATATATATATATATATGGGCATACAGCCAAGTGGTTAGAATATTAGCCACATTAAAATCAAACTCAGGTTGATTTGTCAAGGAAGTGACTTCTTGATAATACCAGCCTGGGGTAAACATCTATAGCATGTGGCATCATTGGAAAGCACCTGAAAAAAAATGCCATGTGTTGACCAAAATCTTGTGAGTGAAACTGGGTGGATGAACATCTTTGGAACTCATTGATGGATGTTCAAGCAAGAAGACACAAGTTATTGTGACCAAGCTGAGTTTGAGTGCACAAATCTTATTCAAGTACTGATCACACCAGAATATGCGCTCTCAAAAACTATAACTAAGGCCTGCTCAGCATAATTACACTATGAATGACAGATTGGCTTTGTGTGTATTGAAGAAACACACATTGGTCTAAGTGTGTACATTTGCAACAGGGATTAGCTAACCACCCTAGTAGACAGATGTACTTGTAAACAAGCAGTATTTATATTACATATATATTGGCCTGAAGATCACATTGACATGTGAAACTGACAGTCACCATGCAGTGTTGATTCCTATAAATACAACTGTTTTCCTCTTCTTTTTTCTCTCTTCATATATATATATATATATATATACATATACTATTTACATTATTCGGACTAATGTCCTCAACTTTGTCACCATATTTATTATAACATTTCGGTCAGAGTGTACAACGGCCAAAACATTGTAATAAATATGGCGACAATATATATATATATATATATATATATACAGTTAACAAGAAAATTATTTGTACACACATTAATTTTGAATATTTTTATCCATTTCTCAGAATCTAATACTTGTATGATGCCAGTTTTTGTTATGTTAATCAGCACAAAAATGAATATAAAACTCAATTTTCAGAACAATAGGTTAAATATCACAAATTTAACAGGTGAATTATGCAAAATAGGAAAAGACAAAATTATTTGTACAGTATGAAAAATAAAAAAAATTGAACAATTTTCACAATATTAATAGCCAATAGCATGGCCTTTCATCTTTATAACTTGCTGCAATTGTTTCTAATGTTTTTGATGAGATTTTGGACAAGTCTTTTCTGGGATTTTCTTCCATTCTTCAATGGTTACACATTCTAATTCCCAAAGGTTTTTTGGTGACTGATGATTTATTCGAACTTTCAATTTTTGCCATAGATTTTCAATAAGATATAGGTCAGGACTCATTGGAGGCCATGGCAGAACTGTAATCTTCTTTTTCTGAAGCCACACAGTCACTGATTTAGATGTATATTTGGGATCATTATCTTGCTGGAAAGTAAATTGCCGACCTAGATGAAGATTTTGCACTGATAATTGTAGATTTTCATCCAGAAAATTTTGATATATTCTGCAGATTTCATTATTCCTTTTATTGCAATTAATTGTCCAATTCCCCAAAACATCATCAAGCCACCTCCATGTTTTAATGTTGACACTGTGTTCTTTAGGAGGAAAGCCTCATCTTTCTTGTGGCAAATCTTCTGTACATCATTATATCCAAAAAGCTCAATTTTTGTTTCATCACTCCATGGTACTTGTTCCCAAAAGTAATTTTCTTTTTCCAAGAATGTTTTGGCAAAATTAAACCAAGCAACAATGTGACATGGTTTGTGAAGCGGGGTTCATTGTGATCGGTTTCCATACAACCCATTTCTTTTTAAACATTGTTGTATTGTGCGAGTACTTACACTGATACCCATTGTATCCAAACTTTTGATGATGTCTTTCAAAGCAACTCTTGGGTTTATATTAAACTCATGACAGTTTTTGTGCAGTTCTCAGTGACAATTTAGGTTTTCTTGGACAAATTTTCTCTCATGCCAAATTGTTTAAACTTCTTTATAATGGACTGTACAATAGATCTAGGGATAGCTAACCGGTTTGAAATAGTGCTGTAACTATTTTCAGACGTGGAAGTTAATAATTCTCTGTCTCTAGTCAATGCTAAGCTCCTTTGTCTTCCCCATTGTGTTGTTAGCATGAGACTAATGATGAGGATACTCTATGCCCCACGTGATGTTCTTTGCTGGGATTATAACAAATATTATACTGAAGAGTCTAGAAGGCTTCACTGATAAAATAATTATGTAAATTACTTATACTTACACAAATCAATCAATTTAAAATGATATTTTCTACTGTATGAATAATTTTGACTTTTACTATTTTGCATAATTTGCCTGTCAAATTTGTAGTGTTTAACCTATTGTTCTGAAAATTGAGTTTTATATTTCTTTTTTTTGTGTTTATTAACATAAAAAAATGGCATCATACAAGTATTAAATTCTGAGAAATGGATAAAAATATTCAAAACTGATTGGTGTATGAATAATTTTGTTGTTGACTGTGTATGTATGTATATATATATATATATATATATATATATATGAAATAAATCCTAAAGAGACAGGAACAACCTACCTAGTTCACCTAAATGGATCTTCAGACCAGCTTACCCTGAAGATCCATTTAGGTGAAACCTAGGTAGGTTGTTCCTGGCTCGTTAGGATTTATTTCATTTATCCCAGCTCTACCAAGTGTATTGAGCACTCTATGTTTTAGCTTTATTACTCACTTGGGACTAGAAACTTAAAGCACTGGACAATTTGTTTCACCTTGTTTGAATGTTTCTAGTTCTTTCTTTGCCTTTTCCAATTTTTTTCCTTGGGTACCAATTTGTTTTGATAGACTTACAAGTTGTGCTATCCAACGTTTTTCCCAACCGAGTATTACTAGTATAATAATAATAATAATGATATATATATATATATATATATATATATATGTGTGTGTGTGTGTGTGTGTGTGTGTGTTATGGTCCAGAATGATGATGATATTTCATCATTCTAAGAATAACCTTGCCATCAGTGATGATAGAAAAATATTTCATTATCCTAACCCTCATCATTCCACCACAAGAGAGTCAGTAAAGTAGTGTAGTCTAGGGTACCCATATCAGTAGTTAGTAGTAGAGTAGATAAGTAGTGGTACAGAAACAGTGTTGTGGAATATCAAAAACAGATGATTTCAAACACATCCTCACAACCAAACCAAGTATGCACTGACTTTTAAATAAGAGAGAATAAGAACATTTTTGCACACACCATACCAATATTCTGTAATTCATATCACAAAAAAGAAAATGCAAATTCTTGCTATTTATGTCAACATGTGTCTCAACATTTTATTGTTGTTATTGTTTTACGTTTATGCATTTTAATTTAAGGCATTAATATCAACCCTGTTATACCCAATTTAATATCAACCCCATTACAGTCAACAATGACGAAAATAATAAATACACATCAGCTTACCTACCCTGTTACATATGTATATATATATATATATATATATATATATATATATATATATATATATATATATATTGTGTCACTGCCATCAATGCAACAAAATGTCAAAACTTCAAAAAAGTGATGAATCTATGAATTTGCTTGCCTACTTGAAGAAGGTCTGTCATAGTAATTCAGACAACACGTACATTAGTTACATAACTATTACATTATCATATTGATTGACTTGAGATTTATGCAATAATATTTAAAAATTGTGTGTCACTAACTAAAACAGAACACAACAATTAATTTGACACATCCCTACAAATAATACAAAAATACTATGTGATATGAACTATAAAAATGACTATGAATCCTAGATGTATTAAGCATAAGAAACAAACAACATCAATAAAATATCAAATTTAGATAAAAACATAGTAAATATGTTTCATAAACAATAATACAAATTGACACATAAAGATGTGATACTTTAAAAAAACAGAAAAACATGTAAAGATGGGATGTTTGAAGAAAGATGAAACTGACATATTACAAAAAACAATACATGCATATAGTCACAGTGTCAAAACAAACTCTTTGAAAATGCCTTGTAAAAGATGTATGCACTCAGACATAAAATAATTTATATTCAAATTTTCATTAGAAATCAGGAAATGGTCTCAAATATAAAAAATACATCCTATTAGCCTATAACTAAATTTTTATATACAGTATAGACAGAATTCAAGACTGCATGGTGACTGTCATTTTTGCCATATCTGAGGATTAATTAAAGCTTCAGTCACCATGCAGTGTTGGTATCTATACTATTTATATCTTTTTATTGTTTGACACACCTTCAAGGGATGGAATACACAGTTCTTCATTATGTTCACTTTTATATGGGACTTGGTTAAGATTTGTCAATAAGCTTGAGCTGCTTCTAAAGATTTCCCTAAAAAAGAATAAGATTGTTTTATTTATTTTTTCTATAGTTCAAACAATTTTCTTGTTTTCTAGCAAAACTTTTCAGCATAAATTGTCCAATATCTGAGTATTCTTGGCTTTCATAAGCCATCATCAAAAAGTTTTTGTTGTTTGTGTTCTGTCAGTTTTATCAATTTCTAAATAGAGCATCTTCCCTCATACTGTTTAATTTAAAGTATTGCAATCATTTTGGTAAAAAGCATGATTGCAGAAAGGTCAGTATTTTGGCTATATCATTATATATATATATATATATATATATATATATATATATATATATATATATATATATATATTAAGAAGAGAAGAGAAGAGAAGTTGTAATGTGTTTTTTAGAAAAAAATATTATGCTTTATTTTCCATAATTTCCACAATTCAAGGAAGACATTCGAATTACTAACACAAAAACAGAGAATGACTCATATTGAGAATATTCAACATTGAAAAACATGAGGAAAAAATTAATTATTTTTAGTAATATGTAGAAATCTACACTTTTAGTTGAAGACGGTCATGAGACCAGAAACACATGTAGTAAAATTATGGAAAATAAGCATAATATTTTTTTCTAAAAAAACACATTACAACCAAAAACGTTTGCGACACGTCTCTTCTCTTCTCTTTAATATACATACTTTTCTCTTGTTGGAACCACTACAACCTCTTTCTTTCATATATATATATATCTGAGCAAAGAGCATTTCAAAATTACTGAAAACCTCTACCTTTACAATATTCCTAGGGGAGATACAGAATTACAAGCACTGGGACAGGACCAACTTATTGGACTCAGATAAACAATAATTAGACAAATTAATAATATGTCTGTACATGGCAACCTATGAACCAAACTTCCTTTTAATCAGGGAATTTAAATATGCTAAATTATTAGCCTTGGTTCTGTTACCAAAAAAGACGTCACCTTCAGATAGATATTTGGAGAACCAAAACTTATCCAAAAGAGAAAGTATGCACCAGACTTTTGGCCCATAATATGGGCTCTGGCTGAGTTGAGTGCTTCAGAAAAATAAAGAGTTTCATCCCAAAGGAAAGCTTTCTTAACATTATAAATGTTACGACACTTAACCTTTGAGATGCACCAAACAATGATCCTGGGAATGACATGATTTTGGGAAGAAGATTTCAACGGACTGTAATTTCCATCTCAATTGAATGGAATTATTGGGAGTCTAAATAAATTGGTGGTCATAGTGATCCTGAAAATATTTAAACAGGTTTTTCTTATTACCACACCAAGATAAAATCAAGGATCATAATTTTCTTATCAAAATAGATACAAAAGTATCAGGTTTAAGAATAGAGGCGACTTTCAGCTGACACTTCCTCAGAAACAGAATCGTCAGTAATATAAAGCAATGATGCTGATAAGAAAATTTTTTATCAACAATTGATACTAAGAAATCAATTTCCCAGCAGGCATTTAGAGGGGGAGGAAAAAAATGACTAAATATGTTCCTAACCAGGCAATATATATACATATATATATATATATGCATGTTTCATTAAAAACGACAGACGAGGTACTACGGTTAAGCTTTTTATTCAATTTTTCTTGTGTTCTGACAAGAGCTTTCTTTTCTGGACAAAGGGTGTGTAAGAACTGTCCAAATGTTTTATATTTCCGAGTGCTTTTGTCTATACCTTTAGCCATTATCAAGGATGATTCGATTTTTCAGCTTAATTGAGTGTGTGCGTTCTGTGTATGTATTAGTGTGTGGTAGGGATGTTTTTAATTTCCGAATACGGTTAGCACATTGTGGCTTTGTTCGTAGTTAATATTGTTAAAAGTTGACTTTTTCTTTTTTATTATTAAAGCTTCCATTATTTTTAGTCTTTTTTTGCAGGTGGATGCAGTTAATATATTTGTGTTTTCTACTAGTATGTTCCTAATGGAGTCGGGTAAATTTGTGTGTGTGTTTAAATGGGTTCTAATAGAGCTGTGATCAGATAGGTGTAACGTAAGATGTCTGGATAAGCATGTGGTTGTGTAACCGATGTAACTATTTATGAGTCCGGTTTGATCAGGAACACAGTTCCTTAAGGGGCATTTGAACTCATATATATATATATATATATACATACATATATATATATATATATATATATATATATATATATATATATATGAAGTAACATGCAATCATAATGGCAACACCTACCTAGTGACACCCATACCCCTCCTTAGAGTCTGCAGGATTAAAGAAGAAGGAGAAGGAATGGAGGGAGGTAGTAATAGGTACATGTTTTGGACAAATAGGACTTTTTAAGAAAATAAATTCAATCATTACAATTTAGCTGCATATAGCAAATCCCCAGAATGTATATGTATAAGGAAAAATAAAGAAATATTTTTTTAAAATAAAACTAAATGTAACATAAAGTTTTGGGATGCATATCAATAAAAAACATATTAAATATTTAATATTGTAGCCATTGTTTGATAAGACAGATATTTGGGATAATTTTAAGTTAAAGATTTGATAGTAATCCTATTGAGTATAAAGTTATGACCACTAAAATGGAAGGTGTTGCTTACCGACACAGAAAACTGAATGATTAATTGCATCCTTGTTTACTTGTTTGCCCACTGCTTGTGCATCCTTTTGAATTTCTTGCAATATTAAAATCCTATTCACAATCAGATTATGATCACTAAAAATGGCAGGCATTGCAGTCCTACACAGAGAAATGATTGAATAATTACATCCTTGCTATATTCTGTGAACGCTGCTTGTGGATCCATTTGAATTTCTTGCAATATTACAATCCTGTTCACAATCAACGTGTTGCAGTCCTACACAAATGACTGAGTAATTGAACCCTTGCTCACTTCTGTTCTCACTTTTGTTTTTTGAGTGGGACTTAGCTATCTGTTCACTATCTGTTCACCAAGGACACTTTTTTTCAAGGTAGATAAGTATTCAAGATTATATTCTTTTCATTTTCAAATAATGTCATGAATTGTACTCATGAGAATTGGAGATATTTTTCTACCTCTTTCCATGATTTTGATGATCAATTATCACCTCACAAAATTCTTGAGGGAAATCTTTTGTCTTTGACATTTTGAAAAGCTTCCCACGTACCAGCTCATATTCAATGACCGTTCAAAGTAGGCATTCATAGTGACATGCTTGAAATTGTTGGCAGATATTTGTCAGTTATTAAGTTGAATAGAATTGAATATTAAACTCCAGTTTTTATCCTGCTTCATTTATTTATTTTTATTAATGTTCACTCAATAAAAACGTTCAAGAAACATTCAAGATCTATACTGAATGAGTTGGGATGGAAATCAATGGAAAAGCACAAAGTGATTATTATTTTGATCAGGAGGATGTGTTCAAAACTTTTCCATGTGACTTTTCTTGCATTGGTTAATTTATGTTTAGGTAATAATTTTTTTTACTTCTACTTATAAATAGTATTTTCATACTTAGATTCTCCCTAGTAATAAAAATTATTAGTTTTTTTAATAATTCCTCTAATACTTTTGAAGAGATCATTTCTCCTTCTCACTATACCTGATAAGACATCTTGAATAATCAAAAATAATTTGGTAACAGATAGACTCTTTAAAATATTTGTGAAAATCTCTCTCTCTCTCTCTCTCTCTATATATATATATATATATATATATATATATATATATATAAAAATATATGGATATAGATCCGACAGTATGAAGAAAAATATATACGGAAAAAAACAAACAAAAAAATATATACAATTATGCTGTTTTAATGTCCGACGTTGACATATTAACATTAAAAACAGCATAATTGTATATAAGATTTTTGTTTGTTTTTTTCCATATATTTTTCTTCATATATATATATATATATATATATATATATATATATATATATATATATATATGTAGAAAGAAAATGTAAAAAGAAGGGCCTAATTTTCTGCTAGTGACATCTCTTCCAAATTTCTCCTCTAATATTCTCCAATTGGAAGTGAATTCTAAATAACACAAAGGGAAAGATTTAGATTAGTATTTTTAATTGAGATTGAAAGATACTACCCCAATCTGGAAAAATAAAATTATTTAAATGGGAATAACTGTTGATAATTGGATACATAAAAAAACCACGAGTTTACTTAATGAACAAAAAATCAAAAACAATCACGAGTTTACTTAATGAACAAAAATCAAACGAATAAATGTCAACCTAACAAGCTATAAGATAAAAGTTTTAGTGGAAAAAGTACTAAATATAAATGGGATTACTCTTTCAATGTTCTGTCTATGGATTTTTCCAATCGACTGCTTCATAGAAAATACCCAAAACTCCACCGAATTTCAAATTAATTTCTTCGTAGATTGTTTTAAAATTTAGATATTTATCAAACCTTAACCTCCCAAATATGCAAGTTAAAGTAACGCGAACTGACAGCATCTAAGAATTTGAATGAAACCTGTCGTGTAATTTATTGGGGTTGTTGTAACGTCTTCCTTAATGTAGTCCTTATCGTTCACCCCTTAACCACCTTTATCTAGAGACGAGACGCGTTAGATTTGAGCAACATCCAGCCGACACACTGGGGTTAAAATAGGAAACTAAAATGATACATATGACACACTCATATCCTCTCTCCCACCTCACTTCGTTAACTTTGCATATACTTGATGAGGTCCGTAAAAAAAACGTGTGAATTTCTTTTCATTTTTCATTTCAGCTTTTGGAAGTAAAGTCTGATGATCCAGAACCCTGTTAAAAGGGTTATGGTGAAATAGTTTATTACATGGAATCTTAACGTGGTCTGTCTTTTATTCAAATATATATATATATATATATATATATATATATATATATATATATATATATATATATTTATATATATATATATATATATATAAGACATTTTTATGTTTATACATTATTTTTATCGATACAAATATTTAAGTAAATGCTCTGTTTATAATAAACAGTATTAACAACATGGGAACAGTCGCATAGATTGTTCATTACATTTTTATGTTTATACATTATTTTTATTGATACAAATATTTAAGTAAATGCTCTGTTTATAATAAACAGTATTAACAACATGGGAACAGTCGCATAGATTGTTCATTACTGTCGAACTCTCTGCCTTGAACAGAGAGGAACCCAGATGAGGCGTTGCTGAAGGGTAAAGTTTTGTCTAGGGAGGATAGACAGGCCCTGAACCCATTTATATGGATTCTAAGGGAATATTTTTGGCCAAGCCTACAGGCTTGGAAAACCCACAGTAAACTCGGCCTTGTGCCACATACATCCCTCGTGGGGGTGCTGTTAAATATTAACAGTATTAACAACATTTACCGGCTTGAATATCCGAGAAATTGTCATAGAAAATATGTCTTAAAATAATTGTCAGACTCTGTCCATTTCATAATGTGCAACATCATTTGTTTACATTTGGATATGCATCAAGCAGGTATGAATGTACGTAAGAAAATCATGGAAAATTGTAGTTTAAAGACAGTAAAAACGACCTTCATAAGCAAAATGCTTCTCTGTGGTGAAATCGGTAAAAGCACACCAGGCTATATGATGATTCCGTATAGGATACAGGTTCAATTCCTGTCAGAGGTTGCATATTTTCTATGACAATTTATCAGACATTCAGGCCGGAAAATGTTATTAATACTGTTTATTTTAAACACAGCATTTACTTAAATATTTGTATTTATAAAAAAGAATGTATTTACATAAAAATATCTTAAAATAATTGTCGGACTTTGTCTATTTCATAATATATATATATATATATATATATATATGTATGTATGTATTCCAATAAATTATAATAATTATAAAGATGCTATCTGTTACCAAATATTTTTTAATCATTTAAGATGACTTATCAGGTATATTGAGAAGGAGAAATGATCCATTCAGAAGTATTAGAAATTTTGAATAGATCATTTCTCTTTCTCAGTATACCTGTGTTATACAGGAATAAAGTGTTGCTGCCTACACTGGAGTTTAAACACAGATTACCAGAGAGTAAACACAGGTGATCCCATTTTGAATAAGTATATCACGTGATGGTAAAGAAATGTATATATAGGAATTAGTGCGTCGTCTAAATGATCACTATACGGATCACTATTAGGTGGTTACTTTTTGAGCAAGTCCAATTAGTGTGAGTGTTATTCAAAGGCATCTGACACTAGTATTGTTCTATGGTGTTACTATAGTTGTATCTGCATTTACAAAGTCTCTACTACAACGAGCATTACGAAAGTGACGAGTATTTGTCAGCATTACAAAAACCAGATAAGGCATCTTAAATAATCATAAAAAAATTGGTAACAGATAAACTCTAAGATATTTGTAAAAATATTTTTCTCTCTCTTTCTCTCTCTCTCTCTATATATATATGTGTGTGTGTGTGTATATATATATATATATATATATATATATATATATATATATATATATACAGGGTGTATCAAAAATACTTTTACAATCTTTGAAGGCAGATCCCTGACACCAAAACAAGGACAAAATCCATATAATATGTCTCCATAACTCTGAGTTATTAAGTTTGAAGATTACGCTAAAAACTGTTAAATGTACAATCTAAGAAAGAATCCAAAAATACTCTTACATACTTTGGGGGCGAGTTTCTGAAACCATATAAACATTTGTCCAAAAAGCCATCATTGTACCTCAACACAGCAACTCAACAAATGTTCAAAATGTCCTCTGCTTGCTTCTCAACACACATGAACCCATCAGATCATTCACTGACAGGCCTCTTCAAATTCTCCCACATGGTGTCAAATGGTTTCACAGGCCCCCATGACATGTTGATGAAGTGTCTCTGCTATTTGGTAATTTTGCAGTTATTTTGTTACAGTGTTTGGTCAGTAAGTTGAACAATCTAATGAAAAAAGTAAAAATAAAAAAATATTTTTTCTTTTGGTCCATTTATTCTAATGTGATACTGTATAAAACATATCTTTTATGTAATATCATATAAAGTATATCTTTTATGTGATATCATATAAAACATCTTTTATGTGATATCATATAAAACATCTTTTATGTGATATCATATAAAACATATCTTTTATGTGATATCATATAAAATATATCTTTTATGTGATATCATATAAAACATCTTTTATGTGATATTGTATAAAACATCTTTTATGTGATATCGTATAAAACATCTTTTATGTGATATTGTATAGAACATATCTTTTATGTGATATTCCATAAAAATATCTGTTCATCATATTTATTCATTTTTGTAAACAATCCCAATTGGTTGTTATTTGTTCACACTGTTCAAACATTTTTATTCCACTCCTAAAAAAGTATTTGGTGTTTAAGCCCTCATTGGATCTAAAGAGTATTACATAATGAAGGTGTCATGATGTCATCTTTTATAAATCTGGATGAGGCTAAATTTTGTCTATATATCCTCATCCGTAGAACAAAACAGCCAATACTATTATTTTAATCATTTTACCTCAAGCAAGGCAATAAAGCCACTAAGATGCAAGTGTTAGAGAATATGAGTAAAATAACTATCAAGAACAATAAGATAACAGGATTAAAGAAGACAAAAGATAATGACTGACATTGCATTTAAATTTTTGAAGATCGATGTTGACTGGGAAGCCATAAGCTGAGAGAGAAGTGCAACAGTAAGTAGAAACTCTGAGCTTAGAATTTACAGTTACATTTAGCCATTTCAACTGTAAAATGATTATATTTTCTTCCCCGCCCCCTTTGCTGGCAAGATGTGATACAAGGTCAGTTTAATGTGGGGAGCCAGAATGCATGCACCTGAGTCAGGTACAAAAATAGCCTGGCCTCTACAACTGTCATCATTATTACTACAGACCCCTCCTCTTTAGTGCAGTGAGACAGGTCCTACTGTGGGCAGCTGTTTCTCAAGACCATTTCCACAGACAAGCACACAACTGAGAGATGAGGGTAGTTTAGATGTAGTTTATAGTGAAATTTCATAGAGTTAAAGAAAACTATTACAGCTTACTTTACTCCATCTGTAGGATAGGTATTTTGTGAGTTAATATTAAAAAAATCTTTTTAAAAACATTTCACCCAAAGGCAGTCAATAAAGACACTATGACACAATGGGTCAATGAGTGTGAAAGAATAAGAAAAAGAGAAACATTATTAAGGAACAAGAACAATAAAGGAAGAGGAATCAATAAGACAGTAGATAATGATTGATATTGCATTTAAATTTTTGAAGATCAAAGTTGCCTGGAAAATAAGAAGCCGAACAGGTGAGAAATGTGATAAAAAAAAACTGTTAGTAAACAACTTACGGTTATATTGAGCCATTTAATCTGTAAAATGATGAGATCTTGCTGCCAATCTAATATTGCACTTAAATTCATAAAGTCTAGGTATCATAGAGCAAAGTTCATCAGAACAATTAACATGAAAGTATTTACAGAAAATGGCACAGGGAAGCTATATTAGAGCGATATCAGGATGCCACGTCAGGACCAATAACATTGTAGATTCTTGAGTTTTATCAAAAATTTCTAAATATATAGCGGCAGCACCAGACCATGGCAGCAGTATCTTGAGCATGGATAAATGGTAGACTTAGAAATTCTACACATGGCCCAGTGGATAAATACATTGGTTAGATACAGTGAGTTGTAATTTTAAAACTAGGCCAACAGTGATGAACCAAAACTTGGAGAGTTATGTCAAAGTGAAATAACTCAGACATATGAAAGAAGCACGGCACATGGAACTAGAACAATCTACCCCAGTGGTAGCTGTTTCTCAAGACCATTTCCACAGACAAGCACACAACTGAGAGATGAGGGTAGATACTATACTGTGATCCCAGCCAAAATCCAAGAAGTAAACGGTAAAATGATGAAACACATAAGGGTATATTTACACAACTTCCCCACCAAGGCTGGATGTGAGTTCCATATGCATATGGGCCAAGGAAAAAAATTGTGGTTTTGCCCAGCCCCTGCAACCACAATCATGCTGGTATCGGTATTACACTGACCCAAACTCTTTCATACAATGAGGAAGGTGGTGCCACAGGGTTGTAATCCCTGGGACTGAACAATCTTTCCCATCTAAAATGAGGAGAAAACATAGTTCCACTTACAGTACAGGGACAATAACCACACCTCAATATGCCCACGTTGGCTAATGATTAACTCCTGTGAAACAAATAAGGGGTTGCTGTTAGCTTTTTATATATAATTACTCACAAATGGTGTTTATGACATAAACAACACTATTTAATTTTATTATTAATAAAATTAAATTTTATTTAAAAAGTGTTTGGTTTGAAATTCTAATCACCTGAAGAAGGCTAGAGCATACAATGGCCAAAATGTTGTGAATATGGCAATGAAGATGAGGATAACAGTCTGTATAATGTAAATAATGCTTAAAAGGTTAAATTTATTGTTACAAGCATTCTGATCATAGGAAGAAGAATTTTAGCAAAGGATATTTTTAAAAATAATTTACTCCATTAACAAATTTGTTTCTCAGTTGAAGTTAATTTTAATGATTCAATAATACAAACATAATATCTTATGATAATCAGGCAACCTTTATTCAGCCATGTTTTTCTGAATTTATCTTTCCCACAACTCAGCCATTCATAATGCAGCAGCTGATATTATATTCATCTATTATGTCTTTCTTCCTTCTTTGTTATTCATCCATTTTTTTCCTCTTTTATCTTCCAATAACCTGTATTCAAAATTTTTATCTTTGTTCTTTGAACATGTTCTTTCCTCTTCTTCTGGCTGTTCTTTTAATAAAAGTATACGACCATATTAGGTCTATGTAGAACATGTCTGACCATTGTGTATATCTTGATAATTAGTTGCTTTATCTTGATTTATCTTGGCAACAAGTCAGATAGGATCTTAATGCATATCCATGAGAAGAAACTCTCCTGTTGGGTTACTCAATTGATAGATATCATCAAATGAACTTGTGTACTGCTGCATTCACAATGACTGGCACAAATACACTCATCACACAGGCAAATGTCTAGCATTCAAGCAAGGTGTCCAGCCTATCGTAGTCAGTGGCGAGTAACGATGGTCTCTAGGCTCTCCATCTTTGTGCGAAGGCGAACTTCATTGTTTGTAATCTGATCTTGCTATGTATTCTGCAGGATTTGATGACATTTCATTTGATGGAATCTTGGTGGTTTGTTATAGCCAGGATTGCCAAAGAATCTTTTGACTAGCCTCCTATATGTTGCATAGGAATCCTTTATTTAGTTATCAATGTCTTTTTCAGTAGATGCATTTCATATTAGCATGCTACCAAGATATGGAAATTTTTCAACATTCCCCAGGTCCATTCCCCTGTCCATTGATGATGATTTTGACATCAGGTGGTGGCTGATGTCCTGGTCATGGCTGGAGCAGGACCTTCATAGTACATGTATGCTCTGGAGAAGTTGTTTGCTGAGGTCTTTGAATTTCATGGGAAAGGATACAGTTGCCATTAGCATAATGGAGTTATGTGACTCATGTGTTTGTTGTTTAAGTTTGAGACCATAGGTGAGCAATAATGAAGAGGCTGCCATTGATACAGTATCGAAGGTTGATTCCAGGGCATAGTTACAGCAGAGAAAGGAAAAATAATAAAAAAGGAAGAATATATCACTTAATTTCCAACCAGTAGCACATGGCTTTGATGGAATAATAATAATTTCTAATGAGTAGCTCAGGGTTCAAAAAGAAAAAAAATTATAAAGAGAAAAAATGTCTTTTATAATTTCATCTAACCAGGTTTTTAATCAAGTTAGTTTTGTCCAATCAGTAAATTCATAAAAAATGTACATACGTTCACATTTGACTGCCTACCTCTGTCTTTGTTTTTTTTTTTCACCTGTGTCTTTGTCACAGTGTATTCATGTATAACATCAGTGATAATAAATGACAGGAAAATTTCTAGACTGACTTCAGTCTAGAAACTAAGTCTTTAAGATGAAAGAAATTGGGGTTAACCAATTAATAGGTAATAGTTTATTAGGCTTAAATTTATGCACAATGGGAAAAGATGGAAGCAGATGAATCAATTTTTCAGTGGTTTCTGTCAAAGATTATTTTTATAAAAGATTCATTGTATCATATATAATATCACAGTAAACATAAAATGCTAAAGAAAATAATATTTTTATATTCTGAGATATATATATATATATATATATATATATATAAATGCCTCTCTCAAAAACATAGCTTAGACAATTGCACAATGCCTTGGCAGGTGTTAAATGTTGGCCACTGTTGCCAGGCAAAAGCACGTGGTATATCATAGGAAGACAAGCAGCAAAATATATAGAGCTTTTTTCCTCACATTTCTTGTTCCATTTCTTGTATGGTAAAAGCACAAAGCAATGAGACATGTTTTAAGAAAAAGAAGAAAAAAGATCTGATAGATGTGAGAGGGGAGATATCAATTCCAGCATTCGATATGAAATTGGATTTAGTTAAATGAATCAAGATTTAAGAAAGAGAAGACAATGATCTGAGAGATTCTTTGAAAATCTTTGTCCTAATCAGAAACAAGTCATAACTCCTCCCAGAAGAAACTGATAACCAACAGCAACCTCATCCTTTACAATAGTGTCTTATGCTAGTGAAGAAATAGGGGCTAATGAAGAAAATGGACAAAACTAGAACCAGAAGAATGAAAAGCTATGAAAATGGCAAGAATATAATTAATATGAAGAATTGAGTTAGAATGAAAAAAAGAAAGACAGAGAATAAAGATAAGCAGATGGGGAGAGAGACAGAGAGAAATAAAAGTAATTTAAAAGAAATGTTGCCATTGTCACTAATTACTCTGTGGTTGGCCTTGTGTCTTGAATACTCAGGATCTGGAAAACCAATCCTAAAGAAGAAACAAGGTATAAACTTCACACTCCTTACCAATTTTTTGAACAGATGCATATGCTTATCTCTTTCCTATTTAGGTTTTGCTTCCTTCTAAAGTGTTTTCATTCTCTTTCAATTCTAGTGGCTACTTGCATCTTGGTGGCATTATCACCTTGCTTGGGGTGGTATATCTGAATCTCTAACACTTTATCAAGAGTGGCTCTTGGTCCTTGTACAGGGTAAACGTCATTGTAGAAAAAAATAGTATTTGGATTTGAAAACACAACTTACCAAAGGAATATATAAGAAATGAACATGATACAAGTCTGTGGATAATTCTGGTGATCAAAAAAGGAGGAGGAAAAGAAAGAATGAAGGAATGAGAATGAAGAGAGAAAAAGAGAAGAAGACTGATGATGTATATGAAAAGAAAAGAAAAAGAGAAAAAGTGGCAAATAAGGAATGAGAATGGAGAGAGAAAGAGAGAAGAAGACTGATGATGTATATGAAAAGAAAAGAAAAGAGAAAAGTGGCAAATAAGGAAAATGAGAATGGAGAGAGAAAGAGAGAAGAAGACTGATGATGTATATGAAAAGAAAAGAAAAAAGAGAAAAAAGTGGCAAAAGAAGGAATGAGAATGGAGAGAGATAGAGAGAAGAAGACTGATGATGTATATGAAAAGAAAAGAAAAAAGAAAAAGTGGCAAATAAGGAAATGAGAATGGAGAGAAAGAGAAACTGATGATGTAAAAAAAGAAAAGAAAAGAGAAAAGTGGCAACTAAGGAAATGAGAATGGAGAGAAAGAGAAGAAGACTGATGATGATATGATAAAGAAAAAAAAAAAAAGTGGCAAATAAGGAATGAGAATGGAGAGAGAAAGAGAGAAGAAGATGATGATGAAAGAAAAGAAAAGAAAAAGAAAAAGAAAAAAAAGCAGACAAGAATGAGAAAAGAAAATAAGGAAATGAGAAATGGAAGAAAAGAAAAGAGAAGAAGACTGATGAGGAATGAAAAGAAAAGAAAAGAGAAGAAAAGATGATGTATATGAAAAAGAAAAGAAAAAGGAAATGAGAATGGAGAGAGAAAGAGAGAAGAAGACTGATGATGTATATGAAAGAAAAGAAAAAAGAGAAAAAGTGGCAAATAAGGAATGAGAATGGAGAGAGAAAGAGAGAAGAAGACTGATGATGTATATGAAAAGAAAAGAAAAAGAGAAAAAGTGGCAAATAAGGAATGAGAATGGAGAGAGAAAGAGAGAAGAAGACTGATGATGTATATGAAAAGAAAAGAAAAAGAAAAAAAAGTGGCAAAATAAGGAAATGAGAATGGAGAGAGAAAGAGAAGAAGACTGATGATGTATATGAAAAGAAAAGAAAAAGAGAAAAAGTGGCAAATAAGGAAATGAGAATGGAGAGAAAAAGAGAGAAGAAGACTGATGATGTATATGAAAAGAAAAAGAAAAAGAGAAAAGTGGCAAATAAGGAATGAGAATGGAGAGAAAGAGAGAAGAAGACTGATGATGTATATGAAAAGAAAAGAAAAGAGAAAAAGAGAGGAATGAGAAAAAGAGAAAAGAGAAGAAGACTGAAGGAAAAAAAAGAAAAGAGAAAAAGTGGCAAATAAGGAATGAGAATGAGAAGAAAGAAAAAGAAGACTGATGATGTATAAAAAAGAAAAGAAAAGGAGAAAAGTGGCAAAAGAAGGAATGAGAATGGAGAAAAAAGAGAGAAGAAGACTGATGATGTATAAGAAAAAGAAAAAAAAAAAGAAAAAAGTGGCAAAATAAGGAATGAGAATGGAGAGAAAAAGAGAGAAGAAGACTGATGATGTATATGAAAAAAAAAAAGAGAAAAAGTGGCAAATAAGGAATGAGAATGGAGAGATAGAGAGAAGAAGACTGATGATGTATGAAAAGAAAAGAAAAGAGAAAAAGTGGCAAATAAGGAATGAGAATGAAGAGAGAAAGAGAAAGAAGACTGATGATGTATATGAAAAAGAAAAGAAAAGAGAAAAAGTGGCAAATAAGAAATGAGAATGGAGAGATAGAGAAAGAAGACTGATGATGTATATGAAAAGAAAAGAAAAGAGAAAAAAGTGGAAAGAAGAATGAGAATGAGAAGAAAAGAGAAGAAGATGAAAGATGTAAAAGAAGAAAAGAAAAAAAAAAAGAAAAAGTGGCAAATAAGGAAAAAAGAATGGAGAGAGAAATAGAGAGAAGAAGACTGATGATGTATATGAAAAGAAAAGAAAAGAGAAAAAAAAAAAATAAGGAATGAGAATGGAGAGAAAAAGACTGATGAAAAGAAAAGAAAAAAAAAGAGTAAAAGTGAAAAGAGAATGAGAGAAAAAGAGAAAAGACTGATGATGGCAAATAAAAGGAAAAAGTGAGAATGAGAATGAGAGAAAGAGAAGAAGAAGACTGATGATGTATATGAAAAGAAAAGAAAAGAGAAAAAGTGGCAAATAAGGAATGAGAATGGAGAGAGAGAGAAGAAGACTGAGATGTATATGAAAAAGAAAAGAAAAAGAGAAAAGGGCAAATAAGAAATGAGAAAAGAGAGAAAAAAGAAGACTGATGATGTATATAGGAAAAGAAAAGAAAAAGACTGAAAAAGTGGCAAGAAAAATGAGAATGGAGAGAGAAAGAGAGAAGAAGACTGATGATGTATATGAAAAGAAAAGAAAAAGAGAAAAAGTGGCAAATAAGGAATGAGAATGGAGAGAGATAGAGAGAAGAAGACTGATGATGTATATGAAAAGAAAAGAAAAAGAGAAAAAGTGGCAAATAAGGAATGAGAATGGAGAGAGAAAGAGAGAAGAAGACTGATGATGTATATGAAAAGAAAAGAAAAAGAGAAAAAGTGGCAAATAAGGAATGAGAATGGAGAGAGATAGAGAGAAGAAGACTGATGATGTATGAAAAGAAAAAAAGAAAAGAGAAAAAGGAGAAAATAAGGAATGAGAATGAGAGAGAAAGAGAATGAAGAAGAGAAAGAGATGATGTATGATGAAAAGAAAAAAAAAAGAAAAAGGCAAATAAGGAATGAGAATGAGAGAGAAAGAAAGAAGAAGACTGATGATGTATAAGGAAAAGAAAAGAAAAAAGAAAAAAGGCAAATAAGGAATGAGAATGGAGAGAGAGAGAGAAGAAGACTGATGATGAGAAAAGAAAAGAAAAAGAGAAAAAGTGGCAAATAAGGAATGAGAATGGAGAGAGAAAGAGAGAAGAAGACTGATGATGTATATGAAAAGAAAAGAAAAAGTGGCAAATAAGGAATGAGAATGAAGAGAGAAAGAGAGAAGAAGACTGATGATGTATATGAAAAGAAAAGAAAAAGAGAAAAAAAGGGCAAATAAGGAAATGAGAATGGAGAGAGAAAGAGAGAAGAAGACTGATGATGTATATGAAAAGAAAAGAAAAAGAGAAAAAAGTGGCAAATAAGGAATGAGAAATGAGAGAGAAAGAGAAAGAAGACTGATGATGTATAAGGAAAAGAAAAGAAAAGAAAAAAGTGGCAAATAAGGAATGAGAATGGAGAGAGAGAAAGAAGAAGACTGATGATGTATATGAAAAGAAAAAGAAAAAGAGAAAAGGGCAAATAAGGAATGAGAAAAGAGAAAGAGAAAAGACTGATGTATATGAAAAGAAAAGAAAAAGAAAAAGAGAAGGAATGAGAATGAGAGAAGAAGACTGATGATGTATGAAAAGAAAAGAAAAGAGAAAAAGTGGCAAATAAGAATGAGAATGGAGAGAGAAAGAGAGAAGAAGACTGATGATGTATACAGAAAAGAAAAGAAAAGAGAAAAAAGTGGCAAATAAGGAATGAGAATGGAGAGAGAAAGAGAGAAGAAGACTGATGATGTATATGAAAAGAAAAGAAAAAAGAAAAAGTGGTTAATAAGGAATGAGAATGGAGAGAGAAAGAGAGAAAAAGACTGTGATGAATGAAATGAAAAAAAAGAAAAAGAGAAAAAGTGGCAAATAAGAAAAAAGAATGAGAATGAGAGAGAGAGAAGAAGACTGATGATGTCAGTATGGAAAAAGAAAAAAAAAAAGAAAAAAAGTGGCAAATAAGGAATGAAATGGAGAGAAAGAGAAGAAGACTGATGATGTATAAGGAAAAGAAAAGAAAAAGAGAAAAGTGGCAAAATAAGGAATGAGAATGGAGAGAAAAAAGAAGAAGACTGATGATGTATATGAAAAGAAAAGAAAAGAGAAAAGTGGCAAATAAGGAATGAGAATGGAGAGAGAAAGAGAAAGAAGACTGATGATTTATGAAAAGAAAAGAAAAAGAAAAAAGTGGCAAATAAGGAATGAGAATGGAGAGAGAAAGAGAGAAGAAGACTGATGATGTATAAAAAAAGAAAAGAAAAAAAGAAAAAAGTGGCAAATAAGGAATGAGAAAAAAGAGAGAGAAAGAGAGAAGAAGACTGATGATGGTTATATGAAAAGAAAAAAAAAGAAAAGAGAAAAAAGAAAAGAAAAAAGGTGGAATGAGAATGGAGAGAGAAAGAGAGAAGAAGACTGATGAGGATGGTGAAAAAAAAAAAAAAGAAAAAGAGAAAAAGTGGCAAATAAGATGAATGAAAGAAAAGAAAAAGAGAGAAAAGAGAAGAAGACTGATGATGTATATGAAAAAAAGAAAAAGATGAAAAAAGTGAAAAAAAGTGAAATAAAATGGAGAGAATGAGAGAAAGAAGAAGACTGATGATGTATGAAAAGAAAAAGAAAAAAGAGAAAAAAAGCAAATAAGGAAATGAGAATGGAGAGAGAAAGAGAGAAGAAGACTGATGATGTATATGAAAAGAAAAGAAAAGAGAAAAAGTGGCAAATAAGGAATGAGAATGGAGAGAGAGAGAGAAGAAGACTGATGATGTGATTGAAAAGAAAAGAAAAAGAGAAAAGTGGCAAATAAGGAATGAGAATGGAGAGAAAGAGAAGAAGACTGATGATGTATATGAAAAGAAAAGAAAAGAGAAAAAGTGGCAAGGAATGAGAATGGAGAGAGAGAAGAGAAGAAGACTGATGATGAATATGAAAAGAAAAAAAAAAAGAAAATAAGGAAATGAGAATGGAGAGAAAGAGAGAAAGAAGACTGATGATGTATATGAAAAAGAAAAGAAAAGAGAAAAAGTGGCAAATAAGGAATGAGAATGGAGAGAGAAAGAGAGAAGAAGACTGATGATGTATATAAAAAGAAAAGAAAAAGAGAAAAAGTTGGCAAATAAGGAATGAGAATGGAGAGAGAAAGAGAAGAAGACTGATGATGTATATGAAAAAAGAAAAGAAAAAGAGAAAAAAGTGGCAAATAAGGAATGAGAATGGAGAGAAAAGAAGAAAGAAGACTGATGATGTATATGAAAAGAAAAGAAAAAAGAAAAAAGGTGAATGAAGAGAAAGAAGAAGAAGACTGAATGTATATGGAAAAAGAAAAAGATAAAAGAAAAGGAATGAGAATGGAGAGAGAGAGAGAGAAGAAGACTGATGATGGCCTGAAAAGAAAAGAAAAAGAGAAAAATTGGCAAATAAGGAATGAGAATGGAGAGAGAAAGAGAGAAGAAGATGATGATGTATATGAAAAGAAAAGAAAAAGAAAAAAGTGGCAAATAAGGAATGAGAATGGAGAGAGAAAAGAGAAGAAGACTGATGATGTATATGAAAAAAAAAAGAAAAGAGAAAAGTGGCAAACAAGGAATGAGAATGGAGAGAAAGAAGAAGACTGATGATGTATATGAAAAAGAAAAAGAGAAAAAGAAAATAAGGAATGAGAATGGAGAGAAAAGAGAAAGAAGACTGATGATGTATAAAAAGAAAAAAGAGAAAAAGGGCAAATAAGGTGGAAAAATGAGAGAAAGAGAAGAAGACTGATGATGTATAAGGAAAAGAAAAGAAAAAAGAAAAATAAGAATGAGAATGGAGAAAGAGAGAGAAGACCGAATGTAAGTGAAAAAAAGAAAAAGAGAAAAGAAAAATGAGAATGGAGAGAAAGAGAAGAAGACTGATGATGTATATGAAAAGAAAAAAAAAAGAGAAAAAAAATAAGGAAATGAGAATGAAGAGAGAAAGAGAAGAAGACTGATGATGTATAAAGAAAAGAAAAGAAAAAGAAAAAAAGAGGCAAATAAGGAATGAGAATGGAGAGATAGAAAAGAAATGATGATATGAAAAAGTGTAAATGAAAGAAAAGAAAAGAGAAAAAGAGAGGCAAAAGAAGGAAATGAGAAAGGAAAAGAAAAAAAAGAAAAAGAAATAAGAAGAATGATGAGATAGAAAAAGAAAAATATGAAAAAAAAAGAAAAATAAAAAGGGCAAATGAGAAATGGAGAATGAGAAGAGAGAAGAAGACTGATGATGTATATGAAAAGAAAAGAAAAGAGAAAAAGTGGCAAAATAAGAATGAGAATGGAGAGAGAAAGAGAGAAGAAGACTGATGATGTATATGAAAAGAAAAGAAAAAGAGAAAAAGGGCAAATAAGGAAATGAGAATGGAGAGAAAGAGAGAAGAAGACTGATGATGTATATGAAAAGAAAAAAGAAAGTGGGTGGCAAATAAGGGAATGAGAATGGAGAGAGAAAGAGAGAAGAAGACTGATGATGTAAGGAAAAGAAAAGAAAAGAGAAAAAGAATGAGAAAATAAGGGAAATGAGAATGAAAGAGAAAAGAGAGAAGAAGACTGATGATGAATATGAAAAGAAAAAGAAAAAGAGAAAAAATGGCAAATAAGGAAATGAGAATGGAGAGAGAAAGAGAGAAGAAGACTGATGATGTATGAAAAGAAAAAAAAAGAGAAAAGTGGCAAATAAGGAATGAGAATGGGAGAGAGAAAGAGAGAAGAAGACTGATGATGTATATGAAAAGAAAAGAAAAAGAAAAGGGAGAAAGAAGAAATGAGAAATGAGAGAGATAGAAAAGAAGAAGTGAGATGATAGAAATGAGAAAAGAAAAAAAAAGAAAAAAAAGTGGCAAATAAGGAATGAGAATGGAGAGAGAAAGAGAGAAGAAGACTGATGATGTATAAAAAAGAAAAGAAAAGAAAAAAGTGGCAAATAAGGAAATGAGAATGGAGAGAAAGAGAGAAGAAGACTGATGATGTATATGAAAAGAAAGAAAAGAGAAAAAAGTGGCAAAATAAGGAAATGAGAAATGAGAGAGAAAAGAGAAGAAGACTGATGATGTATATGAAAAGAAAAGAAAAAAGAAAAAAGTGGCAAATAAGGAATGAGAATGGAGAGAAAGAGAGAAGAAGACTGATGATGTATATGAAAAGAAAAGAAAAAAGAAAAGTGGTGGCCAAGGAATGAGAATGGGAGAGAGAAAGAAGAAGACTGATGATGTATATGAAAAGAAAAGAAAGAGAAAAGTGGGCAATAAGAAATGAGAATGAAGAGAAAGAGAGAAGAAGACCGATGATGTATATGAAAAGAAAAGAAAAAGAGAAAAGTGGCAAATAAGGAAATGAGAATGGAGAGAAGAGAGAAGAAGACTGATGATGTATATGAAAAGAAAAGAAAAGAGAAAAAGTGGCAAATAAGGAATGAAATGGAGAGAGAAAGAAAGAAGAAGACTGATGATGTATAAGGAAAAGAAAAAAAAAAAGAGAAAAGGAAATAAGGAATGAGAATGGAGAGAGAAAGAGAAGAAGACTGATGATGTATATGAAAAGAAAAGAAAAAGAGAAAAGTGGGCAAATAAGGAATGAGAATGGAGAGAAAAAGAGAGAAGAAGACTGATGATGTATATGAAAAGAAAAGAAAAGAGAAAAGGGCAAATAAGGAATGAGAATGGGAGAGAGAAAAGAGAGAAGAAGACTGATGATGTATATGAAAAGAAAAAGAAAAAGAAAAAGTGGCAAATAAGGAATGAGAATGGAGAGAGAAAGAGAAGAAGACTGATGATGTATATGAAAAAGAAAAGAAAAGAGAAAAGTGGCAAATAAGGAATGAGAATGGAGAGAGAGAGAAGAAGACCCCATGATGTATATGAAAAGAAAAGAAAAGAGAAAAGCGGTAAATAAAGAGAAATGGGAAGAGAAAAGAAGAAGACTGATGATGGTAAAAAAAAAAGAAAAGAGAAAAAAAGGCACAAGGGAAATGAGAATGGAGAGAAGAGAGAAGAAGACTGATGATGTATATGAAAAGAAAAGAAAAAGAGAAAAAGGCAAATAAAAAATGAGAATGGAGAGAGAAAGAGAGAAGAAGACTGATGATGTATAAGAAAAGAAAAGAGAAAAGGGCAAAATAAGGAAATGAGAATGGAGAGAGAAAAGATGGAGAGAGAAGAAGACTGATGATGTATATGAAAAGAAAGAAAAAGAGAAAAAGTAAGCAAATAAGGAATGAGAATGGGAGAGAGAAAGAGAGAAGAAGACTGATGATGTATATGAAAAGAAAAGAAAAGAGAAAAGTGGCAAATAAAGGAAATGAGAATGGAGAGAGAAAGAGAGAAAAGACTGATGATGTATATGAAAAGAAAAGAAAAAAGAGAAAAGTGGCAAAAGGAAAATGAGAATGAGAGAAAAAGAGAAGACTGAATGATGTATATGAAAGAAAAGAAAAAGAGAAAAAGTGGCAAACAAGGAAAGAGAATGGAGAGAAAGAGAGAAGAAGACTGATGATGTATATGAAAAGAAAAGAAAAAGAAAAAAAAGGGCAAATAAGGAATGAGAATGGAGAGAGAAAGAGAAAGAAGACTGATGATGTATATGAAAAGAAAAAAAAAGAGAAAAAGTGGGCAAATAAGGAAATGAGAATGAGAGAGAAAGAGAGAAGAAGATTGATGATGTATAAGAAAAGAAAAGAAAAAGAGAAAAGTGGCAAATAGAATGGAGAGAGATGAGAGAAGAAGATTGATGATGTATAAGAAAGAAAAGAAAAGAGAAAGTAAGGTATATGAATGAGAATGGAGAGAGAAAGAAAAGAAGAAGATGATGTATGAAAAGGAAAAAGAGAAAAGGAAATAAGAATGAGAATGAGAGAGATAGAGAAGAAGTATATGAAAAAAAAAGAAAAAGAGAAAAAGGGCAAATAAGGAATGAGAAATGAGAGAGAAAGAGAGAAGAAGACTGATGATGTGAAAAGGAAAAGAAAAAGAAAGAGAAAAGTGGCAAAATAAGAAATGAGAAATGAGAGAGATAGAGAAGAAGACTGATGATGTATATGAAAAGAAAAGAAAAGAGAAAAAGTGGCAAATAAGGAAATGAAATGGGAGAGAGAGAAAGAGAAGAAGACTGGATGTATAGAAAAGAAAAAAAAGAGAAAAGTGGCAAAAATAAGGAAATGAGAATGGAGAGAGAAAGAGAAAGAAGACTGATGATGTGGAAAGAAAAGAAAAGAAAATAAGAGAAAAATGGAGAGATAAGAAGACTGAATGATAAAAAAGAAAGAAAAGAGAAAAAGACTGGATGAATGAGAATGTGAGAAGAAAAGAAAAAGAGAAAAAAAGAAAAAAATGGCAAATAAGGAATGAGAATGAAGAGAAAGAAAGAGAGGAAGACTGATGATGAAAAGAAAGAAAAAAGAAAAGAGAAAAGGGAAAAAGAATGAGAATGGAGAGAAAGAAAAGATGAATGATGTAGAGAAAAAGAAAAAGAAAAAGAGAAAAGCGGCAAATGATGAGAATGGAGAGACAGAAAGAAGAAGACTGATGATGTATAAGGAAAATAAAAGAGAAGAGAAAAGTGGGAAATGAGAATGAGAGATAGAGAGAAGAGAAGACTGATGATGAAAAGAAAAAAAAGAAAAAGTGGCAAATAAGGAATGAGAATGGAGAGAAAGAGAGAAGAAGACTGATGATGTATGAAAAGAAAAAGAAAGAGAAAAAGTGGCAACAGAATGAGAATGGAGAGAAAGAGAAGAAGACTGATGATGTATATGAAAAGAAAAGAAAAAGAGAAAAAAGTGGCAATAAGGGAGAAATGTGAAGAGAGAAAAGAGAGAAGAAGATGGATGATGTATATGAAAAGAAAAGAAAAGAGAAAAGGGCAAAATAAGGTGGTTAATGAGAAATGAGAGAAGAGAGAAGAAGACTGATGATGTATATGAAAAGAAAAAGAAAAGTGGCAAAATAAGGAATGAGAAATGGAGAGAGAAAAGAGAGAAGAAGACTGATGATGAGGTGAAAAAGAAAAGAAAAGAGAAAAAAGTGGGCAAATAAGGAAATGAGAATGGAGAGATAAAGAGAGAGAAGATTGATGATGCAAAAAAAAAAGAAAAGAGAAAAAAATAAGGAATGAATGATGAGAGAGAAAGAGAGAAGAAGATTAGAGGATGTATAAGAAAAGAAAAAGAGAAAGAGAAAGTGGTAAAATAAGGAAATGAGAATGGAGAGAGAAAGAGAGAAGAAGACTGATGATGGAGATGAAAAAGAAAAAGAAAAGAGAAAAAGGGCAAATAAGGAATGAGGTGGAGAGAAAGAGAGAAGAAGACTGATGATGAAAAAAGAAAAGAAAAGAGAAAAAGTGGCAAATAAGGAAAATGAGAATGGAGAGAGAGAGAAAGAAGACTGAATGAAGAAAAGAAAAGAAAAGAGAAAAGGGCAAATAAGGAAATGAGAAATAAGAAAAGAGAAGAAGACTGAATGATGCATATGAAAAGAAAAGAAAAAAGTATGAAGGAATGAGAAAGAGAGAGAAAGAGAGAAGAAGACTGATGATGTATATGAAAAGAAAAGAAAAGAGAAAAATGCTAAAAGCAAAATAAGGAAATGAGAATGGAGAGAGAAGAGAGAAGAAGACTGATGATGAAAAGGAAAGAAAAGAGAAAAAAGGGAATAAGAATGCTGAATGGAGAGATTAGGAAGAAGACTGATGATGAGAAAAGGAAAAGAGAAAAGTGGAAAGATGAATGAGAAATGGAGAGCAATTAGAGAGAAGAAGACATGAGAAATGGAGATGAGAGAAAAAGTGAAAGATGAAAGAGAAAAGAGAAAGAAATGGAGATGATGAAAAGTGGGAAAGAAAAGAGAAGAGGAATGAGAAATAAGGAGATGAGATGAATGGAGAAGAGAGAAGAAGAGATGAAAATGAATGAATGTTGCAGTGCAATTAGGTGGTTACATGAGAAATGGAGATGAGAGAAAAAGTGGAAAGATGAATGCTGCAGTGCAATTGGGTGGTTACATGGAGAAAATGGGAGATGAGAGAAAAAGTGGAAAGATGAATGCTGCAGTGCAATTAGGTGGAGATTAAAGATGAATGCATGATGAGAAATGGAGATGAGAGAAAAGTGGAATGAATGCTGGAGTGCATTGGGTGGTTACATGAGAAATGGAGATGAAAAGTGGTGTGATGAAAAATTAGGTGGTGGAAAATGGATGAGATGGAAAAGATGGAGTGCAATTAGGTGGTTACATGAGAATGGAGATGAGAGAAAAAGTGGAAAGATGAATGCTGCAGTGCAATTAGGTGGTTTACAAATGAGAAAGAAAAGTGGAAAGATGAGGAAAATTAGGTGGAATGAATGAGAGAAAAGTGCATGAATGCAATTAGGTGGTTATTTACATGAGAAATGGAGAATGAGAGAATTAAAAAGAAATGGAGATGGAAAGATGAATGCTGCAGTGCAATTGGTGGTTACATGGAAAAAATGGAGATGAGAGAAAAAGTGGAAAGATGAATGCAGAGCAATAGTGGTTATGAAAAGAAATGGAGGAGAAAAAGTGAGAAAGATGAATGAGAAATGAAGAGATGAGAGAAAGTTAAAGATGATGAGAAATTAGGTGAGAAAAAAGAAATGAGATGAATGCAGGCAATTAGGTGGTTACATGAGAAATGGAGAGAGAAAAAGTGGAAAGATGAATGCTGCAGTGCAATTAGGGTGGTTACATGAGAAATGGAGATGAGAGAAAAGTGGAAAGATGAATGCTGCAGTGCAATTAGAGAGAAATGGAGATGAGAGAAAAGGGAAAGATGAATGCTGGTTAATTAGGTGGTTAAAAGAGAAATGGAGATGAGAGAAAAAGGGAAAGATGAATGCTGCAGAGCACTTAGGTTTTACAGTGAGAAATGGAGATGAGAGAAAAAGTGGAAAAGATGAATGCTGCAGTGCAAATGAGAAATGAGATGAGAGAAAAAGAAAGAATGCTGCAGTGCAATTAGGTGGTTACATGAGAAATGGAGATGAGAGAAAAAAAGATGAATGCTGTAGAGCACTTAGGGTGGGTTGTATGAGAATGGAGATGAGAGAAAGTGAACAGAATGCTGCAGCAATTAGGTGGTTACATGAGAAATGGAGATGAGAAAAAGTGGAAAGATGAATGCTGCAGTGCAATTGGAGAGAAAGAGATGAAGAAAAGTGGAAATGAATGAAAGGTGGAAAGAAATGGAGATGAGAAAAAGTGGAAAGATGAATGCTGCAGTGCAATTAGGTGGTTACATGAGAAATGGAGATGAGAGAAAAAAGGAAAGATGAATGCTGCAGTGCAATTAGGTGGTTATTTGGAGATGAGAAAAAGGAATGAGATGAGAGAAAAAATGGAGAAGAGAAAAGTGAAAGATGAATGCAGAGCAATTAGGTGGTTACATGAGAAATGGAGATGAGAGAAAAGTGGAAAGATGAATGCTGCAGAGCAATTAGGTGGTTACATGAGAAAATGGAGATGAGAGAAAAAGTGAAATGAATGCTGCAGAAAGCAATTTAGGTGGTTACATGAAATGGAGATGAGAGAAAAAAGGAAGATGAAAGATGCAGTGCAATTAGGTGGTTACATGAGAAATGGAGATGAGAGAAAAGTGGAAAGATGAATGCTGCAGAGCAATTAGGTGGTTACATGAGAAATGGAGATGAGAGAAAAGTGGAAATGAATGCTGCAAATAGGTGGTTAGAGAGAGAAATGGAGATGAGAAAAAAGTGGAAAGATGAATGAAAAGAGCAATTAGGTGGTTAACATGAGAAATGGAGATGAGAGAAAAAGTGGAAAGATGAATGCTGCAGTGCAATTAGGTGGTTAAATGAGAAATGGAGATGAGAGAAAAAGTGGAAAGATGAATGCTGCAGTAGCAATTAAGAAAAGGAGAAAATGAGAGAAAAAGTGAAAGATGAATGCTGCAGAGCAATTAGTGGTTACATGAGAAATGGAGATGAGAGAGAAAAGTGGAATGAATGAAAAGCAGTGCAATTAGGTGGTTACATGAGAAATGGAGATGAGAAAAAAAGGAAATGAATGCTGCAGAGAAATTAGGTGGTTACATGAGAAATGGAGATGAGAGAAAAAGTGGAAAGATGAATGCTGCAGAGCAATTAGGTGGTTACATGAGAAATGGAGATGAGAGAAAAGAAAAGAATGAATGCTGCAGTGCAATTAGGGTGGTTACATGAGAAATGGAGAGAGAGAAAAAGTGAGAGAAAAAGGTGGTTAAAGATGAATGCTGGAAAGATGAATGCAAATTAGGTGGTTACATGAGAAATGGAGATGAGAGAAAAGTGGAAAGATGAATGCTGCAGTGCAATTAGGTGGTTACATGAGAAATGGAGATGAGAGAAAAGTGGAATGAATGCTGCAGTGCAATTAGGTGGTTATGAGAAATGGAGATGAGAGAAAAAGTGGAAAGATGAATGCTGAGAATTAGGTGGTTACATGAGAAATGGAGATGAGAGAAAAGTGGAAAGATGAATGGGTGAATGAAATGGAGATGAGAGAAAAGTGGAAAGATGAAAAAGTAGAAATTAGGTGGTTACATGAGAAATGGAGATGAGAGAAAAGTGGAAAGATGAATGGCAAAGGGGTGGTTATGAGAAATGGAGATGAGAGAAAAGTGGAAAGATGAATGGTGGTGCAATTAGGTGGTTAGAGAAATGGAGATGAGAGAAAAGGAAATGAATGCTGTAGAGCAATTAGAAAATGAGAAATGGAGATGAGAGAAAAGTGAAAGATGAATGCAGAGCAAATTAGGTGGAAATGGATGAGAAAAGTGGAGATGAATGAGAAAAAAGAAATGGAGAAGAGAAAAGTGAAAGATGAATGCAGAGCAATTAGGTGGTTACATGAGAAATGGAGATGAGAGAAAAGTGGAAAATGAATGCTGCAGTGCAATTAGGTGGTTGGTTACATGAGAAAAGGATGAATGAGAGCAATTAGGTGGTTAAGAAATGTGGAGATGAGAGAAAAAGAAAGATGAATGCAGTGCAATTAGGTGGTTACATGAGAAATGGAGATGAGAGAAAAAGTGGAAAGATGAATGCTGCAGTGCAATTAGGTGGTTACATGAGAAATGGAGATGAGAGAAAAAGTGGAAAGATGAATGCTGCAGAGCAATTAGGTGGTTACATGAGAAATGGAGATGAGAGAAAAAGTGGAATGAATGCTGCAGTGCAATTAGGTGGTTAATATGAGAAATGGAGATGGAGAGAGAAAAAGTGGAAAGATGAATGCTGCAGTGCAATTAGGTGGTTACATGAGAAATGGAGAGAAAAGTGAGAGATGAATGCTGCAGTGCAATTAGGTGGTTGTATGAGAAATGATGAGAGAAAAAGAAAGATGAATTAGGTTAAAGAAAAGAAATGAGAAATGGAGATGAGAGAAAAGTGGAAAGATGAATGCTGCAGTGCAATTAGGTGGTTACATGAGAAATGGAGATGAGAGAAAAAGGAAAAGATGAAAGAGTGCAATTAGGTGGTTACATGAGAAATGGAGATGAGAGAAAAGAGGAAAGAGAATGATGCAATTAGGTGGTTACATGAGAAATGGAGATGAGAGAAAAAGGGAAAGATGAATGCTGAAGAGCAATTAGGTGGTTACATGAGAAATGGAGAATGAGAAAAAAGTGGAAAGATGAATGCTGCAGTGCAATTAGGTGGTTACATGAGAAATGGAGATGAGAGAAAAGTGGAAAAGATGAATGCTGCAGTGCAATTAGGTGGTTACATGAGAAATGGAGATGAGAGAAAAGTGGAAAGATGAATGCTGCAGAGCAATTAGGTGGTTAGAAATGGAGATGAGAGAAAAGTGGAGATGAATGCTGCAGTGCAATTAGGTGGTTACATGAGAAATGGAGATGAGAGAAAAAGTGGAAATGAATGCTGCAGAGCAATTAGGTGGTTACATGAGAAATGGAGATGAGAGAAAAGTGGAAGATGAATGCAGTGCAATTAGGTGGTTACATGAGAAATGGAGATGTGAGAGAAAAGTGGAAAGATGAATGCCAGAGCAAATTAGGTGGTTAATGAGAAAATGGAGATGAGAGAAAATGAGAATGAGAAATGGAGTGAGAATTAGGTGGTTACATGAGAAATGGAGATGAGAGAAAAAGTGAAAGATGAATGCTGCAGTGCAATTAGGTGGTTACATGAGAAATGGAAATGAGAGAAAATTAGGTGGTTAAAAATGGAGATGAGAGAAAAGGGAAAGATGAATGAGCAATTAGGTGGTTACATGAGAAATGGAGATGAGAGAAAAAGTGAAAGATGAATGCTGCAGAGCAATTAGGGGTGGTTACATGAGAAATGGAGATGAGAGAAAAGTGGAAAGATGAATGCAGAGAGCATTAGGTGGTTACAGCATGAGAAATGGAGATGAGAGAAAAAGTGGAAAGATGAATGCTGCAGTGCAATTAGGTGGTTACATGAGAAATGGAGATGAGAGAAAAAGTGGAAAGATGAATGCTGCAGAGCAATTAGGTGGTTACATGAGAAATGGAGATGGAGAAAAGTGGAGAGATGAATGATGTAGTGGAAGGGTGGTTGCTGAGAAATGGAGATGAGAGAAAAAGTGGAAAGATGAATGCTGAGAAATGGAGGTTACATGAGGAGATGAGAGAAAAGAGAAAAGAATGAATGCTGCAGTGCAATTAGGTGGTTACATGAGAAATGGAGATGAGATGAGAGAAAATGAATGCTGGAATTAGGTGGTTATGAAATGGAGATGAGAGAAAAGTGGAAAGATGAATGGTGGCAATTAGGTGGTTACATGAGAAATGGAGATGAGAGAAAAAAGTGGAAAGATGAATGCTGCAGTGCAATTAGGTGGTTACATGAGAAATGGAGATGAGAAAAAGTGGAAAGATGAATGCTGCAGTGCAATTAGGTGGTTACATGAGAAATGGAGATGAGAGAAAAAGTGGAAAGATGAATGCTGCAGTGCAATTAGGTGGTTACATGAGAAATGGAGATGAGAGAAAAAGGAATGAATGCTGCAGTGCAATTAGGTGGTTACATGAGAAATGGAGATGAGAGAAAAGTGGAAAGATGAATGCTGCAGTGCAATTAGGTGGTTACATGAGAAATGGAGATGAGAGAAAAATTGGAAGATGAATGCTGCAGAGCAATTAGGTGGTTACATGAGAAATGGAGATGAGAGAAAAGTGGAAAGATGAATGCTGCAGAGCAATTAGGGTGGTTACATGAGAAATGGAGATGAGAGAAAAAGTGGAAAGATGAATGCTGCAGAAATTAGGTGGTTAATGAGAAATGGAGAAAGAGAAAAAGTGGAAAGATGAATGCTGCAGTGCAATTAGGTGGTTACATGAGAAATGGAGATGAGAGAAAAAGGGAAAGATGAATGCTGCAGTGCAATTAGGTGGTTAAGAGAAATGGAGATGAGAGAAAAAAGGAAAGATGAATGCTGCAGTGCAATTAGGGGAAGTTACATGAGAAATGGAGATGAGAGAAAAGGGAAGATGAATGCTGCAGTGCAATTAGGTGGTTACATGAGAAATGGAGATGAGAGAAAAAGTGGAAAGATGAATGCTGCAGTGCAATTAGGTGGTTACATGAGAAATGGAGATGAGAAAAAGTGAAAGATGAAAAGGTGGAAAATGAGATGAATGAATGCTGCAGAATAATTAGGTGGTTACATGAGAAATGGAGATGAGAGAAAAGTGGAATGAATGCTGCAGTGCAATTAGGTGGTTACATGAGAAATGGAGATGAGAGAAAAAGTGGAAAGATGAATGCTGCAGTGCAATTAGGTGGTTACATGAGAAATGGAGATGAGAGAAAAGTGGAAAGATGAATGCTGTGGGGGTAATGAGAAATGGAGATGAGAGAAAAATTGGAAAAGATGAATGAATTAAAGAAAAATGGAAATGAGAGAAAAAGTGAAAGATGAATGCTGCAGTGCAATTAGGTGGTTACATGAGAAATGGAGATGAGAGAAAAGTGGAAAGATGAAAAAAGAGCAATTAGGTGGTTACATGGAGAAATGGAGATGAGAGAAAAAGGGAATGAATGCTGCAGTGCAATTAGGTGGTTACATGAGAAATGGAGATGAGAGAAAAGTGGAAAGATGAATGCTGCAGAGCAATTAGGTGGTTACATGAGAAATGGAGATGAGAGAAAAGTGGAAAGATGAATGCTGCAGAGCAATTAGGTGGTTACATGAGAAATGGAGATGAGAGAAAAAGTGGAATGAATGCTGCAGTGCAATTAGGTGGTTACATGAGAAATGGAGATGAGAGAAAAGTGGAAAGATGAATGCTGCAGTGCAATTAGGTGGTTACATGAGAAATGGAGATGAGAGAAAAAAGTGGAAAGATGAATGCTGCAGTGCAATTAGGTGGTTACAGAGAATGGAGATGAGAGAAAAGTGGAAAGATGAATGCTGCAGTGCAATTAGGTGGTTACATGAGAAATGGAGATGAGAGAAAAGTGGAAAGATGAATGCTGCAGTGCAATTAGGTGGTTACATGAGAAAGAAAAGGAGATGAGAATGAAAAGGTGGAAAGAGAAATGAGATGAGAGAAAAGTGGAATTAGGTGGTTACATGAGAAATGGAGATGAGAGAAAAAGTGGAAAGATGAATGCTGCAGAGCAATTAGGTGGTTACATGAGAAATGGAGATGAGAGAAAAAGTGGAAAGATGAATGCTGCAGTGCAATTAGGTGGTTACATGAGAAATGGAGATGAGAGAAAAAGTGGAATGAATGCTGCAGTGCAATTAGGTGAATGAGAAATGGAGATGAGAGAAAAGTGGAAAGATGAATGCTGCAATTTAGGTGGTTACATGAGAAATGGAGATGAGAGAAAAAGTGGAAAGATGAATGCTGCAGTGCAATTAGGTGGTTACATGAGAAATGGAGATGAGAGAAAAAGTGGAAAGATGAATGCTGCAGTGCAATTAGGTGGTTACATGAGAAATGGAGATGAGAGAAAAAGTGGAAAGATGAATGCTGCAGTGCAATTAGGTGGTTACATGAGAAATGGAGATGAGAAAAGAAAATGCTGCAGTGCAATTGGGTGGAAAGAAATGGAATGAGAGAAAAGTGGAAAGATGAATGCTGCAGTGCAATTAGGGTGGTTAGATGAGAGAAATGGAAATGATGAGAGAAAAAGTGGAAAAAGAAAGATGAATGCTGCAGAGCAATTAGGTGGTTACATGAGAAATGGAGAGAGAAAAAAAAAAGTGGAATGAATGCTGCAGTGCAATGGTTACATGGAATGGTTGAGATGAGAAATGGAGATGCAGAAAAAAGGTGGAAAGAAATGAATGCTGAAAAAGCAAAGATGAATGCTGCAGAGCAATTAGGTGGTTACATGAGAAATGGGAGATGAGAGAAAAGTGGAATGAATGCTGCAGAAATGCAATTAGGTGGTTACATGAGAAATGGAGATGAGAGAAAAAGTGGAAAGATGAATGCTGCAGTGCAATTAGGTGGTTACATGAGAAATGGAGATGAGAGAAAAAGTGGAAAGATGAATGCTGCAGTGCAATTAGGTGGTTACATGAGAAATGGAGATGAGAGAAAAGGGAATGAATGCTGCAGTGAATGGTGGTTACATGAGCAATTAGATGAGAGAAAAGGAAAGATGAATGAAAATTTAGGTGGTTAGATGAGAGAAAAGATGAGAAAAAAGGAAAGATGAATGCTGCAGTGCAATTAGGTGGTTACATGAGAAATGGAGATGAGAGAAAAAGTGGAAAGATGAATGCTGCAGTAATTAGGTGGTTACATGAGAAATGGAGATGAGAGAAAAGTGGAAAGATGAATGCTGCAGTGCAATTAGGTGGTTAGCATGAGAAATGGAGATGAGAGAAAAAGTGGAAAGATGAATGCTGCAGTGCAATTAGGTGGTTACAAAATGGAGATGAGAGAAAAGGGAATGCTGCTGCAGTGCAATTAGGTGGTTACATGAGAAATGGAGATGAGAGAAAAGTGGAAAGATGAATGCTGCAGTGCAATTAGGTGGTTACATGAGAAATGGAGATGAGAGAAAAGAAAAAGTGGAAAGATGAAAATGCTGCAGAGAAATGGAGATGAGAGAAAAGTGCAATGAATGCAGGTGGTTACATGAGAAATGGAGATGAGAGAAAAAAGTGGAAAGATGAATGCTGCAGTGCAATTAGGTGGTTACATGAGAAATGGAGATGAGAGAAAAAGTGGAAAGATGAATGCTGCAGAGCAATTAGGTGGTTACATGAGAAATGGAGATGAGAGAAAAGGAAAGATGAATGCTGCAGTGCAATTAGGTGGTTACATGAGAAATGGAGATGAGAGAAAAGTGGAATGAATGCAGTGCATTAGGTGGTTACATGAGAAATGGAGATGAGAGAAAAAAGGGAAAGATGAATGCTGCAGTGCAATTAGGTGGTTACATGAGAAATGGAGATGAGAGAAAAGTGGAATGAATGCTGCAGTGCAATTAGGGTGGTTACATGAGAAATGGAGATGAGAGAAAAAGTGGAAAGATGAATGCTGCAGTGCAATTAGGTGGTTACATGAGAAATGGAGATGAGAAAAGGAAAGATGAATGCTGCAAAAGGTGGAAAGATGAATGAGAGCAAAGTGCAATTAGGTGGTTAAATTAGGTGAGTTAATGGAGATGAGAGAAAAAGTGGAAAGATGAATGCTGCAGTGCAATTAGGTGGTTACATGAGAAATGGAGATGAGAGAAAAAGGGAAAGATGAATGAATGCAGCAATTAGGGTGGTTACATGAGAAATGGAGATGAGAGAAAAAAGTGGAAAGATGAATGCTGCAGTGCAATTAGGTGGTTACATGAGAAATGGAGATGAGAGAAAAAAAGTGGAAGATGAATGCTGCAGTGCAATTAGGTGGTTACATGAGAAATGGAGATGAGAGAAAAAGTGGAAAGATGAATGCTGCAGTGCAATTAGGTGGTTACATGAGAAATGGAGATGAGAGAAAAAGTGGAAAGATGAATGCTGCAGTGCAATTAGGTGGTTACATGAGAAATGGAGATGAGAGAAAAGTGGAAAGATGAATGCTGCAGTGCAATTAGGTGGTTACATGAGAAATGGAGATGAGAGAAAAGGGAAAGATGAATGCTGCAGTGCAATTAGGTGGTTACATGAGAAATGGAGATGAGAGAAAAGTGGAAAAGATGAATGCTGCAGTGCAATTAGGTGGTTACATGAGAAATGGAGATGAGAGAAAAGGAATGAATGCTGCAGTGCAATTAGGTGGTTAATGAGAAATGGAGATGAGAGAAAAGTGGAGATGAATGCTGCAGTGCAATTAGGTGGTTACATGAGAAATGGAGATGAGAGAAAAAGTGGAAAGATGAATGCTGCAGTGCAATTAGGTGGTTACATGAGAAATGGAGATGAGAGAAAAAAAAGATGAATGAAATTAGGGTGGTTACATGAGAAATGGAGATGAGAGAAAAGTGGAAAGATGAATGCTGCAGTGCAATTAGGTGGTTACATGAGAAATGGAGATGAGAGAAAAGTGGAAAGATGAATGCTGCAGTGCAATTAGGTGGTTACATGAGAAATGGAGATGAGGAGATGAATGAGAAAAGGTGGTTAATGAGAAAATGAATGAGAGAAAAGTGGAATGAATGCTGCAGTGCAATTAGGTGGTTACATGAGAAATGGAGATGAGAGAAAAAGTGGAAAGATGAATGCTGCAGTGCAATTAGGTGGTTACATGAGAAATGGAGATGAGAGAAAAAGTGGAATGAATGCTGCAGTGCAATTAGGTGGTTACATGAGAAATGGAGATGAGAGAAAAAGTGGAAAGATGAATGCTGCAGTGCAATTAGGTGGTTACATGAGAAATGGAGATGAGAGAAAAAGTGGAAAGATGAATGCTGCAGTGCAATTAGGTGGTTACATGAGAAATGGAGATGAGAGAAAAAGTGGAAAGATGAATGCTGCAGAGCAATTAGGTGGTTACATGAGAAATGGAGATGAGAGAAAAAGTGGAATGAATGCTGCAGTGCAATTAGGTGGTTACATGAGAAATGGAGATGAGAGAAAAAGTGGAAAGATGAATGCTGCAGAGCAATTAGGTGGTTACATGAGAAATGGAGATGAGAGAAAAAGTGGAAAGATGAATGCTGCAGAGCAATTAGGTGGTTACATGAGAAATGGAGATGAGAGAAAAGTGGAATGAATGCTGCAGTGCAATTAGGTGGTTACATGAGAAAATGGAGATGAGAGAAAAAGTGGAATGAATGCTGCAGTGCAATTGGGGTGGTTACATGAGAAATGGAGATGAGAGAAAAAGTGGAAAGATGAATGCTGCAGTGCAATTAGGTGGTTACATGAGAAATGGAGATGAGAGAAAAAGTGGAAAGATGAATGCTGCAGAGCAATTAGGTGGTTACATGAGAAATGGAGATGAGAGAAAAAGTGGAAAGATGAATGCTGCAGTGCAATTAGGTGGTTACATGAGAAATGGAGATGAGAGAAAAAGTGGAAAGATGAATGCTGGAATTAGGTGGTTGATGAGAAATGGAGATGAGAAAAGTGGAATGAATGCTGCAGAGCAATTAGGGTTGGTTGGAGATGAGAAATGGAGATGAGAGAAAAGTGGAAAAATGAATGAATGCTGCAGAGCAATTAGGTGGTTACATGAGAAATGGAGATGAGAGAAAAAGGGAATGAATGCTGCAGTGCAATTAGGTGGTTACAGAAATGGAGATGAGAGAAAAGTGGAAAGATGATGAGAATTAGGTGGTTACATGAGAAATGGAGATGAGAGAAAAGGGAAAATGAATGCTGCAGTGCAATTAGGTGGTTACATGAGAAATGGAGATGAGAGAAAAGTGGAAAGATGAATGCTGCAGTGCAATTAGGTGGTTACATGAGAAATGGAGATGAGAGAAAAAGTGGAAAGATGAATGCTGCAGAGCAATTAGGGTGGTTACATGAGAAATGGAGATGAGAGAAAAGTGGAAAGATGAATGCTGCAGAGCAATTAGGAGAGAAAAGTGGAAAGTTACATGAGAAATGGAGATGAGAGAAAAGTGGAAAGATGAATGCTGCAGAGCAATTAGGTGGTTACATGAGAAATGGAGATGAGAGAAAAAGTGGAAATGAATGCTGCAGTGCAATTAGGTGGTTACATGAGAAATGGAGATGAGAGAAAAAGCAAAGATGAATGCTGCAGAATTAGGTGGTTACATGAGAAATGGAGATGAAGAAAAGGTGAATGTTGCATGAGAAATGGAAATGATGAGAGAAAAGTGGAAAGATGAATGCTGCAGTGCAATTAGGTGGTTACATGAGAAATGGAGATGAGAGAAAAGTGGAAAGATGAATGCTGCAGTGCAATTAGGTGGTTACATGAGAAATGGAGATGAGAGAAAAGTGGAAAGATGAATGCTGCAGAGCAATTAGGTGGTTAAGCATGAGAAATGGAGATGAGAGAAAAAGTGGAAAGATGAATGCTGCAGAGCAATTAGGTGGTTACATGAGAAATGGAGATGAGAGAAAAGTGGAAAAGATGAATGCTGCAGTGCAATTAGGTGGTTACATGAGAAATGGAGATGAGAGAAAAGTGGAAAGATGAATGCTGCAGCAATTAGGTGGTTACATGAGAAATGGAGATGAGAGAAAAGTGGAAAGATGAATGCTGCAGTGCAATTAGGTGGTTACATGAGAAAATGGAGATGAGAGAAAAAGTGGAATGAATGCTGCAGTGCAATTAGGTGGTTACATGAGAAATGGAGATGAGAGAAAAGTGGAAGATGAATGCTGCAGAGCAATTAGGTGGTTACATGAGAAAATGGAGATGAGAGAAAAGTGAAAGATGAATGCTGCAGTGCAATTAGGTGGTTACATGAGAAATGGAGATGAGAGAAAAGTGGAAAGATGAATGCTGCAGTGCAATTAGGTGGTTACATGAGAAATGGAGATGAGAGAAAAGTGGAAAGATGAATGCTGCAGTGCAATTAGGTGGTTACATGAGAAATGGAGATGAGAGAAAAAGTGGAAAGATGAATGCTGCAGTGCAATTAGGTGGTTACATGAGAAATGGAGATGAGAGAAAAGTGGAATGAATGCTGCAGTGCAATTAGGTGGGTTACATGAGAAATGGAGATGAGAGAAAAAAGTGGAAAGATGAATGCTGCAGTGCAATTAGGTGGTTACATGAGAAATGGAGATGAGAGAAAAGTGAAAGATGAATGAGTGCAATTAGGTGGTTACATGAGAAATGGAGAGAGAAAAGTGGAAAGATGAATGCAGCAGCAATTAGGTGGTTACATGAGAAATGGAGATGAGAGAAAAAGTGGAAAGATGAATGCTGCAGAGCAATTAGGTGGTTACATGAGAAATGGAGATGAGAGAAAAGGGAAAGATGAATGCTGCAGAGCAATTAGGTGGTTACATGAGAAATGGAGATGAGAGAAAAAGTGGAAAGATGAATGCTGGAGTGCAATTAGGGAATGGTTAAATTATGAGAAAATGGAGATGAGAGAAAAGGGAAAGATGAATGTTGCAGTGCAATTAGGGTGGTTACATGAGAAATGGAGATGAGAGAAAAAGTGGAAAGATGAATGCTGCAGTGCAATTAGGGTGGTTACATGAGAAATGGAGATGAGAGAAAAAGTGGAGATGAATGCTGTAGAGCAATTAGGTGGGAAAGCATGAGAAATGGAGATGAGAGAAAAAAGGAAAGATGAATGCTGCAGTGCAATTAGGTGGTTACATGAGAAATGGAGATGAGAGAAAAAGTGGAAAGATGAATGCTGCAGAGCAATTAGGTGGTTACATGAGAAATGGATGAGAGAAAAAGGGAAAGATGAATGCTGCAGACAATTAGTGGTTACATGGAGAAATGGAGATGAGAGAAAAGTGGAAAGATGAATGCTGCAGTGCAATTAGGTGGTTACATGAGAAATGGAGATGAGAGAAAAAGTGGAATGAATGCTGCAGTGCAATTAGGTGGTTACATGAGAAATGGAGATGAGAGAAAAGTGGAGATGAATGAAAGGTAGAGGTGGTTACAAGAAATGGAGATGAGGTGGTGAATGGCATGAGAAAAGAAATGGAGATGAGAGAAAAAAGGGAAAGATGAATGCTGCAGAGCAATTAGGTGTGGTTACATGAGAAATGGAGATGAGAGAAAAAGGGAAAGATGAATGCTGCAGAGCAATTAGGGTGGTTACATGAGAAATGGAGATGAGAGAAAAAGTGGAAAGATGAATGCTGCAGTGCAATTAGGTGGTTACATGAGAAATGGAGATGAGAGAAAAAGTGGAAAGATGAATGCTGCAGTGCAATTAGGGTGGTTAATGAGAAATGGAGATGAGAGAAAAAGTGGAAAGATGAATGAGAAAGGTGGTTACATGAGAAATGAGATGAGAGATGAATGCTGCAGTGCAATTAGGTGGTTACATGAGAAATGGAGAGATGAGAGAAAAGTGGAAAGATGAATGCTGCAGTTAGGGTGGTTACAATTAGGTGGTTAATTAGGTGGTTACGAGAAATGGAGATGAGAGAAAAGTGGAAAGATGAATGCTGCAGAGCAATTAGGTGGTTACATGAGAATGGAGATGAGAGAAAAAGTGGAAAGATGAATGCTGCAGTAAATTAGGTGGTTACATGAGAAATGGAGATGAGAGAAAAGTGGAAAGATGAATGCTGCAGTGCAATTAGGTGGTTGGCATGGAGAAAATGGAGATGAGAGAGAAAAGTGGAAAGATGAATGCTGCAGTGCAATTAGGTGGTTAAATGGATGAGAAATGGAGATGAGAGAAAAAAGTGGAAAGATGAATGCTGCAGAGCAAATTAGGTGGTTACATGAGAAATGGAGATGAGAGAAAAAGGGAAAGATGAATGCTGCAGAGCAATTAGGGTGGTTAAGAAATGGAGATGAGAGAAAAGTGAAAGATGAATGCTGCAGAGCAATTAGGTGGTTACATGAGAAATGGAGATGAGAGAAAAGTGAAAGATGAATGCTGCAGTGCAATTAGGGTGGTTACATGAGAAATGGAGATGAGAGAAAAGGGAAAAGATGAATGCTGCAGTGCAATTAGGTGGGTTACATGAGAAATGGAGATGAGAGAAAAGTGGAAAGATGAATGCTGCAGTGCAATTAGGTGGTTGGACATGAGAAATGGAGATGAGAGAAAAAGGGAAGAGATGAATGCTGAATGCTGCAATTAGGGGTTACATGAGAAATGGAGATGAGAGAAAAGGAAAGATGAATGCTGCAGTGCAATTAGGTGGTTAGAAATGGAGATGAGAGAAAAGTGGAAGATGAATGATGGTTAATGAGAAATGGAGATGAGAGAAAAGTGGAAAGATGAAATGCAGAGGTGGTTATGAGAAATGAGAAATGGAGATGAGAGAAAAGTGAAAGATGAATGCTGCAGTGCAATTAGGTGGTTGGCATGAGAAATGGAGAGAGAGAAAAGTGAGATGAGAGAAAAATGGAGATGAGAAAAAGATGAATGCTGCAGTGCAATTAGGTGGTTACAGAGAAATGGAGATGAGAGAAAAAAGGGAAAGATGAATGCTGCAGTAAATTAGGTGGTTACATGAGAAATGAGATGAGAGAAAAGTGGAAAGATGAATGCTGCAGTGCAATTAGGTGGTTACATGAGAAATGGAGATGAGAGAAAAGTGGAAAGATGAATGCTGCAGAGCAATTAGGTGGTTACATGAGAAATGGAGATGAGAGAGAAAAGTGGAATGAATGCTGCAGTGCAATTAGGTGGTTACATGAGAAATGGAGATGAGAGAAAAGGAAAGATGAATGCTGCAGTGCAATTAGGTGGTTACATGAGAAATGGAGATGAGAGAAAAAGTGGAAAGATGAATGCTGCAGAGCAATTAGGTGGTTACATGAGAAAGATGGAGAGATGAGAGAAAAAGAAATGAAAGATGAATGAATGCTGCAGTGCAATTAGGTGAGAAAATGGAGATGAGAAAAGTGGAGATGAGAGGTGGTTAAAGAAATGGAGATGGAAAGAAAAGGGAATGAATGCTGCAGTGCAATTAGGTGGTTAAGAATGAGAAATGGAGATGAGAGAAAAGTGGAAAGATGAATGCTGCAGAGCAATTAGGGGTGGTTACATGAGAAATGAGATGAGAGAAAAAGTGGAATGAATGCTGCAGTACAATTAAATGATGAGAAAAGGGAGAGAAATGGAGATGAATAGGTGGTTACATGAGAAAATGGAGATGAGAGAAAAGATGAGAAAAAGTGAAAGATGAATGCTGCAGTGCAATTAGGTGGTTACATGAGAAATGGAGATGAGAGAAAAAGTGGAAGATGAATGCTGCAGTGCAATTAGGTGGTTACATGAGAAATGGAGATGAGAGAAAAGTGGAAAGATGAATGCTGCAGTGCAATTAGTGGTTACATGGAGAAATGGAGATGAGAGAAAAGGGAATGAATGCATGAGAAATTAGGTGGTTGGCATGAGAAAATGGAGATGAGAGAAAAGAGTGGAAAGATGAATGCTGCAGCAATTAGGTGGTTACATGAGAAATGGAGATGAGAGAAAAGGGAATGAATGAGAGATGAGAAATGGAGATGAGAGATGAATGCTGCAGAGAGAAATTAGGTGGTTACATGAGAAATGGAGATGAGAGAAAAAGGGAATGAATGATGAATGCTGGGTGGTTAGAGAAATGGAGATGAGAGAAAAGTGAGAAATGGCAGAATTAGGTGGTTACATGAGAAATGGAGATGAGAGAAAAGAATGAATGCTGCAGTGCAATTAGGTGGTTACATGAGAAAATGGAGATGAGAGAAAAAGTGGAAGATGAATGCTGCAGTGCAATTAGGTGGTTATATGAGAAATGGAGATGAGAGAAAAAGTGGAAAAGATGAATGCTGCAGATAAATTAGGGTTACATGAGAAAAATGGAGATGAGAGAAAAGTGGAAATGAATGAATAGGTGGTTACAGAGAAATTAGATGAGAGAAAAAGAGAAAGATGAATGTATAACAGAGAAAGAATGTGGAGAAGAGAAAAGGAATGAATGCTGCAGTGCAAATTAGGTGGTTACATGAGAAATGGAGATGAGAGAAAAGTGGAAAGATGAATGCTGCAGAGCAATTAGGTGGTTACATGAGAAATGGAGAGATGAGAGAAAAGTGGAATGAATGCCAGAGCACTAGGTGGGTTACACAAATGAGAATGGAGAAAAAGTGGAAAGATGAATGCTGCAGAGCAACTAGGTGGTTACATGAGAAATGGAGGATGAGAGAAAAGTGGAAAGATGAATGCCGCAGTGCAATTAGGGTGGTTACATGAGAAATGGAGATGAGGAGAAAAGTGGAATGAATGCTGCGCAAATTAGGTGGTTACATGAGAAATGGAGATGAGAGAAAAGTGGAAAGATGAATGCTGCAGATAAATTAGGTGGTTACATGAGAAATGGAGATGAGAGAAAAAGTGGAATGAATGCTGCAGAGCAATTAGGTGGTTACAGAGAAAATGGGAGATGAGAGAGAAAGTGGAAAGATGAATGCTGCAGAGCAATTAGGTGGTTACATGAGAAATGGAGATGAGAGAAAAGGGAAAGATGAATGCTGTAGTGCAATTAGGGGTGGTTACATGAGAAATGGAGATGAGAGAAAAAGGGAAAAGATGAATGCAGTGCAATTAGGGTGGTTGGAGCATGAGAAAAGGGAGATGAGAGAAAAAGAGAAAGATGAATGTGAAAATGTAGAGCAAATTAGGTGGTTATATGAGAAATGGAGATGAGAGAAAAAGTGAAAAAGATGAATGCCGCAGTGCAATTAGGTGGTTAAGGAGAAATGGAGATGAGAGAAAAAAGGAATGGAATGCTGCAGTGCAATTAGGTGGTTATATGAGAAATGGAGATGAGAGAGAAAGTGAATGAATGCTGCAGTGCAATTAGGTGGTTACATGAGAAATGGAGATGAGAGAGAAAATGAATGAAAGATGAATGCTGGAGATGAGAGAAAAGTTGAATGGAGGTTACATGAGAAATGGGAGATGAGAGAAAAGGGAAAGATGAAATGCTGCAGTAAATTAGGGTGGTTACATGAGAAATGGAGATGAGAGAAAAGTGGAAAGATGAATGCTGCAGTGCAATTAGGTGGTTACATGAGAAATGGAGATGAGAGAGGAAAAGGGAAATGAATGCTGCAGTGCAATTAGGTGGTTACATGAGAAATGGAGATGAGAGAAAAGTGGAATGAATGCAGTGCAATTAGGTGGTTAATGAGAAATGGGAGATGAGAGAAAAGGGAAGATGAATAAGTGGGGAGCAATGGTGGTTAAGAGAAATGGAGATGAGAGAAAAGTGAAATGAATGCTGCAGTGCAATTAGGTGGTTACATGAGAAATGGAGATGAGAGAAAAGTGAAAGATGAATGCTGCAGTGCAATTAGGTGGTTATATGAGAAATGGAGATGAGAAAAAGTGAAAGAATGAATGCAGTAAATTAGGTGGTTACATGAGAAATGGAGATGAGAGAAAAAGTGGAAAGATGAATGCTGCAGTGCAATTAGGTGGTTATATGAGAAATGGAGATGAGAGAAAAGTGGAAAGATGAATGTTGCAGTGCAATAGGTGGTTAATGAGAAATGGAGATGAGAGAAAAGGAATGGGAATGAGGGTGGAAGAAAATGAATGAGAGAAAGCGGCAGTGCAAATTAGGTGGTTACATGAGAAATGGAGATGAGAGAAAAGGGAAAGATGAATGCTGCAGACAATTAGGTGGTTTAAGGATGAGAAATGGAGATGAGAGAAAAATGGTGATGAGAAAAGATGAATGCTGCAGTGCAAATTAGGTGGTTACATGAGAAATGGAGATGAGAGAAAAAGGGAATGAATGCTGCAGTGCAAATTAGGTGGTTACATGATGGAGATGAGAAAAAGTGGAGATGAGAGAAAAAAAATGAGGAAAAAAGTGAAAGATGAATGCTGCAGTGCAATTAGGGTGGTTACATGAAGAGATGAAAAAAGGAGATGAATGAGAGAGAGAAAAGATGGAAAAAGGGAATGAATGCTGCAGTAATTAGGTGGTTGGCATGAGAAATGGAGATGAGAGAAAAGTGGAAAGATGAATGCTGCAGAGCAATTAGGTGGTTACATGAGAAATGGAGATGAGAGAAAAGTGGAAATGAATGCTGCAGTGCAATTAGGTGGTTACAGTATGAGAAATGGAGATGAGAGAAAAAGTGGAAAGATGAATGCTGCAGTGCAATTAGGTGGTTACATGAGAAATGGAGATGAGAGAAAAGTGGAAAGATGAAATGCTGCAGTGCAATTAGGTGGTTATGTGAGAAATGAGATGAGAGAAAAGTGGAAAGATGAAATGCTGCAGTGCAATTAGGTGGTTAGAGCAATGGTGGAGAATGGAGATGAGAGAAAAAGTGGAAAGATGAATGCTGCAGTGCAATTAGGTGGTTACATTGAGAAATGGAGATGAGAGAAAAAAGTGGGAATGAATGCTGCAGTGCAATTAGGTGGTTATGCATGAGAAATGGAGATGAGAGAAAAGTGGAAAGGAATGCTGCAGTGCAATTAGGGGTTATATGAGAAATGGAGATGAGAGAAAAAGGGAAATGAAATGCTGCAGTGCAATTAGGTGGTTGGCATGAGAAAATGGAGATGATGAGAAAAAAGTGGAAAGATGAATGCTGCAGAGCAATTAGGTGGTTGGCATGAGAAAATGGAGATGAGAGAAAAGTGGAAATGAATGCTGCAGGCAATTAGGTGGTTAATGAGAAATGGAGATGAGAGAAAAGTGGAAAGATGAATGCTGCAGAGCAATTTAGGTGGTTACATGAGAAATGAGAGAGAAAAGTGAAAGATGAATGCTGCAGTACTAGGTGGTTGTATGAAAAATGGAGATGAGAGAAAGTGGAAATGATATCAGTGCAATTAGGGTGGTTAAGGCTGAGAAATGGAGATGAGAGAAAAGTGGAAAGATGAATGCTTAAGAGCAATTAGGTAAAGTTACATGAGAAAAATGGAGATGAGAAAAGTGAATGAATGCTGCAGTGCAATTAGGTGGTTAAGATGAGAAATGGAGATGAGAGAAAAGGAAAGATGAATGCTGCAGAGGTTGGCATGAAATGGAGATGAGAGAAAGTGAATGAATGCATGAGAAATGAGAAATGAGAGAAAAGGAAAGATGATTGCTGCAGAGCAATTAGTGGTTATGAGAAATGGAGATGAGAGAAAAAGTGGAAAGATGAATGCTGCAGTGCAATTAGGTGGTTAAGATGAAATGGAGGTGAGAGAAAAGGGAATGAATGCTGCAGTACTGTGTGTGTGTTGGCATGAGAAATGGACAGAAAAGTGAAGATGAATGCTGCAGAGCAACAGGTGGTTACATGAGAAAGAGACAGAAAAGTGGAAAGATGAATGCAGTACTAGGTGGTTACATGAGAATGGAGATGAGAGAAAGTGGAATGAATGCTGCAGTGCAATTAGGTGGTTACATGAGAAATGGAGATGAGAGAAAAGTGGAAAGATGAATGCTGCAGTGCAATTAGGTGGTTACATGAGAAATGGAGAAAGAAAGAAATGCTGCAGTGCAATTGGTGGTTAATGAGAAATGGAGATGAGAAAAAAGTTAATGCTGCAGTGGTGGTACATGAGAAATGGAGATGAGAGAAAAGTGGAAAGATGAATGCTGCAGAGCATGGTTACATGAGAAATGGAGATGAGAGAAAAAGTGGAATGAATGCTGCAGTGCAATTAGGGTGGTTATGAGAAATGGAGATGAGAGAAAAAGTGGAAAGATGAATGCTGCAGAGCAATGGAAGAAAAGAGGTGGTTACATGAGGAGATGAGAGAAAAGTGGAAAGATGAATGCTGCAGAGAATTAGGTGGTTAAAGAAATGGAGATGAGAGAAAAGTGGAAAGATGAATGCTGCAGTGCAATTAGGTGGTTACATGAGAAATGGAGAGAGAGAAAAAGTGGAATGAATGCTGCAGTGAAAAAGAAATGGAGATGAGAGAAAAAGTGGAAGATGAATGCTGCAAAGGTGGTTAAGAAATGGAGATGAGAGAAAAAAGTGGAATGAATGCTGCAGTGCAATTAGGTGGTTAATGAGAAATGGAGATGAGAGAAAAGTGGAGATGAATGCTGCAGTGCAATTAGGTGGTTACATGAGAAATGGAGATGAGAAAAAGTGGAAAATGCTGCAGAGCAAAAGTGGTTACATGAGAAATGGAGATGAGAGAAAAGTGGAATGAATGCTGCAGTGCAATTAGGTGGTTACATGAGAAATGGAGATGAGAGAAAAGTGGAAAATGATGAATTAGGTGGTTACATGAGAAATGGAGATGAGATTAGGTGCGTTAATTAGAAATGTGCATGAGAGAAAAAGGAATGCAATTGGAAATTGGTTACATGAGAAATGGAGATGAGAGAAAAAGTGGAAAGATGAATGCTGCAGAGCAATTAGGTGGTTAATGAGAAATGGAGATGAGAGAAAAAGTGGAAAGATGAATGCTGCAGTGCAATTAGGTGGTTACATGAGAAATGGAGATGAGAGAAAAAGTGGAAATGAATGCTGCAGTGCAATTAGAGAAAAAATGGAGATGTGGAATGAAATGAAAGAAATGGAGATGAGAGAAAAAGTGGAAAGATGAATGCAGAGCAATTAGGTGGTTACATGAGAAATGGAGATGAGAGAAAAAAGTGGAATGAATGCTGCAGTGCAATTAGGTGGTTACATGAGAAATGGAGATGAGAGAAAAAAGTGGAAAGATGAATGCTGCAGTGCAATTAGGTGGTTACATGAAAATGGAGATGAGAGAAAAAAAGTGCAATTAGGTGGAGATGAGAGAAAAAAGTGGAATGAATGAGAAAATGGAGATGAGACTGATGAATGCTGCAGTGCAATTAGGTGGTTACATGAGAAATGGAGATGAGAGAAAAGTGGAAAGATGAAAATTAGGTGGTTACAAGAAAATGGAGATGAGAGAAAGAATGAAATGCTGCAGTGCAATTAGGGTGGTTACATGAGAAATGGAGATGAGAGAAAAAGAAAGATGAATGCTGCAGTGCAATTAGGTGGTTACATGAAAATGGAGATGAGAGAAAAGTGGAATGAATGCTGCAGTGCAATTAGGTGGTTACATGAGAAATGGAGATGAGAGAAAAGTGGAAAGATGAATGCTGCAGTGCAATTAGGTGGTTACATGAAATGGAGATGAGAGAAAAGTGAAAGATGAATGCTGCAGAGCAATTAGGTGGTTACATGAGAAATGGAGATGAGAGAAAAAGTGGAAAGATGAATGCTGCAGTGCAATTAGGTGGTTACATGAGAAATGGAGATGAGAGAAAAAGTGGAAAGATGAATGCTGCAGATGGTGGTTACATGAGAAATGGAGATGAGAGAAAAGTGGAATGAATGCTGCAGAATTAGGTGGTTACATGAGAAATGGAGATGAGAGAAAAGAAAGATGAATGCTGCAGTGCAATTAGGTGGTTACATGAGAAATGGAGATGAGAGAAAAGGGAAAGATGAATGAGCAATTAGGTGGTTACATGAGAAATGGAGATGAGAAAAAAGTGAGATGAATGGCAGAGCAATTAGGTGGTTACATGAGAAATGGAGATGAGAGAAAAGTGGAAAGATGAATGCTGCAGAGCAATTAGGTGGTTACATGAGAAATGGAGATGAGAGAAAAAGTGGAAAGAATGAAGAATGGTGGTTAAGGAGATGAGAAAAAAGATGAATGCCGCAAATTAGGTGGTTGGGCATAAGGAATGATGAACATGAGAAAAGAAAGATGAATGCTGCAAAGGTGGTTAAAAAATGGAGATGAGAGAAAAGTGGAGATGAATGAAAATGAAAAGAAAAATGGAGATGAGAGAAAAGGAAAGATGAATGCTGCAGAGCAATTAGGTGGTTAGAAATGAGATGAGAAAAAAGTGAAAAGATGAATGCTGCAGAGGGTGGTTAAAGAAATGGAGAGAGAGAAAAAGACTGATGATGCAATATGGTTGGCATGAGAAATGGAGATGAGAAAAGAAAAGTGGTTAAAGAGATGAGAGAATTGAAAATGAATTTTTATAGCAATTAGGTGATTAATGAAAAATGAGATGAAAATTTAGAAAGATGAAATATTTGCTTGGTGGTTTTGTTTATATTAGAAAGTGGAAAGATGAATGCTGCAGAGATTATGCGAAAATGGAGATGAGAAAAGTGGAAATGAATACACATTAGCCACAAGAATGGAGGGAAATTACATATATATATATATATATATATAGATATATATAATGAAAGATGAAAGAGTAATTAGGTGGTTATTTCTCAATAAAGAAACATTCAATGAATTTTTCTCTTAAAACAATTTTTCAGAAAAAAGATGAATTCTGCAGTTCAATTAGGTTATCCCTTCCAGTAATGGAGATGAGAGAAAAAGTTTTGAATGGAATAGTGCAAAAGGTCTTTAAATCTTCATTATGGAGATGAGAGTAAAAAGTGGAAAGATGAATGCTGAGTTATCTATTTTTGTTGGAGATGAGAGAGAGTGCTGAAAGCTGATGCAGGTTCTGTCAAAATGGGAGATGAGAGTTCTGTCATAGGGAGATGAGAGAAAAGTGGAAAGATGAATGCAACAAGTAGGTGGTTGGCCGAGAAATGGAGATGAGAGAAAAAGTGGAATGATGAATGAGAAATTAGTGGTTACATGAGAAATGCTTTATGTTTTTGAAAGATGAATTATTCATTTATTTGTCAAATATAGAGAAATAGAATGCTGCAGTGCAATTTACATTGAGAAATGGATATAGAGAAAATATATGAGAGATATATGGAGATAGAATTGCTTGTACTAGGGTGGTGAGTGAGAAATGGAGAGAGAGAGAAAAGTCCAATGAATGCTGCACTAGGTGGTTGAGAAATGGGGAGATGAAAGATGTAATGAATGCAGATGGGGTGGTTACATGAGAAAATGGAGATGAGAGAAAAGGAAAGATGAATGCTGCAGTAATTAGGTGGTTATGAGAAATGAGAAGAGAAAAGTGGAAAGATGAATGCTGCAGAGCAGGAGATGAGAAATGGAGAAAGAGAAAAAGTGGAAAGATGAATGTAGTAAAATAGGTGGTTAAAGAAATGGAGATGAGAGAAAATGAATGCTGCAGTGCAAAGAGAATGGAGATGAAGAATTAGGTGGTTACATGAGAAATGGAGATGAGAGAAATATGAATGAAGCAGGAGGTGGTTAATATGAGAAATGGAGAGAGAAAAAGTGAAAGATGAATGAGAGAAGAAATTAGGTGGTTAGAGAAATGGAGATGAGAGAAAAGTGGAATGAATGCTGAAGACTAGGGAAAAGAGAGAAGAAATGCATGAGATGAAAATGAATGAGAAAAGTGGTTAATGAGAAATGGAGAGAAAGAGAGAAGAAGAATGATGATGCAATAGGTGGTTACAAAGAAAAAGAAAAGAGAAAAGTGGAAAGATGAGAGAGAAAAAGAGACTGATGAAAATGAGAGAAAAGAAAAAAGAAAGAATGTAATAGAAAATTAGGGTGGAGAAAGAAGATGAGAGAAAAGTGGAAAAGATGAATGCTGGAATTATGAGAAATGGAGAGAGAAAAGAGAAAAGGTGGTTAAATGAGAAATGGAGATGAGAGAAAGGGAAAGATGAATGATGATGGTTATATGAGAAAGAAAAGATGAGAAAAAAAGATGAAATGGTAGAGCAAAGAGAGAAGAAGACTGGTTACATGAGAAAGGAGAAAGAGAAAGTGGAAAGATGAATGAGAATGAGAGAGAAATTAGGTGGTTATATGAGAAATGGAAGAATGGAAAGATGAATGAGAGGAGAGATGGAGAGATGAAAGAAAAGTGAAAGAGATGAATGAATTGAGGTGGTTAGAAAGAGAAAAGGGAGAAAGAGAAAGTGAAAATGAATGCTGCAGAGTGGTTACATGAGAAATGGAGATGAGAGAAAAGACTGAAAGATGAATGCTGCAGAAATGAGGAATGAGAGAGAGAAAAAAGAGAAGAAAGAGGTGGAGAAAAGAAAAGAAAAAAGTGAAAATTAGGTGGTTGGCAATGAGAAATGGAGATGAGAAAAAGAGAAAAGATGAATGCTGCAGAGAAAAGGTGGTTAAAGAAATGGAGATGAGAAAAAGTGGAAAGATGAGAGGTGGTTACATGAGAAACTGAGATGAGAGAAAAGAAAAGAAAAGATGAAAAAGTGGCAATTAGGTGGTTAAAATGAGAAATGGAGATGAGAGAAAAGTGAGATGAATGCTGGCAATTAGGTTACATGAGAAATGGAGATGAGAAAAAGTGAAAAGAATGATGCATGAAAAGAAAAGGTGAGTTAAAGTGGCAAATGAAATGAGAATGGAGAGAGATAAAGAGAAGAAGATGATGATGCTGCAGGAAAAGAAAAGAAAAAGAGAAAAAAAGTGGCAACAGGAATGAGAATGGATGAGAGAAAAGAAGACTGAATGATGCAGAAAAGAAAAAGAAAAAGGTTGTAATAAGGAAGGAGAGAATGGAGAGAAAAGAGAAAGAAGACTGATGATGTATATGAAAGAAAAGAGAGAGAAAAGGGCAAAAAAAGGAAATGAGAATGGAGAGAGAAAAAGAAGACTATAGAGAAGAAGAAAAGAAAAGAGAAAAGTGAATGAATGAGAATGGAGAGAAAAGAAAAGAAAAAGAGAAAAGAAAAAAAAGAGGCAAATAAGGAATGAGAATGGAGAGAGAAAGAGAGAAGAAGAATGATGATGTATAAAAGAAAAAGAAAAGAGAAAGAGAAAAATGAGAATGGCAAGAGAAAGAGAGAAGAAGGTGGATGAGAAAAAGAGATAGAGAAAAAGTGGCAAGAAGAGAATGGAGAGATGAGAAGAAGACTGATGAGAAATGAGATGAAAAGAAAAAGAAAAAAGAGAAAAAAGTGGCAAATAAGGGGAGAATGGAGAGAGAAAAGAGAGATGATGACTGAAAAGATGAATGGAAAGAAAAGAAAAAGTGGCAAAAAAGAAAAGAAAAGTGGCAAATAAGGATGGAGAGAGAAAGAGAGAAGAAGACTGATGATGTAAGGCGAAAAAGAAAAGAAAAGAGAAAAAAGTGGCAAAACAAGGGAATGAGAATGGAGAGATAGAGAGAAGATGATGTATATGAAAAGAAAAGAAAAGAGAAAAGTGGCAAATAAGGAATGAATGAAAGAGAAAGAAAGAAGACTGGATGATGAAGTATGAAAAAAAAAGAAAAGAGAAAAGTGGCAAATAAGAAATGAGAATGGAGAAAGAGAGAAGAAGACTGATGATGTATATGAAAAAGAAAAAGAAAAAGAGAAAAAGTGGCAAATAAGGAATGAGAATGGAGAGAAAAAGAGAAGAAGACTGATGATGCTAAGGAAAAGAAAAGAAAAGAGGAAAAGTGGCAAATAAGGAATGAGAATGGAGAGAGATAGAGAGAAGAAGACTGATGTATGGCAGAAAAGAAAAGAAAAAGAGAAAAAAAGTGGCAAATAAGGAAAATGAGAATGAAGAGAGAAAAGAGAGAAGAAGACTGATGATGTATAAGGAAAAGAAAAAGAAAAAGAGAAAAAGTGGCAATAAGGAATGAGAGAGATAGGAGAAGAAGAAATGGCGGCGAAAGAAAGAAGAAAAAGAAACAAGGAATGAGAATGAGAGAGAAAGAGAAGAAGACTGATGATGAAAGAAAAAGAAAAAAAGAGAAAAGTGGCAAATAAGGAATGAGAATGGAGAGAGAAATAGAGAAGAAGACTGATGATGTATAGAAAAAGAAAAGAAAAAGAGAAAAAAGGGCAAAAAGGAATGAGAGAATGGAGAGAGAAAGAGAAGAAGACTGATGATGAAGAAAAAGAAAAGAAAAAGAGAAAAGTGGCAAATAAGGAATGAGAATGAGAGAGAAAGAGAGAAGAAGACTGATGATGTATGGAAAAGAAAAGAAAAGAGAAAAGTGGCAAATAAGGAATGAGAATGAGAGAGAAAAGAGAGAAGAAGACCGATGATGAAATGAAAAGAAAAGAAAAGAAAAAGAGAAAAATGAAGGCAACGAGAATGGAGAGAGAAAGAGAAGAAGACTGATGATGTATAAAAAAGAAAAGAAAAAGAGAAAAGTGGCAAATAAGGAATGAGAAATGGAGATGAGAGAAAGAGAGAAAGACTGACTGATGATGTATAAAAGAAAAGAAAAGAAGAAAAGTGGCAAATAAGAATGAGAATGAGAGAAAGAGAGAAGAAGACTGATGATGTAAAGAAAAGAAAAGAGAAAAAAGTGGAAAATGAATGAAATGAGAATGAGAGAAAGAGAGAAGAAGAAATGATGATGAGAGAAAAGAAAAGAAAAGAGAAAAGTGGCAAAATAAGGAATGAGAATGGAGAGAGATAGAGAAGACTGATGATGTATAAGAAAAGAAAAAGAAAAGAGAAAAAAGTGGCAAATAAGGAATGAGAATGGAGAGAAAGAAAGAAGAAGACTGATGACGTATATGAAAAGAAAAAGAAAAGAGAAAAGTGGCAAAAAAGGAATGAGAATGGAGAGAGAGAAGAAGACTGATGATGTATATGAAAAGAAAAAGAAAAAAAAGGGGCAATAAGGAATGAGAATGAGAGAAAAGAGAGAAGAAGACTGATGATGTAAAAGAAAAGAAAAAAGAGAAAAGTGGCAAATAAGGAAAGAGAATGGAGAGAGAAAGAGAGAAGAAGACTGATGATGTATAAAAAGAAAAGAAAAGAAAAAAGTGGCAAATAAGGAATGAGAAATGAAGAGAGAAAGAGAGAAGAAGACTGATGGGATATGAAAGAAAAGAAAAAGAAAAGAGAAAAAGCAAATGAGAATGGAGAGAGATAGAGAGAAGAAGACTGAGATGACAGAGAGAAAAAGATAAAAGTGGCAGGAATGAGAATGAAGACACTGATGATGTATAAGAAAAGAAAAGAAAAAAGAGAAAAAAGGCAAATAAGGAATGAGATGGAGAGAGAAAGAGAGAAGAAGACTGATGATGTATATGAAAAAGAAAAGAAAAGAGAAAAAGGGCAAATAAGGAATGAGAAATGAGAGAAAGAGAGAAGAAGACTGATGATGTATGGCGAAAGAAAAAGAAAAGAAAAAGTGGCAAATAAGGAATGAGAATGGAGAGAGAGAAAGAGAAGAAGACTGATGATGTATATGAAAAGAAAAGAAAAGAGAAAAAGGGCAACAGAATGAGAATGGGAGAGAAAGAGAAAGAAGACTGATGATGTATATGAAAAGAAAAGAAAAGAAAAAAAGTGGCAAATAAGGAATGAAATGGGAGAGAAAGAGAGAGAAGAAGACCGATGATGTATAAAGAAAAGAAAAGAAAAGAGAAAAAGTGGCAAATAAGGAAAATGAGAATGGAGAGATAGAGAGAAGAAGACTGATGATGGCTATGAAAAGAAAAGAAAAGAGAAAAGTGGCAAATAAGGAATAAGAGAAAAAGGAGAGAGAAAAGAAAAGAAAAGTGGCTGGAAATGAAATGGTAGGTAAGAAGAAATGTAAGAAAAGAAAAAGAGAAAAAGTGGCAAATAAGGAAATGAGAATGGAGAAAGAGAGAAGAAGAAGACTGATGATGTATATGAAAAGAAAAGAAAAAGAGAAAAAGTGGCACAAGAATGAGAATGGAGAGAGAAAGAGAAGAAGACTGATGATGGTTATGAAAAGAAAAAAAAAGAAAAAAAAAAAAAGTGGAAATGAGAATGAGAATGAGAGATAGAGAGAAGAAGACTGATGATGTATATATGAAAAAGAAAAGAAAAGAGAAAAAGTGGCAAATAAGGAATGAGAATGGAGAGAGAAAAGAGAGAAGAAGATCGATGATGTATATGAAAAGAAAAAGAAAAAGAGAAAAGTGGCAAATAAGGAATGAGAATGGAGAGAAAGAGAGGAAGAAGACTGATGATGTATATGAAAAAGAAAAATGGAGAGAGAAAAGAAGAAGAAATGAGTGGCAAAGAAAAGAATGAGAATGGAATGAAGAGAAAAGAGAGAAGAAGACTGATGATGGCTATGAAAAGAAAAGAAAAAGAGAAAAGTGGCAAATAAGGAAAATGAGAATGGAGAGAGATAGAGAGAAGAAGACTGATGATGATATGAAAAGAAAAAGAAAAGAAAAAAAGTGGGCAAATAAGGGAATGAGAAATGGAGAGAAAGAAAGAAGAAGACTGATGATGTATATGAAAAGAAAAAGAAAAGAGAAAAAGTGGCAAATAAGGTAATGAGAAATGGAGAGAAAGAGAGAAGAAGACTGATGATGTATAAGAAAAGAAAAAGAAAAGAGAAAAAGTGGCAACAAGGAAATGAGAAATGAGAGAGAAAGAAGAAGACTGATGATGTATATGAAAAGAAAAAGAAAAAAGAAAGAAATAAGGAATGGAAAAGAAGGAAATGAGAATGGAGAGAGAAAAAGTGGCAAATAAAGAATGAGAATGGAGAGAAAGAAGACTGATGATGTATATGAAAAGAAAAGAAAAGAGAAAAAGTGGCAAATAAGGAAATGAGAATGAGAGAGAAAGAGAGAAGAAGACTGATGATGTATATGAAAAAGAAAGAAAAGAGAAAAAAAGTGGCAAATAAGGAATGAGAATGGAGAGAGAGAGAGAAGAAGACTGATATGTATATGAAAAGAAAAAAAAGAAAAGAAAGCTGGCAAATAAGGAATGAGAATGGAGAGAGAAAGAGAGAAGAAGACTGCTGTTGTGGAAAAGAAAAGGAAAAAATGAGAGAAAAGTGAAGAAGACATGATGTATAAAAAGAAAAGAAAAGAGAAAAGGAAATAAGAAATGAGAAATGGAGAGAGAAGAAGACTGATGATTATATGAAAAGAAAAGAAAAAGCTGGTTGTGGCAAATAAGGAAATGAGAATGAGAGAGAAAGACGGAAGACTGATGATGTATATGAAAAGAAAAGAAAAGAGAAAAAGTGGCAAAAGGAAGGTGAGAATGGAGAGAGAGAAAAGAGAAGAAGACTGATGATGGTGGAAAAGAAAAGAAAAGAGAAAAGTGGTAAAATAAGAATGAGAATGCTGAGAAAGAGAGAAGAAGACTGATGATTATATGAAAAGAAAAGAAAAAAGAGAAAAGTGGCAAAAGGAATGAGAATGAGAGAGAAAGAGAGAAGAAGACTGATGATGTATATGAAAAGAAAAGAAAAAGAGGCAAAAAGTGGCAAAATGGAGGAAAAAAGAGAAGAAGACTGGAGAGAGAAAGAAAAGAAAGAAATAGACTGATGGATGTATATGAAAGAAAACTGAAAAAAAAGAAAAAGTGCAAAAAGGAAATGAGAATGGAATGAGAAAAGAGAGAAGAAGACTGATGATGTATAGAAAAGAAAAGAAAAGAGAAAAAGGGAAATGGCAAAATGGAGAGAAAGAGAATGGAGAGAAAAGAAAAAGAAAAGAGAAAAAGAAGGAAATGATGATGGAGAGGCATGAAAAGAAAAGAAAAAAAAGAAAAAGTGGCAAAATAAGGAATGAGAAATGAGAGAGAAAAGAGAGAAGAAGACTGATGAAAAAGAAAGAAAAAGAAAAGAAAAGAGAAAAGAGAGAGAGAAAAGACTTGATGGGATGTATAAGGAAAGAAAGAGAAAAGGGTGGAGAGAATGAGAGAGAAAGAGAAGAAGACTGATGATGTATAAGAAAAGAAAGAAAAGAGAAAAAGGGCAAATAAGGAAATGAGAATGGAAAGAGATAGAGAGAAGAAGACTGATGATGTATATGAAAAGAAAAAAGAAAAGAGAAAAAGTGGCAAATAAGGAATGAGAATGGAGAGAGAAAGAGAGAAGAAGACTGATGTATAAGGAAAAAGAAAAGAAAAGAGAAAAAGGGCAAATAAGGAATGAGAATGGAGAAAGAAGAGAAGAAGACTGATGATGTATATGAAAAAGAAAAGAAAAGAGAAAAGTGGCAAATAAGGAATGAGAATGGAGAGAGAGAAGAAGACTGATGATGTATATGAAAAAAAGAAAAGAGGAAAAGGGCAAATAAGGAATGAGAAATGGAGAGAGGAAAGAGAAGAAGACTGATGATGTATATGAAAAGAAAAGAAAAAGTGAAAAGAAAAAGAGAAAAGCGGCAAACTGAGGAAAATGAAAAGAAAAGAAAAGAGAAAAAGTGGCAAGGAAATGAGAATGATGATGATAGAGAGAAAAGAAAAAAGAAAAGAAAAGAAAAAGTGGCAAATAAGGAAATGAGAAATGGGAGAGAAAGAAAGAAGAAGACTGATGATGTATAAGAAAAGAAAAGAAAGAGAAAAAAGGCAAATAAGGAAATGAGAATGGAGAGAAAGAGAAGAAGACTGATGATGTAGTATGAAAAGAAAAGAGAAAAAAAAGCAAATGCAAGGAATGAGAATGGAGAGAAAGAGAGAAGAAGACTGATGATGTATATGAAAAGAAAAGAAAAAGAGAAAAAAGTGGCAAATAATGAGAATGGATAGAGATAGAGAGAGAAGAAGACTGATGATGTATATGAAAAAGAAAAGAAAAAGAGAAAAGTGGCAAATAAGGAAATGAGAATGAAGAGAGAAAGAGAAGAAGACTGATGATGTATATGAAAAGAAAAGAAAAAGAGAAAAAGGGCAACAAGGAATGAGAATGGAGAGAAAAGAGAAGAAGACTGATGATGTATATGAAAAGAAAAAGAAAAGAGAAAGTGGCAAATAAGGAATGAGAATGGAGAGATAAAGAGAGAAGAAGACTGATGATGAATATGAAAAGAAAAGAAAAAAGGAAAAAGGGCAAATGTGGTGGAGAATGGAGAGAAAGAGAAAGAAGACTGATGATGTATAAGGAAAAGAAAAGAAAAAGAGAAAAAAGTGGCAAATAAGGAATGAGAATGGAGAGAAAGAGAAGAAGACTGAAAAGAAAAAGAAAAAAAGAAAAGAGGTTGTGGCGGAATGAGGATGAGAGAGAGAGATAGAGAGCTGACTGGATGATGTATATGAAAAAGAAAAGAAAAAGAAAAGTGGTTAAGGAATGAATGGTTGAAAGAGTGAAGACTGATGATGTATATGAAAAGAAAAGCTAAGAGAAAAAGTGGCAAATAAGGAAATGAGAAATGAAGAGAGAAAAGAGAGAAGAAGACTGACTGGATGTATGGTGAAAAGAAAAGAAAAAGAGAAAAAAAGGGCAAATAAGGAATGAGAATGAGAGAGAAAAGAGCGAAGACTGATGATTAAGAAAAAGAAAAAGAAAAAGAGAAAAAGTGAAGAAGAAGGAATGAGAATGAGGCGGAAAAAAGAGAAAGAAGAAGAATGAGAACGATGTATATGAAAATAAAGAAAAAAGAGAGAAAAGTGGCAAATAAGGAATGAGAATGGAGAGAGAAAGAGAAGAAGACTGATGATGTATATGAAAAGAAAAGTGGCTGAATAAGGAAAATGAGAATGGAGAGAAAGAGAAGAAGACTGATGATTGAAAAGAAAAAGGAAAAAGTGGCAAATATTGAGAATGGAGAAAAAGAGAGAAGAAGACTGATGATGGCTATGAAAAGAAAAGAAAAAGAGAAAAAGTGGCAAATAAGGAATGGAGAATGGAGAGAGAAAGAGAGAAGAAGACTGATGATGTGGCTATGAAAAGAAAAGAAAAGAGAAAAAAAGGGCAAATAAGGAATGAGAATGGAGAGAGAAAGAGAAGAAGACTGATGATGTATAAGAAAAGAAAAGAAAAGAGAAAAGTGGGCAAATAAGAAATGAGAATGGAGAAAGAGAGAAGAAGACTGATGATGTAGAAAAGAAAGAAAGAGAAAAAGTGGGCAACAAGGAATGAGAATGGAGAGAGATGTATGTATATGAAAAAGAAAAGAAAAAGAGAAAAAGGGCAAATAAGGAATGAGAATGGAGAGAGAAAGAGAGAAGAAGACTGATGATGTATATGAAAAGAAAAGAAAAGAGAAAAGTGGCAAATAAGGAATGAGAATGGAGAGAGAAAGAGAGAAGAAGACTGATGATGTATATGAAAAGAAAAGAAAAGAGAAAAAGTGGCAAATAAGGAAATGAGAATGAGAGAGAAAGAGAGAAGAAGACTGATGATGTATATGAAAAGAAAAAGGAAAATGAGAAAAGAGGCAAGAAAGGAATGAAAAAAGAAAAAGGAGAAAAAAGTGGAGAGAGAGAATGGAGAGAGAAAGACTGATGATGTATATGAAAAGAAAAGAAAAAGAGAAAAGTGGCAAATAAGAAATGAGAAATGAAGAGAAAGAGAGAAGAAGACTGATGCGATGAAAAGAAAAGAAAAAGTGGCAAAAGAAAGAGAATGAAGAGAGAAAGAGAAGAAGACTGATGATGTATAAAAAGAAAAGAAAAAGAGAAAAGGGCAAATAAGGAAAGAGAATGGAGAGATAGAGAAGAAGACTGATGATGTATATGAAAAGAAAAGAAAAAAAGAGAAAAGTGGCAAATAAGGAATGAGGAATGGAGAGAAAAGAGAAGAAGACTGATGATGTATATGAAAAGAAAAGAAAAAAGAGAAAAAGTGGCAAATAAGGAATGAGAATGGAGAGAAGAGAGAAGAAGACTGATGATGTATATGAAAAAAAAGAAAAAAAGAGAAAAGTGGCAAATAAGGAATGAGAATGGAGAGAGAAAGAGAGAAGAAGACTGATGATGTATATGAAAAGAAAAGAAAAGAGAGGCAAAAAAGGAATGAGAATGGATAGAGATAGAGAGAAGAAGACTGGAGAGAAAAAGAAAAGAGAAAAGAAGAAAAGTGAAGAAAAGAGAAAAAGAATGATGAAAAAAGAAAAGAGAAGAGAAAGTGGCAAAAGATGATGGAGAATGAGAAGAAAGGAGAAGAAATGATGTAGGAAAAAGAAAAGAAGAGAGAATGAACAAGAAATGTGAGAATGAGAGAGAAAGAGAGAAGAAGACTGATGAAGGAAAAGAAAAGAAAAGAGAAAAAGTGGCAAATAAGGAATGAGAATGGAGAGAGATAGAGAGAAGAAGACTGATGATGTATATGAAAAGAAAAGAAAAAGAGAAAAAGTGGCAAATAAGGAATGAGAATGGAGAGAGAAAGAGAGAAGAAGACTGATGATGTATATGAAAAGAAAAGAAAAGAGAAAAGTGGCAAATAAGGAATGAATGGAGAGAGAAAGAGAGAAGAAGACTGAAAAAAAAAGAAAAGAAAAGAGAAAAAGTGGCAAATAAGGAATGAGAATGGAGAGAGAAAGAGAGAAGAAGACTGATGATGTATATGAAAAGAAAAGAAAAGAGAAAAGTGGCAACAAGGAATGAGAATGGAGAGAGAAAGAGAAGAAGACTGATGATGTATATGAAAAAAAAAAAGAAAAAGTGGCAAATAAGGAAAAGAGAATGAAGAGAAAGAGAGAATAGAAGAAGAAAGAAAAGAAAAGGGCAAATAAGGAATGAGAATGAAGAGAAAAGAGAAGAAGACTGATGATGAGAAAAAAAAGAAAAGAGAAAAAGTGGCAAATAAGGAAATGAGAATGGAGAGATGAGAGAAGAGAGAGAAGAAAAAAGAAAAAGAAAGCAAAAAGAAAAGGAAATGAAATGAGAGAGAAAGAAAGAAGAAGACTAAGTGATGTAGAATGAAAAGAAAAGAAAAGAGAAAAAAAGTGGGCAAATAGGATGAATGAGAAAAGAGAAAAGAGAAAAGACTGATGATGTAAAAAAGAAAAAAAGAGAAAAGTGGCAAATAAGGAATAGAATGGAGAGAGAAAGAGAGAAGAAGACTGATGATGTATATGAAAAGAAAAGAAAAGAGAAAAAGGCAAATGGAAAGAATGGAGGAAATGAGAATGGAGATGATGTATATGAAAGAAGAAAAAGAGAAAAGTGGCAAATAAGAATGAGAATGGAGAGAAAAAGAAAAGACTGAAAAGAAAAGAAAAGAAAAGTGGCAAATAAGGAATGAGAATGGAGAGAGAAAGAGAGAAGAAGACTGATGATGTATATGAAAAGAAAAGAAAAAGAGAAAAAGTGGCAAATAAGGAATGAGAATGGAGAGAGATAGAGAGAAGAAGACTGATGATGTATATGAAAAGAAAAGAAAAGAGAAAAAAGTGGCAAATAAGGAATGAGAATGGAGAGAGAGAGAAGAAGACTGATGATGTATATGAAAAAGAAAAAGAAAAAGAAAAAAAGTGGCAAAATAAGGAATGAGAATGGAGAGAGAAAGAGAGAAGAAGACTGATGATGTATATGAAAAGAAAAGAAAAAGAGAAAAAGTGGCAAATAAGGAATGAGAATGGAGAGAAAGAGAGAAGAAGACTGATGATGTATATGAAAAAAAAAAAAAAGAAAAGAGAAAAAGTGGATGTATATGAAAAAGAAAAGAAAAGAGAAAAAAGTGGCAAATAGAAATGAGAATGGAGAGAGAAGAAGACTGATGATGTATAAAAAAAGAAAAGAAAAGAGAAAAGTGGAAAAGAGAAGGAATGAGAATGGAAAAGAGAGAAAAAGTGAAGAAGAAGAGAGAGATGAAGAAGACTGAAAAGAAAAGAAAAAAAAAGAGAAAAAGTGGCAAATAAGGAATGAGAATGGAGAGAGAAAGAGAGAAGAAGACTGATGATGTATATGAAAAGAAAAGAAAAGAAAAAAGTGGCAAATAAGGAATGAGAATGGAGAGAGAAAGAGATGAGAAGAAGAAAAGATGATGTGAGAATGGAGAGAAAAAGAAAAGAAAAGAGAAAAAGTGGCAAATAAGGAAAGAATGAATGGAGAGAGAAAGAGAGAAGAAGACTGATGATGTATGATGAAAGAAAAGAAAAAAAAGAGAAAAAGTGGCAAATAAGGAATGAGAATGGAGAGAGAAAGAGAGAAGAAGACTGATGATGTATATGAAAAGAAAAGAAAAAGAGAAAAAAGTGGCAAATAAGGAAATGAGAATGGAGAGAAAAGAGAGAAGAAGACTGATGATGTATAAAAAGAAAAGAAAAAAGAAAAGAGAGAAAAAAGAAGAAGACTGGATGTATAAAAAGAAAAGAAAAAGAGAAAAGCAAGGAATGAGAATGGAGAGAGAAAGAGAGAAGAAGACTGATGATGTATATGAAAAGAAAAGAAAAAGAAAAAGTGGCAAATAAGGCAATGGAGAGAGAAAGAGAATGGAGAGAGAAAGAAAGAAAAAGAAGAAAGTGAAATAAGATGTATGGAGAGAAAAGAAAAAAGAAAAGAAAAAAAAAGAAAAGGAAAAGTGGCAAATAAGGAATGAGAATGGAGAGAGAAAGAGAGAAGAAGACTGATGATGTATAAGAAAAGAAAAGAAAAAAGAGAAAAAGTGAAGCAAATAAGGAAAAGAGAAAAGTGGAGAGAGAAAGAGAGAAGAAGAAGAAGACTGATGATGTATAAGAAAAGAAAAGAAAAAAGAGAAAAAGTGGCAAATAAGGAATGAGAATGGAGAGAGAAAGAGAGAAGAAGACTGATGATGTATATGAAAAGAAAAGAAAAAGAGAAAGTGGCAAATAAGGAAAAGAATGAGAGAATGGAGAGAGAAAAGAGAGAGAAGAAGACTGAATGATGGATAGAGAAAAGAAAAGAAAAAGAGAAAAAGAAAAGTGGCAAATAAGGAATGAGAATGGAGAGAGAAAGAAAGAAGAAGACTGATGATGTATATGAAAAGAAAAAGAAAAAGAGAAAAAAGTGGCAAATAAGGAATGAGAATGGAGAGAGAAAGAAGAGAAGAAGACTGATGATGTATATAAGGAAAAGAAAAAGAAAAGAGAAAAAAGTGGCAAATAAGGAATGAGGAATGAGAGAGAGAAAGAGAGAAGAAGACTGATGATGTATAAAAGAAAAAAGAAAAGAAAAAGAGAAAAAGTGGCAAATAAGGAAAAAGAGAATGGAGAGAGAAAGAGAAAGAAGACTGATGATGTATATGAAAAGAAAAAGAAAAGAAAAAAGTGGCAAATAAGGAAATGAGAATGGGAAGAGAAAGAGAAGAAGAAGACTGATGAAATGAAAAGAAAAAGAAAAAAAGAAAAAGTGGCAAATAAGGAATGAGAATGAGAGAAAGAGAGAAGAAGATGAATAGTATGGCAAATAAAATGAAAAGAAAAAAGAGAAAAAGTGGCAACAAGGAATGAGAAATGAGAGAGAAAGAGAAGAAGAAGACTGATGATGTATATGAAAAGAAAAGAAAAAGAGAAAAGGGCAAATAAGGAATGAGAATGAGAGAGAAAGAGAGAAGAAGACTGATGATGTATAAGGAAAAAGAAAAGAAAAGAAAAAAGTGGCAAATAAGGAAATGAGAATGGAGAGAAAAGAGAGAAGAAGACTGATGATGATATGAAAAGAAAAGAAAAAGAAAAAAGTGGCAAATAAGGAATGAGAATGGAGAGAGAAAGAGAGAAGAAGACCGAATGAAAAAAAAGAAAAGAAAAAGAGAGAAAAAAGTGGCAAATAAGGAATGAGAATGAGAGAGAGAAAGAGAGAAGAAGACTGATGATGTATATGAAAAGAAAAGAAAAAAGAGAGAAAAAGTGGCAAATAAGGAATGAGAATGAAGAGAGAAAGAGAGAAGAAGACTGATGATGTATATGAAAAGAAAAGAAAAAGAGAAAAAGTGGCAAATAAGGAATGAGAATGGAGAGAGAAAGAGAGAAGAAGACTGATGATGTATATGAAAAGAAAAGAAAAAGAGAAAAAGTGGCAAATAAGGAATGAGAAATGAGAGAGAAAGAGAGAAGAAGACTGATGATGTATATGAAAAGAAAAGAAAAAGAGAAAAAGTGGCAAATAAGGAATGAGAATGGAGAGAGAAAGAGAGAAGAAGACTGATGATGTATATGAAAAGAAAAGAAAGAAAAGAGAAAAAGTGGCAAAAAAGAAAAAGAAAAGAGAATGGAGAGAATAGAGAGAAGAAGACTGATGATGTATATGAAAAGAAAAGAAAAAGAGAAAAAAGGGCAAATAAGGAATGAGAATGGAGAGAAAGAGAGAAGAAGACTGATGATGTATATGAAAAGAAAAGAAAAAGAGAAAAAGTGGCAAATAAGGAATGAGAATGGAGAGAGAAAGAGAGAAGAAGACTGATGATGTATATGAAAAGAAAAGAAAAAGAGAAAAAGTGGCAAATAAGGAATGAGAATGGAGAGAGAAAGAGAGAAGAAGACTGATGATGTATATGAAAAGAAAAGAAAAGAGAAAAAAGTGGCAAATAAGGAAAAGAGAATGGAGAGAGAAAGAGAGAAGAAGACTGATGATGTATATGAAAAGAAAAAGAAAAAGAGAAAAGTGGCAAATAAGGAAATGAGAATGGAGAGAGATAGAGAGAAGAAGACTGATGATGTATATGAAAAGAAAAGAAAAAGAGAAAAAGTGGCAAATAAGGAATGAGAATGGAGAGAGAAAAAGAGAAGAAGACTGATGATGTATATGAAAAGAAAAGAAAAAGAGAAAAAGTGGCAAATAAGGAATGAGAATGGAGAGAGATAGAGAGAAGAAGACTGATGATGTATATGAAAAGAAAAAGAAAAAAGAGAAAAAAAGTGGCAAATAAGGAAATGAGAATGGAGAGAGAAAGAGAAAAGAAGATGAAGGTGACCGATGGAGAGAGAAAGAGAAAGAAAAGAAAAAAAGAAAAAGAAAAAGTGGGCAAATAAGGAATGAGAAAATGGGAGAGAGAAAGAGAGAAGAAGACTGATGATGAAAAGAAAAAGAGAAAAGAAAAGGAATGAGAAAGAGAAAAAGAAAAGAAAATGATGGGTGAAAAGAAAAGATGAGAAAAGTGGCAAATAAGGAATGAGAATGGAGAGAGAAGAAGACTGATGATGGCTATGAAAAGAAAAGAAAAAGAGAAAAAGTGGCAAATAAGGAATGAGAATGAGAATGGAGAGAGAAAAAGAGAAAAGAAGAAGAATGATGTATATGAAAAGAAAAGAAAAGAGAAAAAGTGGCAACAAGGAATGAGAATGAGAGAAAGAGAGAAGAAGACTGATGATGTATATGAAAAGAAAAGAAAAGAGAAAAAAGTGGCAAATAAGGAATGAGAATGGAGAGAGAAAGAGAAGAAGACTGATGATGAAGATGAAAAGAAAAGAAAAGAGAAAAGTGGCAAATAAGGAATGAGAATGGAGAGAGAAAGAGAGAAGAAGACTGATGATGTATATGAAAAGAAAAGAAAAAGAGAAAAGAGAAAAAGAATGAAAATGGAAATGAGAATGGAGAGAGAAGAAGAAGACTGATGATGTATATGAAAAGAAAAGAAAAGAGAAAAAGTGGCAAATAAGGAATGAGAATGGAGAGAGAAAGAGAGAAGAAGACTGGATGATGTATATGAAAAGAAAAGAAAAGAGAAAAAGGGCAAATAAGGAAATGAGAATGGAGAGAGAAAGAGAGAAGAAGACTGATGATGTATAAGAAAAGAAAAGAAAAGAGAAAAAAAGTGGCAAATAAGGAATGAGAATGGAGAGAGAAAAGAGAGAAGAAGACTGATGATGTATAAAAAAAAGAAAAAAAGAAAAAAGTGAAAAAAATGAGAATGGCAGAGAAGAGAAGAAGAATGATGATGAGAGAAAAGAAAAGAAAAGAGAAAAGAAATAAGAGAATGGAGAGAAAGATGAAGAAGACTGATGATGTAAAGAAAAGAAAAGAAAAAGAGAAAAAGTGGCAAATAAGGAATGAGAATGGAGAGAGAAAGAGAGAAGAAGACTGATGATGTATATGAAAAGAAAAGAAAAAGAGAAAAAGTGGCAAATAAGGAATGAGAATGGAGAGAGAAAGAGAGAAAAGAAGACTGATGATGTATATGAAAAGAAAAGAAAAAAAGAAAAAAAAGTGGCAAATAAGGAATGAGAAAGAAGACTGGATGAGAAAAGAAAAGAGAGAAATGAAGAAAGATGATGATGATATGAAAAGAAAAGAAAAAGAGAAAAAGTGGCAAATAAGGAATGAGAATGGAGAGAAAAGAGAGAAGAAGATGATGATATATGAAAAAGAAAAGAAAAAGAGAAAAAAGTGGCAAATAAGGAAATGAGAATGGGAGAGAGAAAGAGAGAAGAAGACTGATGATGTATATGAAAAAGAAAAGAAAAAGAGAGAAAAAGTGGCAAATAAGGAATGAGAATGGAGAGAGAAAGAGAGAGAAGAAGACTGATGATGTATATGAAAAGAAAAGAAAAAGAGAAAAAAGTGGCAAATAAGGAATGAGAATGGAGAGAGAAAGAGAGAAGAAGACTGATGATGTATAAAAAAGAAAAGAAAAAGAGAAAAAAAGTGGCAAATAAGGAATGAGAATGGAGAGAGAAAAAGAGAGAAGAAGACTGATGATGTATAAAAGAAAAAAAAAAAAAAAAAGAAAAAGAGGCAAATAAGGAATGAGAATGGAGAGAAAAAAAGAGAGAAGAAGACTGATGATGTATATGAAAAGAAAAAGAAAAAGAGAAAAAGTGGCAAAGAAGGAATGAGAATGGAGAGAGAAAGAGAGAAGAAGACTGATGATGTATAAGGAAAGAAAAGAAAAAAGAAAAAAAAGTGGCAAAATAAGGAAAGAGAAAAGTGAGAATGGAGAGAGAAAAGAGAGAAGAAGACTGATGATGTATATGAAAAGAAAAAGAAAAAAGAGAAAAAAGTGGCAAATAAGGAATGAGAATGGAGAGAGAAAGAGAGAGAAGAAGACTGATGATGTATATGAAAAGAAAAGAAAAAGAGAAAAAGTGGCAAATAAGGAATGAGAATGGAGAGAGAAAGAGAGAAGAAGACTGATGATGTATATGAAAAAGAAAAGAAAAAGAGAAAAGTGGCAAATAAGGAATGAGAATGGAGAGAAAGAGAGAAGAAGACTGATGATGTATATGAAAAAAAAAAAAAAAAGAGAAAAAGTGGCAAATAAGGAATGAGAATGAAGAGAGAAAGAGAGAAGAAGACTGATGATGTATATGAAAAGAAAAGAAAAAGAGAAAAAGTGGCAAATAAGGAATGAGAATGGAGAGAGATAGAGAGAAGAAGACTGATGATGTATATGAAAAGAAAAGAAAAAGAGAAAAAGTGGCAAATAAGGAATGAGAATGGAGAGAGAAAGAGAGAAGAAGACTGATGAAAAAAGAAAAGAAAAAAGAAAAGCAAATAAGGAATGAGAATGGAGAGAGAAAGAGAGAAGAAGACTGATGATGTATATGAAAAAAAGAAAAGAAAAAAGAGAAAAAGAGTGGAAGACAAATAAGGAATGAGAAAAAGTGGAGAGAGAAAGAGAGAAGAAGACTGATGATGTATATGAAAAGAAAAGAAAAAGAGAGAAAAAGTGGCAAATAAGGAATGAGAATGGAGAGAGATAGAGAAAGAAGACTGATGATGTATATGAAAAGAAAAGAAAAAGAAAAAGAGAAAAAAGTGGCAAATAAGGAAAAGAGAATGGAGAGAAAGAGAGAAGAAGACTGATGATGTATATGAAAAGAAAAAGAAAAAAGAGAAAAAGTGGCAAATAAGGAATGAGAATGGAGAGAGAAAGAGAGAAGAAGACTGATGATGTATATGAAAAGAAAAGAAAAAGAGAAAAAGTGGCAAATAAGGAATGAGAATGGAGAGAGAAAGAAAGAAGAAGACTGATGATGTATATGAAAAGAAAAGAAAAAGAGAAAAAGTGGCAAATAAGGAATGAGAATGGAGAGAGAAAGAGAGAAGAAGACTGATGATGTATATGAAAAGAAAAGAAAAAGAGAAAAAGTGGCAAAATAAGGAATGAGAATGGAGAATGGAGAGAGATGAGAGAGAAAAGAAAAGAAAAAGAGAAAAGAAATGGAATGAGAATGGAGAGAAAGAGAGAAGAAGACTGATGATGTATATGAAAAGAAAAAAAGAGAAAAAGTGGCAAATAAGGAATGAGAATGGAGAGAGAAAGAGAGAAGAAGACTGATGATGTATATGAAAAGAAAAGAAAAAGAGAAAAGTGGCAAATAAGGAAATGAGAATGGAGAGAAAAGAGAGAAGAAGACTGATGATGTATATGAAAAGAAAAGAAAAAGAGAAAAAGTGGCAAATAAGGAATGAGAATGGAGAGAGATAGAGAGAAGAAGACTGATGATGTATATGAAAAGAAAAGAAAAACAAAAAAATGTGGCAAATAAGGAATGAGAAAGAAGAGTGAAAGAGAGAAGATGGCTGATGATGTATATGAAAAGAAAAGAAAAATGTGGAAATTAGGAATGAGGAAAAAGAGAGAAGAACAATGATTCTGTATATGACGACAAAAGATGAAAAAAAAAAAGAAAATTTAAAAAGAATTTCACGATAAAAAAGCTAAGTATTCAAAAAGAAAATTTAAAAAGAATTTCACGATAAAAAAGCTAAGTATTCAAAAAGAGTAAAAGCTTTTTCATGTTTATTATTTCCGTAATTATGGAAATAATAAACATGAAAATGATTTAGAATCTGAGGACAAAACCATAAAGAATGAATGTATGAAGGAAAAGAAATATTTTCTACATGTTAGGGTTGAAAAATAAATCAAATCCTAAACACATAAATGGAAGAAGAAAACAAATTGAAAAAGACCGACTGAATGATGTAAGATGAAGAATGAGAGGAAAGGAATTAAGTCTTCACTTGATGAAAAACAGTAAGTCTGGGTTGAAATCATTGAAATCTGGTGATGAAAAAGAACACGCATTATGAACTGCATTCAGTTATAAATATAAAAAAGTAGAAAAAGTATCATGGTTAGTGTTTGTGTGTTTATAGAAGTGGCCAAGGGTCATCTGTGTACCAAACTTGACTGGTTGTGCATGCTTGTGACTAGTTAATACAAAATGGTTGGTTTCGTGTTAAACTCTGTGAGATTTTAGACTGGGTTAGGATCCAATAATAGGTTGTGATTAATTCTGCTTGATGTGAAATGTACATCTCCTGAAGAGAAAGAAGCAAATGGTGGGAGAGGAAAGAAATCATGTCATTTGATTTTGAAGGTGGAATGTAAAAGTATGCTAAAGAGTGATATTGGTTGATCAGGATGGTGACTGATGGGGAAAGGGAGCTCTTACAGTTTCTTTTAACTCATTCTTCTTTTCATAGATTTTCACCCTTTTTCTTTCTTTTTTTTTTATTTATTTCTCATCTTCTCATTTCTTTCTCTTCCTCTTCTTTCATTTTTGCTTTTACTTTTCTTTCAACTCATTTCTTTTTATTACCTTTCTTCGCTTTTCTTTTTCTTACTTCGAACCTGTTCCTTTTTTCTTTCTTTCTTTAATAGAAAAAGAAAGTACATGTCTACTTGGAAAGAAAAAAAGGGAAGGTAGGAGAAAATTAATGCCAAAAGAAAAACAAAGAGAAAGAAAGGAGACAAAAAATAGGAAAATATATCAGAAAATGATAAATTCTAAAAATTATAATAACAAAAATAGATTATATTCAAATAATTATATAAATTATTGTGAGTATAGAAGGTTCCCAGCATTTACATTGTTGAAAATTTGGCATTCAGGAGAAAAAGATATCTTGATAAAAATGCTGGAAACTTTTGCATACACTTAAGGAAACAGATAAGAAGAAAAAGTAGATGGAAAATGAAATTCCCAAGATGAAGAAAAAGAGATAGCAAATAATACTGTGAAATGGTGGAGAATGTAAAATTTTTTAAACAAAAACATTAAAAACCAATGCAAGCAAGCAAGCAATCAAAAAGTGACTCAAGGAAGAGTGTGCAGAAATCGAAAGACATGCACCTGAATAGGATGTATAAAAAAAGATGGAATGCTCATGACAGAGAAAAAAAATACCCCAATTGTTGCATTTCTGATACAATGTTTAAATCACTTGGACAAACCAGAATTTGTTGAGACTTGGATCCAATATTTTGCAGCTCAGGCTAGGGCTGAAAAATTGAAAGACATTAAGGCAAGATGGGGAAAAAATGAAATACACAACCTCTTCTTAGCTTCAGCTGGTTGTGAAGCTATAATAAAAATTTATATTACAGCATACCCCAAACAATTAGAGAATTTGACTTTTGTTGAAATTTATGACATAAAATGAAACTTGTCATAGTGGAAAGAACAAAATTTATGTCTGTTAAACAGAAACAAGATGAATCAATTATACAATATCTTCACAGATTAAGAGAAGTTAGCAGATACTGCAAATTTGAGAAACTGTGAACTCAAAATTAGAGCGAATGAATTGATTCAGTTATAGTTGATTTAAGGTATGTCTGATAGATTTCATAAATATAAGGTATTGGTACATTTACAATTAAATAATTTATCTCTAACTGCATGTGAAGAAATTATACAACAGTTGACAGTAATGAAAAATATAATTCTACTGAGGACAATGTTGAAATGTACAACATAAAAAAGAATGCAAGAAATGCAAATACTCTATGAGAATGAAATTGACAGAAAAAAGTACCCCACATTTACAAAAATTTGGGCATAAGTTCAGAAGAAAAAATAATTTTCAGTCTGTTTGCAAAGTTAAAAAGAAAATAAGCAGAATAGAAAAACTTGAAAAAAGAAAGAACTGATAATGTCTTTTCAATACAAAGACTTAAGGAAAAGAATTCATTTGAAAAAATTAAATTAAATGGTATGACTTTTCCAATGCAAGATCACGCTAAATCCAAGAAATTTCTGGAAGCAAATCGGTAAACCAAGATTGAGAAAAACTCATCTGAAATTGAAACAATTCAATCAATCTTTTATAAAAAACTTTGGGCTACTTCAGTGGAACTTTTGAAACCTATGACCAATTTGAAATTATTCTCATTACAATAGTGGAATGTAAAGTAATTCATGGACTGGTAGGTATAAATTTTCTAAAGATGGATATATTGAAATTAATCAGTAATGTAAAGTCTGAAAAAGTAAAAGAGAGAGTTTGTATATATTGAACATACAATTAAATGACAATAGTACCCCCTCCTATTTTGAATCCTGTAAATTACCAATTCACCTTCTACCTTTAGTAGTTGCCAAGTTAGAGAAAATAGTAGAGGAGGGAATATTGAAGCATGTTCCTCCAGGTTGCAGCAAATGTTTTGTGAAAATCAGATAGAGGCTTAAGAATAAGTGATGATTTTAAAATAGACATAAATCATAAAATCATAGAGTGGATATTTGGCATTATGGCAATCTTGACATGAACCCCACCCCATCTTCAATTGGCCGGAGAGATTTAACTTTTGTCCCTCCTTCATAAAGCTAGCATCACCAAAATCATTCTTGTTTTAATATTTGCTCAATCAATCCACCAGAAAACTTAACCTGTCTTAATGTATGTTGGTAATTTGAATCACTTTTTTTGATTTCTGTTTGTTTTTTTCACCTTAATACATTCTTTTATCTTAATCCCTACTATTTATTTCTCTCTTGCTTTGTTTTAAATTTGCTCTTAATATTTGTCACCGTAGTTGTATGTGTGTGTGTGAGTGTGTGTACATATGTATATATATATATATATATATATATATATATATATATATTGTGTATATTTAGGCAGCAATTTTTCATTAATGCATGTTTCATTAAATAATATAGACAAGTTTTGTCTATTTATTTTAAGTAAGTTCCTCTCATATTGTCTGATAAGCTTAATCGCATTATCATTGAAAGATGAAAAGAAAACACCATATTGATACATGTTTAAATCCAGTCTAAACTTTTGGCATACATAAGCCATTATCAAAGATGACAATTTCAATAAATTGAACAACACACAGACAAAACAACAACGATAGTCCACCCTTGATGCATGGAAAATTTCAAAGTAACGACAAAGTCGTATATACATGAAATAATGGTTGTTTTGAATGGGTATGCTTCCAGATTTTTTCACACAAACAAAGGTGCCCACAAGGCTCTATCTTGTGTCCTATGCTGTTTCTGATCTTCATCAATGATCTTCCTGATGTCTTCAATTCCCAAGGGGACAATTATGCTGATGATACTACCATTTACTCCTGTCTCGATAGCAAGTCCACCGGAGCCGACAAATTTAACCTAGCCACTGCTCTTGAAAAGGACCTCCAATCCTTCATTAACTGGGGAAGGAAATGGCTCATAAATTATAATGCTTCCAAAAGGAAACTGATCTCATTTAACCATCATAGAGAATCTTTCCTGCATATCCTCAGCATGGCTGATGCTAGACTCATGGAGAGCAAAACATTGCACCTTCTTGGCCTGACGTTTTCAACTGACTTGAAGTGGAACAACTACATTGAATCAATAGCTGCATCTATTACAAGGAAAGTTGGGTCACTGTGTCATGCCAGAGGTTTTTTCTTGTTAGAATCTATCTTGGACATTTACAAATCTACCATTCGCCCATGTATTGAATACTGTTGCCATATCTGGTCTAGTGCTCCTACTGTATACTTTGAGGTTCTTGACAAAATTCAAAGAAGGATCTGTAATGTAATTGATCCTGACTTGCCATCTCAACTTCAGTCACTTTCTCCCCAATGTGACATAGCTTCCCTCTGTCTTTTCTACAAATATTTTCATGGCTACTGCTCTGATGAGTTTTTTTCCCCTGGTGCTCGGACTACATGAGTTTAAGTGAGCTACTAGTTTGGCATCCAGATCCCACCCTTTTACAATTGAATTAGGTAAATGTAACCACTACTTTTATGCCAACAGTTTCTTTTCTCAAACTTCCAACCTGCGGAACTCCTTTCTGTTCCTTGCTTCCTTGATAATTACAATCTTCAAAAATTTAAATGTAATGTCAATTGCCATCTTATATCTACTTGAACCCTAGTCAGCTTTTATCCTTTCCTCAGTCTCCCCAATACCCAGTCTTTTCTCTCACCTTCACTCTCTGTAACCCCCTGTATACTAGTAGCATTCCTGCCTTGTTTGGGTTGAAATTATTAAAAAAAAAATTTTATAGCTGCTTCACACCCATTGCCCATAACCCTCCTTAAAATCTATGATTCTTCTCCTTTGCAGGCCTGAATATTTTTTATCTTGAATAGATAACTTGCCCATTACTGACCCAAGTAGAAATTTTGTTGCCTTGACTTCTGGAAAGATATGATTTGTCCACTCAGACACTCATGACACATGTATTTCCTTTCTTTGATTGATTGTCCCTTTTGTACTGTGCACTCGCCTGATAGTCTGAGATCCCAAATTTTGAGGAACACCAAAAGAGGCTATCCTATCATCAGGTGTATAATATCTGGGCTATTGTACTGCCATTTTGTGAATGCTTTTTGGATCATGCAGTATTCTCCAGTGGGGCCTCTCAATGTCATGATGAAAGTTACTGCTATGGCAGTATCCCTGGATGATTTACTCCAAGTTATAAAAAGTATACATGATCATGTGCATTGTGGGAAAATGGCTACACAGAGGAGATTAAAATTGGTAACATTAATTGGACTTTTATCCCAATATAGAAAGATATGTACATAAATGCTCCAAATATGCTGTAGAGAAAATTGTGAAAATGGCCTACCGCAAATCTGTGCCCATGTTTTATGCCAGGCAGTCTCGGACAGTTAACGCGAAATCTCGTTGTCTCATCATTCGCATGCAAATCGTGGTCGGTCCTTGGCTGTATAAAGCAGGCATGTTTTTGTTTCTGATTACTGTTTTTTTTTGCTCGTGACAAGGTTGGACATGTGATACTGTTTTGTCGGTTGCCCTCCTCGTGGTTTTTCTGATCTGCTACTATCAGTTGAGTCATTGCTTTACCACCACATATGCAGAAATAAAGAATGTTTGACAAAGCTTAAAGAAATGGGACAATGGTCTCATGTTCATATGGCTTTGGTCTATTACTAATTTTAGTAGACTCCTTTTCTGGATTGTCTTAAGTTGTTAAAGATAGTAAACGACTACAATAAAGCAAATATTAAGAGTTGTATTCTCTAGAAATGGAGACTCTAAAACATTAGTACAAATGGGGGCCCTAAAACATTAGTATCAGGCAATGCATGAAAATCTTGTGATGGAGACTTATATAATTATTGGAGGCTGATTAGTTGCTCCCTTACACCCAAAATCTAATGGGATTGCAGAAGGAATGGTAAAGACAGTTAAAATGGGTCTGAAGGCATTGTCGCTAAGTAGAGATACTACAACCAGTTACTTACCAGGGTTACTGCTCACTTATAGGATGATTCCACATGCAGACAGATTGCAAAGCCCATCTGCATTAATGGGTAGACAAATAATATCTCCATTAACAATGTCTCACTTGACAAATGAAACGATGTGATATAAAAAAAGACAAAGTAGCAAGTCCTGAGAGAGCTAATTTCATTATGCAAAGGGGACATAACATGGTCATTATAGCAAAGAAAGAAAAAAGCATAATGGTTAATTCTAACCAATTAACACTCTGAAATGAAGAGGAAGATGTGATGGAAAAAGATCTTGACAAAGAAGATGAGTTCTTTAGTTCAGAATAATGTAATAGAAGACAAGACTGTGGATGTTAACAGGAGTGACTCAGGCACTGAAGAAGATAAGATGCAACCAAAATCTTTGTTAAAAAGAACAGGATATAAACCTCAAGGGAGAGAGGAGAAAATATATCACAGAAGAAGTTCAAGAACAATAAAAGGTATTAAACCTCTTCAGTTCAGGGAGATGTAATCGGATTGGTAAACATGGAGTTTAACTATTTGCATCAATTAGTTATAGGAGAAATAAAGTATTGAATAAAAAGTCAGAGGTGCAGAATGTTGACTACTGATCATGTGTCATAGAACAGCATGATACAACACTAATGATAGAATTAATATATCAGAGACTTATTCCATGATAGAAGAGAGTGTTGTGTCATAAACTGAAGAGGTTGACATCCATATAGAAAATAAGAAGGAGTATATACTGGGAAATAATATGGTACACAGATGAGAACACAGACTAATGTTATTAAAAGTTAATTGTTAACTCCTCTGCCACACTAAGAGAGAGTACTGTTTAAATAGTCTGAGACCAGTCCACCTTGTGGGGGTGTTCAGCTACTCCACAACAGAGAGAAACCTATGATACACAAAAACAGAGAAGGCCTGAAATATTAAAGACTGAGGTAAGAACAAAGCAACAGGACCAGATGGGATTGTAATAGAGATGTTACCATACTTAAACTGAGTAATGAAATTCATTATTTTAGATTCTCAGAAATTTGAAACAGATTAACATGTATTATTGAGAACAACAAAAACAAAAGATTGTGGAAAGTCATTGTTATAATAATATATGTCTCTCCCACTATTTAACCATAGCTGGGGAGAGAAGAGATGGATTCATACCTTTCCTAAGTGTATTAGCATGCAAGTCAATCTAATGAACTTAACTGGGATTTGAACTTGGCTCTCCATTTCTTCAAGCCGAACGACTCCACCATGCCATCATTATATATATATATATATATATATATATATATATATATATATATATATGGCATGACCCTGATTTGGCAGCAAGTAGAAGTGAGCTAAATGTGGAAAATGGTGATTGGACAGACTGCTAAAAGCACTTAATGCAATATTTCATTGTAATTGACATTGTTAATCCATAAAAGTAGCATGACATTTCCTTAAGTGGTATCAGTACTTTGGGTTATGGCATAATATGGAAATATGGCATAATATGGAAATATGGTAAACTAGCTGATAAAGCTTTTCTACCCCCACTCTGTTAAACATCAAATCTGTAAACATTCCTTGATTTTACTGTGTTTGTGTTTCAATTCAAAATTTTTTCAACCTGGTGAATCTGTTGCCTATTATAAAGAAAAATTAAAGCTATCTGAATATATGGGATGAAAAATTATCATTATTTACTCTATTTAAACATGGAATAATATCCTCATCTTTGTTGTTGCTATCACATTTTGGCCATTGTAACATCTGACCATCATCAGGTTATATCAATCCAGGCAACCTACAGAGAATTCTAAACTGAAAACTTTATTTAATCTACAAGGGTAGACTGTTCTCATTCCACTGCCAATATCTAAAAATATCTTGTTAGTTTTTATTTTTAGTACTGCTCTGTTATTTCTTGCTTTGTTTTCACTGAGTAAGTACACATTGCCCACCTCAGGGATTGAACTCACAAATATTATATCACAAAATTCATGAACCAACACTTTAATCCAGTAGGCTATTGTCCCATGAGATATCCCTAGGCATGAGCAGTTGAATGAGAACTGTCTTCCTCCATAGATTAAATGAAGTTAATTGATATCCACCTGTTGAAGGCTGGAGAGCAGAATGGATGATAACAATAGTCTGCATATAAATAGTGAAAATAATAATTAAAGCTGTGTGAACACTGAATATGAGAAAACCTTGTTGCAAATGATTCATTTGTGGAGTCAGATACAACAAAATTGAATGCTGCTTACTCTGAGAAATAAGAGATATGATTATCTGCCCTTGGCAGTTTAAGGTTAGCCAATCAGCTTAGGGTTGCTGTTTGGTGTGCTTTTCTATCTCTTTTTGAAGAACAGTCATTTTGGTAAGACATACAAAATGAATACTTTAGAACCAGTCAGCTCTATACCATTATCACCATAGAGTCCGTAAATGGTGAAAACATTGACTCTTCTTCTGCAGATAAGTTTGTTTGCAGAAACCATGAAGTGTTTAAGGACTTATTTGTAATATTGTTTAATACAATTTGTATAAATCAGGTCAGTTGCATTCTATTCTTTATTTATTATAAAGTCTGCATCCACCACGTGGGAATCTTATATGGGGCCCACTTCAATTCCCCATAGTGCTGCTAGAGAAAATACCATTTTTTTGACTATTCATTAGTGATAGTATTAATGCAGGTACCTTAAAGCAACTACCCTTAATTGAAATGGAAAGAAAAACAGAGAACTGTCAGAGCTTATATTTTATCATTTCAAGATATTAAAGTTAGCTACCTCCATGACTTGGTAATGTTTTGTATACGGAAATATATGTTACCTGCCTGGTCAAGTCAAGTGATATATGTACATTGGTACTTAGTGTTCTAGATAGGAGTCTTTTGTGAGGTAATAATAGTAATCTCATCAGCAACAAATATTACACAAGCTACATGTGAGGAATTCTAGCAGACCAACTATGAAATGGCTTGCATGCCAAATTGCTTCACAGCCAGGTATGGACAGGATGTATTGTGTGTCAAACAAATTAGAATATGCCTGCAGTGGTCGTATTGCATCCTTGGCTGAGCTGAAGTAATCCATGGTCAAGAATTCACATTGATTATGCAAGGCCATTGAGAGGCCAGATGCTTCTAGTTATCATTGGCTCCAATTCCAAATGGATGGACGTTTAACCAATAAACTCGGTGAGTCAATGTCAAACAGTAGCCAAGTTGCACATGTGTTACGCAAATCATGATTTCCTAGAAATGATAATTAATAATAATGATCTTCATCTTGTCAGTGAGGTGTTCAAGGAATTTGTGGAGAAGAACCACAAATTTGTACACTGCCAGGAGAAAATCATGATCAACAGGAAAGTTATGTTTTATCCTATTTAAATAGACTGTACGTTTAGATAAAAAATAATAATGATGATGAATAAATTAACTCCCTTGTTTTATAATTGATATTGCTATTGTTTTTAAAGCATGCATCAAATTTCTGTCTCAATCTCTCTCTAATTTTCTCTTCTAATTCTCAACATATGAGTAAAATTAATCTTTGCTCACTCCCAAACACAGCAATACAGATATACCTAACCCTACATCGTTAATTGGTTCCAGTGGCCACAACTTAGGTAAAAAAGACAATTTAAATCAAAATGATCACACTATAAACTGCAAATAAGCACTCCTTATTGCCTATTACAGTATTTATGATATATACATACAGTATTCTAAATAAAATAATTAATTTCCATCTTATCTTCCAGTGATATAGCCTTGTGCTTAGCATTAGCACTTGCACTGGGACTTTTCTTTGGAGCCATGGGCAAAAATGTATTCTAAATCACAACTGAAATGTAATTGAAAGAACATCAATGGTAGAGCACAGATGTAAACAAGTCCTGATTTCAAAATCGGTGTTGAAATGGAAAACAATGCACAAGTGCCACCTGTTGGCAAGAATTTGAAATAAGAACATCTGCTGAACATACTTTATTATTATAATATTTTTAATGGTTGACATAAACTCAGATAAAATGATGGGGTAGCACTGTATATTGACTTTTGATTTCTCTTGAAGAATCAGTTGTTTTGAATCATTGCAATTATTTATACACACACACACACACATTGGTTAAACATTTTGAGATCAACATGTTATTCAATAAAGGACATAACAATTTGTAGTTCAGTCACAGCATAGCACATTGTACATCCTTGTGCAAATTAATTGAAACAATCATTTTAGTTTCTTTTCTTTCACCATACGGTTATTCTTAGACCCACTGGAGTGACAGGGTGTAATTGATTTCTGTTTTTTCCTTAGATTAGGTCATTTGCAGTGATGTGCAGTAATATGAATCTATTTTCATGGTGTATTATGAAATTTGTTTAGCCTTGAAAAATATTGTGTCATCAGTGATTGAATCCGATTTTTATCACACCTAGACACTATTGTCTCGATTGTCAATTAGTTGTCCTACGGCCATTATCTGCAATGGATGCTACTCCAAGGAAGCATAAAAATTTGTAATTCTCCATGATCACACTGGCAATTCTTACCAGTGACAAATCAAAGTACTATAGATTGACACAGAAACTCTCCTGATTTAAATCCAATTGAGAATCTGTGGTCAATCTGCAAAGAACAACTTTGTGGAATGTACATACAAAGTACTAACATGTGCACTGGGTCATGTTTCATTGGAAAAATACAAAAGATGTAAATAATAATGGAATTATTCAATTTTTTCAGTTAATTTGCACAAGGGTGTATATTGTGTTTCAAGAAAAATGTTTCCTTCTTCCTGCTAAGAAATTGTATTGAAATATTGTTTCTTATTCTCATTTAAAACAATCCATACAGATGTGACAAGTCTCTTCTGCTCTATTGCTACTTCCATGGAAAGTGCTCAGATGAACTATATATCTTAGTTCCATCAGGTCTAACCTTTACAGCTAGAACCTACCATGCCTCTTACATTGTAACAAACCAGCCACATTCAATCTATATTCCAGCAGTCTGAAGTTCCACTCAAACAGCTTCTTCTCATGAACTACTGCTCTGTGGAATGAACTCCCAATATGATGTTTCCTTGATCACTACAATCTTAACCTTTTCAAGTCTAGAGTTAACCATTATCTTACCCTCCTATCTGTATAAACTACCCTTTATTGTAACCCTCTACCTTGAGTGACTCCTGGGTATTGTACTGGGTGAAAAAAAATGGCAAGAAGAATTCTACCCAATGCTTCATTGTATATTTTCTGTTCATTTTCTCCTGTCATATTACATTGGCAAAATACATTGCTCATTCATAAATATGTCATCCTTTCTCTTTAATAAAAAATATCATTGAATTTGACTATCAAGCCATAATCATGTTACAGTGTCTCGTAAGCAGAGGCAATAGTCAACTATTGAAGCAGATTTTGGTGGAATTAATTTGATATGTATTTTCAAGAGAGTTAAAATTAGCAACAGTTGTCTTCAAAAATAAGAGGAACATTTTCATTAGACATTATTATCTGCCTTTTGTCTGAGGTAAGTGTATCCTACCTCCTAAATATATTGTACGCAATCGTTTTGAGTCCCAAAGTTCAGCCACTCATTCCATGTCCAGAACATAATGCCATATCTGCATGTATTAAGTACAGTCAACTGTGGTTGATGTTTGATACTGATGAAAATCTAGGGTCTCTAGGCACGGTGGTGTAATAGATAGCGGCTTGGAGAGCCGAGTTTGAATTCGAGTCGAATCCATTACATTCATTTACATGCTAATACCCTTCTTCTCCCCATCCCCACCAGCTATGGGTAAACAGCAGGACAGAGTTAGATGGCAACTGGCATATTGCAGAAAGAAATGGCAACCTAATGCAGGAAAAAATCTGCATCATCACTCATGTATCAAAACATGATCGCCTAGGTGTGTATTACACATGGCATGTAACTGACTGACTCTAAAATTTTCTACAACCTATACTTCATTATTAACAGTCGAACTATTGTCCTCATCTTTGTTGTTATTATTATAATGTTTGTGGACATTATTCCCAATGTCGATATTCTCATGTCATTTTACCTTGGCAAAATACATTGCTTATTCAAAAATATGTCATCCTTTTTGCTTAATGAACATTATCAATGAATTTAAAAAATTTTCTTGTATTGTTTCCTGAAATACTTTACTTCTTTAGTTGTATTCATTGGAGTCACGACAATATAATTTATATTAGTCAAGTATTTATATAAAAATTTTCTTGGTTCTTAATAAGAAGGACTTAAATCCACACATTCTCCTTCCTCTAAGCCTGGGTGCCTCTTGCCATGTTAGTCTTCCTTAACATTTGGTGAAAAGCATCAAAATGAGGCCCAATTTAAGCATTAGAATTAAGCCCATAGTAATTTAACTATTACTAATGCAAATTCATTGTAAACTGAGACCTCTATGAAAGCCAAGTATCAAAATATACATACCCTGTATTTTCTTAAAATGTAAAAAAAAAATGTTTAAATTGAAATTCATAATCTGGAGATCTCTTTTCATATAATACTAGTGATTAAGCATAATTTTATTTTTTTAAATTTTAATGAATTACAATGAATTTCTATTGCAAATTGGGCCTTCTATTAACTTCTATAAAATTTGAATAAAATATTTTTTTAATATTCATGATCTGGATTGCTTAATCTATAGTGATTTTGAAAAAAAAATGATTATTTCTGGTCACAATTCTTATTGCACCACTCTGCTGATAAAGGTTTGAAAGCTTTGTTCTGGAATAGATGCAGAAACTGCTTGTAAACAAAGAGAACGGAAAGGCATGTATCATTCATAGAATACACCTCTTACCGAATGGATACTGGAGCTTTGGTTAAGGTAATCATAATACTTTTGTTTGCTTTTCCTACTTGGTATGACCAGAAAATAAAGAAAGTATAATTGTTTCAACAATTGGCAAGACAGGATTACAGTATTTTGCTACTTAGAAGATTCATTTAGTGACAGCAGTTGTAAGTTTGGGGTGTGAGGTAAGCATCAGCTTCCCAGTTACATCCGATTCTGAGCTCTTGAAAGTAAAACAAGTCCAATTATTAAATTAACTACATTTTGAAAGAAGCTATTCATGCAGTCGGGATAAACCTGTCAAGATTACCAAGTAATAAGGATTTAAAACTATAATACCAAAATATAAGGATCCAGCAGTATGGTAAGCGTATTGTATGTTTTCACCTACACATCGATCAAACTTTCTCTATCCTAATTTACATGCATCTAATTTAAAATAAGTGATCCATTCTGATTTGAGATGAATTCATTATAATTAATGAGGAGTTCAGCCTGCAATAAGTTTAAGTTTCATTGGTATTATGCACTTTAACATCTCTTCTAGTTATTACATTTTAAATAGTCACCATAAATTTGATACTTCTTCTTGGTTTGTGATCAATTTGTTATGATTAATCAGATTTTCATGGTGAAATATGCTATTCAGTGGTTAAATTTGTGGATAGTAAGGAGGACTATGAAATGCAAGGAAAACATTTTTTCCCAATTTCTCCTTTAAAATTTGTGGAGGCGTCTAATGCATCAGTACCTCTTATAAGTAGCGAAATACAGTATGCAGAGAAGGGAAAAAAAGAAACACCAGATATAAAAAAATAATAATTGTTGGCAAAAATAATGAGGACAATGAAGGGATTTTGAAGATTAATTATTGATGAGATTAAAATTATTAATAAACTAAAAAATAAAATTATTAAAAAAATACCATGTCTCTTTTCAGGATGTAGGATGCTGAGAATACCATGGACTGAACATGTGAATAATGAGGAAGTTCCAGAGGAAATGGAAACAAAAAAGACACTTATACTTAGTATCAGAAAGAGGGAGTTGAAATTTCTAGAACACGTTATGAAGAAAGAGGGCTTAGAAAATTTGACACTCAGAGGACCTATTGAATGTGGCAAGAAGGACACAGGAAAACAGTGTCTAACCCACCTAAGGGGCTTGTGGAAATGGATGGCAGAACAGGGTTAGGACAGGAAATCCTGAAGAGGCATGGCACATAGAAGAAGAAGAAGAAGAAGAAGAAGAAGGTGTTCATGACTCTTCAGAGCTTCCTTTTTTTTAATTTCTGTGAATTGCATGACTTCTTATAAAAAATAGAGTGGTTTTCTGTTACCTTTTTTGTTGTCCTTATGTGTTGTGTTACATTTTTTGCTGCCTTTTGCCTAGACTATTCATCACACCAAACACTGGACTGGAGAGTTCCTGCTATTTAATCTATAGTGGGTTGTTAAAAGAAACGGATTCATACCTTTCTCAAGGGTATAGTATGAAAGTGAATGAAAGCCCAGAATTTGAACTCGGCTTGCTAATTTTACTTTCTGCAATCTGTTACACTACCTGCACATCCTCATTGCAGGATTATCTATATCTAATATGATAGTCCAAGTTTCATGTTCTATAAGAACTATAATTCTATAGATTCAGAATCAGGTTAGATTCTGAGTTTGGTCACACATTATCAGATGCCATACCTTACTGAGATTAAAGGATATCCTGATAAAAATTCAATAAATTCTACTGATTTTTTTTATTATATGACATCTGCTCTGAAAATATTCAGTCAGTTAATATGAATAAGAAACTGGCCTACCTAAAGCGTTCATCATCTTTAAATTCTATACACACTTGTCGTAGTGTCTGAGATGTTTCAAAGCAGTATGAAAAGTCTACTTTTCAGATCACCATCAGCTGCCTTATTACAATCTCCTAAATCTCATCTACAGTATGATAATTTTAGACACAAGAAAGCTGACAAATCTGGATGATTCAATGTATTGCCAAAAATACACTGTATGCAAGCTCATTCAACAGTATTGACTGAGCAGCTCCATGGAAGAGTGTCCATTGATGCATGCGCAGTAAGATTTATTTTGATTGGTTATCAAGTTAGAACAAGGTCAGTTCTTAAGATATCCTAAATGGCCAGTTACATTATCGACAACCCTTACTGACTATGATTCTTATATATCATTAATTTATAAAGACAAATAGTAAATATTGGTGGAAGATTTTGATGGAATGTTAGTCAAATTTAAAGAAGGTCAGATGACTGGAGATTGGACTACAGATCATTTTACTGTAGTAAAATGATACTTTTTACTAATGAAAAATTGAGATGAAAGGTGTGAAAAGAAAGACTAAGAAAGAAAGGTGAAAGAAAAAATGTGTGAAAAGAAAGACAAAGAAAGAAAGGTAAAAGGAAAAAAGTGGGAAAATAAAGACAAAGAAAGAAAGGTGAAAAGAAAGACAAAGAAAGAAAAGAGAAATAAAGACAAAAAAGATTTTAAGAAATGCAAGGAATTTCTACAGAAGAAATTTGAGTGAGAAACTAAAAAAACGAAAGAAGAAAATAGAAAGAATCTTTAAAAATAAAATGAATCAAGCAAAGAGCTAAACAGAAAGCAAAATCAAACACAAGAAAAAGAAACTGAAAGAAAGATTGCACAATGGATGGAGAGATAAAGAAAAGAAAAAAAATGATCTAAAACAAAAGAAGAAAAATTAGAAAAGATTATTGGATAAGATGTGCAAAAGAAAAAATCTCCTCACTGACAATATGGTAGGTCAGTAGCACCTAAATCAAGCTGATGGAATAAAGATGTTAGTAGATTTTGTAATGGCTAGTAAAAAGAATGCAGAACAGTGACAAGAAACAATTAAGAGATGAATGAATAAAGAAATGAATTCAATGAATGAAGAAAGAAATAACACCTGAATGAATGTGTAAATAATGAGATTGAATAACTGGTTGTGTTTTTTTTTATGTGAAGACAATGAATGAATGTCAAAAAGATCAAAGACGTGAAGAGAAAATGAACTTGAGAAAAAGAGAAGGATATCAGAGTGGGATGCTGGGAGAAAGGATGAGAGTTCAGTCAGTACATACTGACAAGCCAATCAATCAGCATCAGATAGACAAGCTTACCTGTCGAAAGGTGTGATTTTTATTTGGTTTGGTTAATATGTGTTTATCTCAATATTGTTAGTATAACTAAGAAGATACCCTCTGGAGAGCAACTGGACGATGACAGATGAACCAGTATCTACCATTTATTCTGGAGTCAGCTCAGGGATACTTCTGATAAAATTTTTCCTGTACTAACTCAAGATATAAACTACGAACTGGGGTATGTCAAAATCAAGTAAGTACAAAAATTTAAATATCTGGAAAGTGTTTTGACAAAGGATGAAAAATGTGATACTGAAAACTGCATTGTAAAAGAAAAAAGATGCCTTCCAAAAGCTAAGCAAAGTATTAAGAAAAAGGAAAATTTCATTAGAAACAACAAAGAGTGCTGAACTTCTATGTAATACAAATCTTCCTATATGACAGTTAATACTGAATAATTTTCTCACAGCTAAAGATAAGACTTGAGGCTACAGAAGGATGGTGAGAATTCTCTAGATAGAATATGGGAGCAACAAGTATGTTTTAAGCAAAATGGAAACAAAAATAATCTTAGACTGGGAATAAGAAAAAGACAGTTTAAATTTCTTAGACCCATAAGGAAAGATGGCTTGGTGAATTTAACACCCACAGGACATACTGAAGGCAAGAGAGACAGAAGAAAACATACTTAAGTAAATGAATGATAGAACAGGGGGTGGAATAGTCGATAAAAATGATTTTGTGGTGTAGGATTAGGAGCATACCCTGATGTCTACACTAAAAACTGAGTAACGTAAGATTTTATTTTTTAGAAAAATCTAATGCTAATAATTGGCCTTGTGTCACATTTTGTATGAAATGGTGATGTATAATTACTAACTTTCTTGCACTAGGAGATGTAGGGTAATGGGAATGGCCTGATGTCTGCTGCAATGACAAGTATTTTTTTAAAAAACTCATTAGAAATGACTTTGTTCACATTTACACCAATTGGAGAAATAAAATAAATATCAGTTTTATTAAAGAGAAAATTATGTCAAGACAGCATCAAGAGAATTGGATGACCATTTTCCATAATCCCCAATATTCTTTTTTTTTTTTAGTAGTTGGCACTTTAGCAAATACATTGAACTCATTTAAAACAGGTTTTTATTTTGTGAATCTGTTGAAATCCTACTTTTCCACCAAAAGATATTGCAGGGATAATCAGGTTTGATTAGGTGGGTCTTTAAGTAGTCAACAAACCATTGCTAATTGTAGCTTCATTAAATTTTCTAAGCATTCATTTATTGGCACAAAGTTGAGAATAATTTTAAGGTTATTAGAAAAAAAAATTGTTCAATAGGCGTTCATCATTATTTCATTTCAATTTTCTTTTTTGAATTTTGGTTCAAATTTTCTTTTGTCTTTTTCTTTCTTTTCTCCATTTCCATCTGCTCATTTCATTCAGATTCCGCAGAATGTTTTTTTTTTCTCATATTTTTGGCTGCATTTCTAACCTTTGGACTCTTTCCTTGTTTTCTTTCCATTCCGTCATCTCTTTTAATAATTTTCTTCTTTTCCAAATTACCATTGCTGCATGTGTAGCCATCATCCCTTTCAATACCTACATATGCCTGGTATTTAGATCTATATATCTATATAAGGAGATATGGTTTCATGCCTTTCTTAAAAATGTTAGTATAAAATGAATGTAAACATTCTCAATCAGAATATGAAAGTGAACTGAGTTGATATTTTGACTGAAAATATTTACATTAATTTTAGGTTAATACTTTACCACTCGATCTCTATCTATTTATCTATCTATCTGAGTCTGTTCATAACTATATAGCTAACTCTGATCATATCTATCTAAGTCTATTCATATCTATCTATCTATCTTAGTCTATTCATATCTATCTATCTTAGTCTATTCATATCTTTCTATCTTAGTCTATTCATTTCCATATACATACAGACTCACGCACATCTATCTCATTCTGTTCATATCTATCTTTCTATCTATCGATATATCTGAGTATGTTCATATTTATATATCTATATGTCCATATGTGTATATCTAGCTCTGATATTACCTAATTCTATTCATATCCATCTATCTTAGTCTATTCATATCTATCTATCTCTAGACATACTGACACACACATACACACACACATATATATATATATATATATATATATATATATATCTTAGTCTATTCATATCTATCTCTAGATGTACTAACTCACACACATATACACACACACATATATATATATATATCTTAGTCTATTCATATCTATCTCAAGACATACTAAATCACACACACATATATATATGTGTGTGTGTGTGTGAGTATGTCTAGAGATAGATAGATATGAATAGACTGATATATATATATATCTATATATATATATATATGTGTGTGTGAGTTAGTATGTCTAGAGATAGATAGACATGAATAGACTAAGATAGATAGATATGAATAGACTTAGATATGATCAGAGTTAGATATACACATATGAACATGTTTCTTATAAGGAAACAAACCTACTGTTTAATCTTTCTTGTACTCCTTATTAAACTGTAGGCTTTTTATCTCCTCTCGTATATGCAAATATACATTAATTAATGCCATGAGACAAAGAATGTTTCTTTAATTTTCTTGTCACCATTTTGTTTGTTTACATGCAAAAAAATATATTTCTGGATTCAAGGTAAGTAAGTATTGTCCAAATCTTTGTGTTCTAGACCTTGAAAGCATAATTCCAGCCATTATTATGATCAAGGAAAAAAGTTATTTGTTTTACATAATATTTGTAAAATATTTTAAAAACCCACAGGTTATTCCTGATTTTCATTAAAAAAAATGAAAATAAGGAGTGAAAAGGTAACTCTGTGGAAATGGTACCAAAAATAATCCTATTATATTATAACCATTATGGAAGTGGTAAGGAAAAGAGAAAGGAAAAAGATAGATCAATAAATGGGAATAGTAATAGTCATATTAGATATTTCCTTATATGGACATATTCAGTATTCATTGACGGAACAGCTAGTGATATCTTCAGTTGAAATTTATAAAATCTTTCTATTAAACCAAATTTTCAGGAAAACTGGTTTCTCAAATCCAATAACTGTTATTGCTCTTTCCATTACTGATGTGGATTTCCATCCTAACATTTTGTTTCAAGCTGTGTGAATGTCACCATCTTGATTATGTTATTAAAAAGTAAGAAAAAAGTTTGCAGCACCTGGTATTCCCAAGTGGTTATCCATCTAGGTACTGACCAGGCTTGATGTTGCTTAACTTCAGTTATTGTATGGGAATAGGTGTTTCAATGTGATGTGGCTGTAAGCCAGATTTGTTAGGGAAGCTAGCCTGCATGTGGTAGAATGTTAAGCTAATGCATGGGTATGCCTTTCTCTGAAGATCTTTTCCTCATTACTTCAACGAATTGATACAACCATGTCTGTCCTTCTTATATAATAGAATACATTAAAAAAAGAAATCCTCTTTTGTCGATATAGTCTATAAAGTGGAATTGGGGGTCTGAAGGGATGAAGCCATTGATGACACTGAATGCAAAACAATCATGATTCAAAATTTGCCTAATTCATTAAAAAGAAAGTATAATATAATTTCAATCTGAGGGAACAAAGGAGAATCTAGAAATATTTTTTTATATTCAAAACATAAGTAACTGAACAAATAGCTGATCAGGTATTCCTGGTGTTTTCTATAGCACAATAAGTAAAGACTTTTTATAGTAAAATAACTATCATCTTTTTCTGTAACATAATAACTATATCATGTTTCTCAAACAAGAAAATATAACTACCAATTTTTTACACATGCCTTTTGAGAAAAGACTGAATATAACTATTTCTTTTTCTGTTTAATATCAGTCATCTTCCCAATGAACTTGTCTCTGGCCTGTCATTATAGTAAAGAGGACAAAAACGTGAGGGAGTACATGAGTCATCATCAGTTTTTCTTTTTAATCATTTCACCCCAAACAAGGCAATACCACCACTAAGATGTAAAGGGTTACTGAGGGTTAGTGATTATGAGGAAAAAATACTATTAAGAAGAGAGAACAATAAAAGTATAAGAATTAAGAAGACAGAAGGTAATAAATGCAGGCATCCTCCCTACCCAGGGCTCTATTCTTGGACCCACATTGTCCTTAATTTTCATCAACAACCTTCCTGATGGTGTTGGTTCTCAACTCGGTAGCTATGCTGATGACACAAACATTTAATCTGGTCTTAATGGTAAGACTGAGTGGTTAAAAAAAGTCAAATTGGCAGTTGATCTTAAAAATGATCTGATTTCTGTTGTTAACTAGGGCAAGGAATGGCTTGTTAATTTTAATGCCTTCAAAAGTGAAACTGCTCTCTTTTAATTGTCTGAAAGAACCCTCTTTACCATTCATCAGCATGGCTGATGCTACCCTCCAGGAGAGTGATTCACTGTGCCTTCTCAGACTAATGTTTTCTACTGGAATGAAGTGGAAAGATTATATTGAAACAATTTCTAGGTCTTCTGCTTGGAAAGTTGGTTCACTGTGTTGTGCTAGACAATTTTTCTTGCCAGAATCTGTCTTATATATTTATAAGTCTACCATTCATCCTTGCTTTGAATACTGTTTTCACATCTGGTCTGGTGCTCCTGCTATATACTTAGAGATTTTTGATAAAATCTAAAGAAGAATCTGCAATGTTATTGGTCCTGACCTGGCATCTCTTTCCTACCACTTTAACATAGCTTCTCTGTGCCTTTTCTATAAATACTTTCATGGTAATTATTCTGATAATGTTTGATCTTTGTACCTCAACTTCATGAATTCAAGCACAGTACTACATTGGTAAGGTCTCATCATTTTACAGATGTAACTGCAAGTTCTATGCTAATAGTTTCTTCTATTGCACTTCTCAGTTGTGGAATTCTCTTCTGGTTTCTTGCTTCCCAGTTGACTTTCATCTCCAAGGTATGAATTCTCCTCTCCCACAAATCTGTGGATGAAATACTTTTGACTTACATCTGTTATTCTCAAAAAATCTCAATTCTACATTCACTCAATATATTTTGCCTTTTAAATAACCCATTGATAAGCAATAAAAAACAAAAACAAATCAAAATCATATTAAATCACATAAATACTTAATCTACTCATGTAATGCCATGAAAATGGCTGTGACATTCATTGCCAGCTTGACAGAAAGAGGACAGGTATTTATTTCTGAAAGAGAGTAATAAGAGAGTTCATAAAATAAACTGTTTTATGATTAAATCAGATTAGGCCACAAAGTAATTCTTATCTCATAGCATTACTTCTTCCTACAGAGTTTATATGTCACGGGGATCAATTTAATTTGACTTTTTATAAAAGTTAGGTGGATCATAGTAAAACTTGGAATATGCTTTTTTATTTTATTTTGCTATTACTTTATTGTATGCTTTTAGAAGAATATAAATGTCCTCATTTGTTATTTCATCTTCTTATTGTTCGTGATATAACTTCTTTCTTTTGATAATTCTGCCATTTCTACTTGAGATAAATACTTGACTGTACAATTTATGATGTAATTCATGGTTGTTCTATGTTTAAACTCAAGAGAGTTTGCATTTATTCTTCACATCAAATATACCATCAACATCTACACAGCGCTAAAACCCCAGTAAGCATGATAATGATGCATAAACTCTTTAGAGATTCTTGTATTTATTTCTTCTTCTTTTATGTTCTGTGTTCTCTCAGGATGTTGGCGATTATGGCTCTCCATAATTTCCTATCCTTTGTAGCTTTTGGCCATATTTGTCTTTTTACCGTCTTTTCCATTCCCTGTTCTACCTTCCATTTACGCAAACTCATTAGGTAAGTTACTTTTTGTATTCCATTTCAAACTAGTAACATCTAATTACATTGCATCTAGACATATGGTTCTGTTGTTAATATTTTGGTCTCTCATGTGGTATGACGTTATAGAATCACGTCTTGAACTTACAAGCTGCATCTGCTATTCTGCAACAATTATTGTCGCAGAGCAATCTTCTATGTCATCATAACAGAATATCATCTTTGATAGTGAATATCTTTGTTCAAATGTCTATATAACCATGCTGAAGATGGCTCATGTGAGCTGAAAGCTCACATCAAGAAACAGCTTAATAAAAAATATCCAAATATTGGACAAGTTTTGTCTTCATTTTCACCCAAAATTAAAGCAACCATATGAAGTTTAGAATGGCTCCTGATCAAACATAATAGACATTCATTGTCTGTTATATTTAACAATATATGTTTGAATAATGATCTGCTGCCCCAATACACTATATATATGCATACATACATACATACATACATACATACATACATACATATATATATATATATATATATATATATATATATATATATATATATATATATATATATATATATATATACATACACATGAAAATAATATTTTTCCTTTTTTTTATCCAATTACAACCAAATTACAAAATAGACTGCTGCAGAATAAAACTACATCACTTGAGGATTTTAAGTAGCAGCAACAAATGGATATCACATGTAACTTGAGGAGAAAATAATGACATAAGATGTTGACATTCCACACAACTTCAAATAAAAGATTAGGAAGGAAACCCCTATCAATACTAGAAAGAGAGATAACCTATTTTTCTGAAAAATTGTTTTAAGAGAAAGATTTCCTTATAAGGAAATGGCTAATATTATCATTAGCATTACCAAATACACAGACCATCTTAATGAATGTTTTATGATTATGGACGTCTATTTATTTGTGATGGTTTTAATATTACTGACATGGGGAAAAAAACTATTCAATTGAATCAAAATAAATAAAGCAGAAAAATAAACTTTTGGCAATAAAGGAATATCTTTTGCCAAATGCACAACAAAATAATCCTTTGCCACATTCAATATTGGAATATTCTTTCTCAGACTCACAGCTGGAATATACTTTTTCCTGCATACAACTTTGCAATGTCTGTAGAGTAATTGGCCATGGTTAAATGTAATTGGCAGAAATGCCTAACAAACAAAATTGACAATGTTTGTAATAAACAATAACAAGAGAAAGAAAAGAAAAGAACAGGGCAAAAAATAATATAAAGCAAGCAAACAATATATGCAAGGCACAAGCAACAGTAATATGGCAAAAGCTTCATAAACTAAGAATGGTGTTAACATACAAATGGGACATAGACAAACAATTATAGCATTCTGGCTTCAAGACAAGAAAGAAGTGACCTATCTCATTGGCTAGGAAGAAATCCCAGCATACATCTGTGTGTTTTGCCTATAAATTTGGTGAGGTGGACATTTTTTTTCAGTCATTCCAATATACATTGACTACTGAGTCAGTAGTTCAAGTCGATCTCGGTCGACTGGCTGATCGGTTGAACTCTCTGCCTTTGGGCAGGGAGGAACTCAAAGAAGGCTATGCTGAAGGGCGGATTCTCTTTCAGCAAGGTAAACCCATTTATATGGTTTCAATGGGCATATTTTTGGGCTGAGCCCACAGGCTCAGAGATCCCACATTAAATAACCAGCCTTGTGCCACATGATGCCCCAGTTTGTGACTGAATATCGTCATTCCAATATACATTGGAACCAACAATGTCTTTGGACAAATACAATGTTGAAATGTCCCTTACAAGACAAGATATTTGACCCAGATTTTTATACGAAACTGTTTTTTGTTATCTGAAACAAGTTTAAACAAAGAGAAGAAAATGACTTCATATTTGTTTGAGTGGAGATCAAGATTTCTAGATTTTCTAAAATAAAATCAGGTGTTCAACTTTTGACTGAAAACTGATATTTACGTGGGTGGTTTGAAAAGTTCATACACTGACTATGACAGAATGATGCTAGAACTGTGAAATCTTGCATTCATTAATTCAACTCTTTTTATTAATAACTGCATTATTTCTTTCCAGCTATGAGGGTGAGCTGAAAAGTTCACAGGCTGACTATGAAGCAAATATTCCCATTAATAACCACATTGTTTAATGGTAAGTAAATTAATATCTGACTGATTTCAACCATAACTAGTAGCGACTTCTCTTGAAAATGGACAAAATTTGACATTGTGGTATTATCAAGTACCTGCAGAAAAAGGGTTTAGTCCCCAAGGACATTCATGTTTCAAGGGTTAAGTTAGAAATAAATACTGCTGAATAAACCTTTTATATATATATATATATATATATATATATAAAATGAAGTTAATAAACAATAAAATCAAAAATCATCTCATATGGGGAATAGACTATTTTGGCAGATGAAAATATCAGTTGTCTTTCTTATCAACCCTGGTGTGGACTGAGTTTTGACAGAATAGAGTTGCTAAGACAGACAACTGATATTTTTATCAATCGAAATGGGTTATTCCCCATCTGTGGAGATTTTGGTGATTTGGGATTTTATTGTTTATTAATTATTTGCTTTGTAAGAATAAATACATTGAGCTTTTTTTGTTGATCAATTTTAATATTTTATATTACTAGGATGCACTTGGAATATATACCAATGGATTTGTTACCTTAACTATATATATATATATATATATATATATATATATATATATATATATATATATATGTACACTACAGTTCAAAAGTTTAAGGAAACCTCTTGTAATTTTTAAATTGGCCTAATATGTAGTTGTTTTGTACTTCAGATAAGAGAAAATTATTAAACATCGTTAAAAAAGTGACATATGATTTTTATTAGAAATTTTGTTATGACAAAATTAAAAATAGCATTGTATGATTAAATTTTCATTTCATCAAAATATCCACCTTGATTACTGCAGCATGAATTCTTGGCATTCATCACAGTCGTTTCTCAAAGTTTGAAAAATGATTCCATTCTTTTTTCAATGACTCTAAGAGGGTGGCTTCAAACTTTTGAACTGTTATATATGTATGTATGTATGTATATATATATATATATATATATATATATACATACATATATATATATACATACTGGGGGCTCTCCTGTTGTCTTCATTAATATAAGGGCACAATAACAAAGTTCTTAGAACCGAATTGCCAGGCTACTCATACATATAATTTGATTATATTGTTTAAGGCTTGTGCAGAATCAACTACATTTTTTGGAAGATCTGAATTTAGAGACCTAGTGTACATAGTGTGCCACAGGGTACACAAATAACCCCCCAACCCTCAAGATGCATGGTGGTGTAATCAATAGTGGCTCAGATTGAAGAATCAGAGAGCCAAGTTCATTGTGCAAATAACCTTGGGAAAGGTATGAATCTATCACTTCACCCTAAGCTATGGTTAGATTGTAGAACAAATTGGTGGCTACAGCCTTGTGTGGCAACTGGTCTAGAAGAGAGACTGTTTTTGAAGCCAAAATTGCTAATTTTCCACTCTGAAGAGAAGTAATATATATATATATATATATATGACTGCAAAACTTATAACTTATTATTCAGCATAATGGAAATACTGCCCAGTTAAGTGAAAAAAAATTATATATATATATATATATATATATATATTTCATTTAATCATTTCACTCCAAGCAAGCAAATAATGCCACAAGGATGCAGGGAGTTACAAGAAGTAAAAGAGTCTGAGAAGACTTTAGTAAGAGGTGAAGAAAAGGACAATAAAAAAACATAATTCAGGAAGACAGAATATATATATATATATATATATTTTATATATGTGTGTGTGTGTGTGTGTGTGTATAATGGACTCTCTCATTGGTTTCGACATATGAGGATCTAAAAAACTTAACCATTTGATTCGGTTATGAAATTTGGTGCGATAATCTTAAGTGGCACTTCAGACTCACTAGTGATTTACAAAGGAGGTTACATATGGAGCCAGAGTGAGGATTGTTGGATGAGATCACTGTTAGATTGGCTGACCTTTTAGATCTTGCTCTCACTTCTTGAAGATGAGTCAGACTAGCAGATTGAAAACTATATTATATTATTGAAATATATATATATATGAATAACGGAAAAAGGAAAGTTTATTTAAGCTGACATGTTTCATCCTCTGATAGGCTTTATCAAGTCAAATGTAAGTTTTTTTGTAACAAGTATTTATAAACAGAAGTAAAAATTTAAGTTTTTCAGAATTTGTAAATTTAAAAACACTCATAAATATACGATAACTGAAAGTTAAGGTAAATTATGGCAGACTCTAAGGGATATAATTTAATGTCTAATATATAAAAGTGAGTCATTATTGTTGAATTATTTTTTAAAATGCAGTTACTGTTTATATCATTTTAGTTTGAGATTAAGAATAGAAGTTTTTGAAGTTAATTGTTTTCCTTTAATTTTCAAAATTTTTCATAATTTTTTCTATTTGCTTCAGGAAGAAGTATTTCTTTGAGGAAACCAGATAATTGATAAAACCAGGAAACACGTTTATATTTTGGTAAGATTCAATAGCAGTACTCTCAAGTTACTTTATAATAAGTGTGGCTTTCTTGATATTAAATGTGTCAAATCTCTCCTTTCTTCAAAAAAAATACTCCTTTCTCAAGCAAACATACATGACTATAATTTTTTTTAAATTAAAAGAAAACGGTTAAATTGGAATTATCTAAATTTATATATATATATATATATATATATATATATATATATATATATATATATATATATATAAATAAAAGTGAACATAGAAGTCAATACTTAGAGGTGCATCTAGCATGAAACAGACTGTCACCTCTAAGTATTGACTTCTATGTTCACTTTTATATTTACACATGCTCTATCTCTGATATTGAGCACTTTACCCCATAACTATAGCACATCTTAAGACTATATTTCTTTATATATCATAATTTTATGCCTCCTGGTACATTTGTCATGTAAACAGTATTTGAGAAACTGGTCATAAAGGGATATAAAACATGGAATTCAAACAAAGAAACAATAATGTTACAGAAGGAAGAAACAAAGTCAAAGTTATGAACAGTTTGTTGAGGGTAATGCTAGTTGTGTTTATGTAGAAAACACATGTCTCCTGGTATATTTTTCCTGTAACAATTATTGCAGACTTGAATATAAGTCCGAGCAATAAACACAAAACAGTACATAAAACAAATGACAATATATGTATTAACAAAAGTATACAATGGCAATAAAGGAAAAAAATTATTTAAGTACTAATTGCATAGAAAACATAGAGAATGTGTGTGTGTGTGTTAAATGTATGGAGGAGAAGTCTGAGAAAAAAGTATTACATTAAAAGCAAAGTGAATGTTCCCCAGTATTGGACACTTTTCTTGCCACATGTGACTACATCTTATTGCTGGAGTTGTAAAAGAGAGGAAAGAGAGAATGACTGAGAATGTCATTTCCTCTTTATAGGCTTAAGGAGTATCCCCTAATGATGTTTTTTTAGTAAAGTCAAGAGGAGTAACCCACAAGTTTAATACAATCCTCAGTCTGTATCTCTGAAGTACTTACATGCCTTGTGTCTATCATAGTGAAATAAAAAGTGCCTTGCCACTCTGAAAGTCAAAGGGAAAAGATGATGAGCCTTTCAAATAATATGCTGCCTGTGATTAACATCAGTGGGTGATAATATAATAATATATACATAATTCCTTGGCAGATATATGTACAACTTCACCATTCCTTCTTCAATAAGATTTTAGAAGTAGATTATTATGAAAATATAGTACATTTTTCTAAAGTTTTCAATAAAGGAGGATTTACAGTCTTATTTAAGAATAAGGTGATATGTTTTTCATTTGGTTTTGAAGCAAAATGTTTTAGAAAAAGTGTGCATTTTCCAATAGGAAAAAGTATATGCAAAAAAGGATGCAATAACAAACAAGAAAACTGTTTTTTATTTTTTATTTTTGTTTTTTTGAATTTTCATGAAGAGCAAAGAACAAACAGATGAGACTGCACGATTCCATTTAATGAAATCGTTAGCATTTTGGTTGTTTAATTAACTTGCACTGATTCCTGTCTTCACAAAAGTTTTTCATACAATTTTGACGCCAGCCTTAAAAAATCAATTGTTAGAAAATCAATAAAAAATTTTTTGTTTAAGATATATTTACAAATCTGATGAGTTTTAACATTTGCATTGACAACTTCTTTTATACAGACTTAACATATCCTTTCAAACTAATTTGTTTGCCATGACTGACAATAGATATAGTAGCAATGCAGTTAAGATGATCCATGCAAGTAATCATGGAAGAAAGTAAACTGTACATGTGTTTGTTTACCATTTTTCTTCACATAGATAATAAAGCAATATAGAAATGGTTGTCCATTTCTTACTGGGATGACCATCAGGTAGGATTTTATTCATCCCCCTCTTAGTGACAGCAGCAGAAAAAATACATTCAAAATTTTTATTTTAATTGAGTTTCCAATTTTATTTTCTTTAATTTATTACTCAATTCACAGTTTATTTATTTTTTTGTAATAAAAATTTGTTATGAGATTAAAAATTTGTAAAATCTGCTGAAAAACAGTTGAGGTTTCTAGGAGATATAATGAGGAATGAGGGCTTGGAAAATTTGATATTCACAGGACAGATTGACCATAAGAGAGACAGAATAAAGTAATGTACAACCTACCTGGAAAACTTGGATGAATGGATGGTATACCAGGGTATGTTAAAGATGGCAAAAAGACAAAATTTACTAAAAGCTACATAGGATAGAAAATTACAGAGAGCCCTGATCACTAACATCCTAAAGGGACATGGCACATAGAAGAAGAAAAACTGAAGTACCCCAGAGGTATAAATATTATTTATTTTTCATTATGGGGACACAAGAAGGGAAAGAAGACAGGATGTAAAAGTAGACAGGAATGGTAAAGAAGACAGAAAGGGAAAGTAGACAGAAATGGAAAAGAAGACAGAAAGGGAAAGTAGACAGAAATGGAAAAGAAGAAAGAAAGGGAAAGTAGACAGGAATGGTAAAGAAGACAGAAAGGGAAAGTAGACAGAAATGGAAAAGAAGACAGAAAGGGAAAGTAGACAGAAATGGAAAAGAAGACAGAAAGGGAAAGTAGACAGAAATGGAAAAGAAGAAAGAAAGGGAAAGTAGACAGGAATGGTAAAGAAGACAGAAAGGGATAGTAGACAGAAATGGAAAAGAAGACAGAAAGGGAAAGTAGACAGAAAGGAAAAAAAGACAGGCAGAGAAAGCAGACTAGAAAGAAAAGAAGATAAAAATGAAAAGCAGACAGGAAGGGAAAAATGACAGGATGCGAAAGAAGACAGGAAGGAACAGAAGACAGGAAGAGAAAGAAGGAAAGAAAAGAAAGAAAAAAAGAAGGGAAAGAAGAAAGGAAGAGAAAGAAGACAGGAAGGGAAAGAAAACAGGAAAAGAAGATTAGGGAGGAGTTATTACTTACATTATTTATATACAGCCTATTGTTCTAATCGTTGTTATTATTATCACAATGTTTTGACTGTCCTCTGGTCTTGATCAGGTGCTTTTTGATCTGGGTAACCTTCAGGGAATTTGGAACTGAATCCTTTATTCAATCTATGGAGGTAGATTGTTATCATTCTGCTGACTATGAATTATCACTTTCCCCTAATCATGCAGAATCTCATTTGGCTTTTGAGAAATACAAAATTATTGCCCGTCTTGTTTTGAGTCCAAGGGTACATTGTCTGGCCCAGGGATTGAACTCACAAATTATACCACCAAATTCATGAGCCAATGTTTAATCCACTACATCATTGTCTCATGGTAAAATAACCAAGTGAATCTGAAAAAAGAAAAAATTTCCCCTCTAAATAAAATAAAGGGTTACTTTAAAATTTCTCTAAAGGTTACAACAGGTAAAATGTGATAATAACAGCAAAAATAAGGACAATAATTTGAATTTAAATAATGTAAATAAAATAATTCTAGTTTTAGGGATATGTAAATGAGGTACTGTATAAAAGGCAGTATCATTATATCTATGGGAGTGTTATCTTCTCTTGACAGATGACATCTGTCAGAGAGAATACATATCATAACACTAGTAAAAAGTCACTGATGTTTCTTTCTATCACTATTCCTGAATGCTTTGTTATTCTATAAAAAAATACCAAAATTTTGCTTGTTACTCAATAAGCAATAGTATGATCACAAATTCATTTGCATTTGTAATGTTATTACTTATTAATAAATAAAAAATAAAATAGAAAGTAGTAATAATAATGAATATCAAATAAAATAAAACAAATAATGTTAAAACTTTGTTTAAAATAAATAAACCAAAAAAATAAAATGTTCTCCCAGCATGCAGCAGAAATTTTTCCTGCTGAAAAATGGTCTTCTCCAAAGGACTTTGAATTCCTTCTTTTTTTAATGGAAATTCAAGACGTCCAGCTCCTCTCTCTGGGATATTGCTTGTTATAATACAATGTGACTTCTTCCTTTTAACACAGTCAATTATGTGCCATGTATGATACATGCTTAGGTGATCATGTATCTTTCGATACATGACTGACGAGGCAGATTCTTTTCCTGCAGTAGATTGCCATTTCTTTTTGTGGGAGACCAGTTGCCATCCAAGGGAATATAATCTGTTCTGTCCTGCTATTTACCCATAGCTGGGGGGAGTGGAAAAGAAGAGGATTAATACCTTTCCCAATGGTATCAGCATGTAAGTGAATGTAATGGATTCAACTGGAATTCTAACTTGGCTCTCTGATTCCTCAATCCGAGCTGCTATCCATTAATCTACCCTGCCTCCTCCATTTAACACCTGCAACCTTAAAACAAAGTAATAAAATACACACAGACACACCAGTTCATAAAAATAAATAAATTGTATGATTTTAATTTACAGTTTAACATGCTTTTAGTGTATGTTTTTATTCCTGTGAACAGGAGGCTATTTTTGTTGGTGTAATATGAGTGACCCCCCCCCACTCTGCACAGTACTAATCAAAATCTCTCAGCATTACATTTTATTCAGCTCCAGGCTTTGTCAAACAGTTAGTGTGTGTATGTGTGGCCCGGGGCTGTCTTCAAACATAGATCCTACATTCTTGTATATATGTATGTATGAGAGTGTTCTTTCTGGAATGTTTATATATCTATCCTATAATTTTTTCCATGTGTGCAAATCTCAGGTACACCTGAGTAGATCATATGTTCACATGTCAGGTAGCCACTGATATCAGACTTACAGCCATATCATATTAAAAAAAACAATTCTTGTCTGATCACTGAAGTTAAGCCATATTTGGCCCGGTCAGTGCCAAGGTAGGTGACTGCTCAGGAATACTAGGTGTTGTAAGCTTAGATATGTGGGTGGTGTAATAAATAACAGCTTGAACTGAGAAATTTGAGAGCCAAGTTCAAATTCCAGTTGGGCTTGTTATATTTATTTATATGCAAATACTCTCGACAGAGGTACGAGTCCACTTCTCCTTCCACCAGCCATGGGTTAAGTATTAGAATTTGTATCTGAAAATCATTATTATTTCCAAAGAATTGTTAATGCAATATGCACTTGCAAAAATAGAATTGTATCTACAATCCACAAAATATTATTTAAACTATTTACATTCAGACTATTGTCCTCATCTTTGTTGTTGTTATCACAACATTTCAGCCACCATGTCCTTTCCCCTTTATCAGGTACATATCAATCCAAGAATTCCAAACTAAACCCTTTATTTAATAAGTGAGGGTAAATAAAGGGTTCATTTTGGAATTCACTGCAAGTTAACCTGATCAATATATATTTATTCTGATGAAACTTGGAGAGTACAACAGCCAAAAGGTTGTGATAACAGCAACAAAGATGAGGATGATAGTCTGAAAAATAAATAATAATAACTCCTCATCTCAGAAATTCAGATAAAATTCCAGAAATATGTTTTGGCTTGAAATAGCCCACAAAGGGTCGATAAGAAGTAAATAACAAATCAGTTAATGACTTATGAAGCACAGATGTTGGGATTCTCTCCCCAAGACAATATTATTTAGAAAGCACCTCTCTGTCAAATTATCAGAAAGAGATTTGAATCCAGGTCTCATGGTTAGAACTCTAATGCATTCAAAACTTGGTAAAGTGTGAGTAGTTGCATGTGTCTTGTACAAGCGAAATACTGCCCTTATCTTTGTTGCTGTGATAACAATATTTTGTACATTGCACCCTTCAGTTTATTTTGAACTAAACACTTTATTTAATCTACAGGGGTAAAATGTTCTCATCTTGTTAACTATCTCTATGTATATCTCATCTAATTCTTATTTAGTATGGCTGAGTTATTTCCCAGCCTATTGGAAGATTTGGAAATGAGGCAAGCAATAACTGAGCAGCAGTAATAATAATAATTATTATTTTTAAAATTATGGGTTTTCTCAGTTCAAAAAGATCATGTCATTGAAGCACAAAGACTAAGGAGAATAGCAATTGTCAAGTTATTAACTTTGTTGTTCTATTGTTGACACAAGAATAACTGAAAAGAAACTCCAAAGAAACTGAAAAGATTGAAAAATATCAGGATCAAGCTTGAGAGCAAAAGAATCTAGTGAATATGAATGTGAAACTAATTCCTCTTTCTTGGAACCTCACCTAGAAAACTGAAAAGAATGTCTTAAGAAGAATTGGAATTGAGACCAAGATTGTAGAGATCCAGAAAACTGCTATCATTTACTCTGCAAGGATTCTCTGAAAAGTTCTTCAGTTTATGAGGAGTTTTGTTTGCACTCTGACTCAAGCACAGAACTTACATTGACTATGTCAACATAATGATAATAATAATAATAATAAAAATAATCAAAGCCAACCACCCAGATATTGTTATTAAAGACCACAAACAAAAAAAGTGCCTCCTTATTGATATGGCAGTCCCTGCTGACTGCAATGTATCTTTGAAGATATTCAATAAGTTGTCAAAATACAAGGACCTTGAAATCGAAATTTCATAAATGTGGCACATAGGAACATCAACAATCCCTGTTGTAGTTGGAGCTGTAGGATTGGTTGGAAAAGATTCCAGTAGACTAATTGAAGAGATTCCTGGAAGCCCATGCCTTAAAGAAATACAAAAAAATTGTTCTCACAAGTACAGCCCACACTTTACAAAGGGCTTTATCTATGTAAAATATATTTTTTTTTTTTGTCAGTGGAAAGTGTCATGATGTCATTTCTAACCTTAGGTCTCTGGGCAGGACCCGGAAAGAAATGTGTACACACCAGAAATCAAAGGAAATAAAAACAATAATAATAATAATATTACTTTCTATTGAATGATAATTTACTTCATTATCATGTTGAAGATTATTTGATATCACTAATTTAACCTTAAGACATAATTTAAAATGATTTTGCTTTGAGATACATAAATATTAAATCAGATCATATGACAATCCCTGTAACCCCTGAGGGTCACTGGAGCAGCACACTTCAGCGATAGCAGCTGTAGTGTCGCTTAGGCAAGCTAGTCTAACAGAGTCTGTCTCTCTTCAGGCTGGTCTTGAATTAAAAGTTTTCCTTCTCTTAGGCTGATTACCACCTCAAAACAAGATAGCCCATTCTGCTCTGGTATTTAGCCCAAAGCCAGAGGAAAATGGATTTATGATGTTTTCTTGAGCATTTTGAAGGAAACAGAATCAACCAAAATTTGAACACAGAACACCAGGTTCCCTGTGCACCTCCAACATTATTGAGTCATAAGGGCAAAAAGATTTATAATCAGAAAAATATAAAGTTTTCAGTTGTGCGACAATTTGTTGACTAAGCAAAATATTTAAATTTGTCTGATAAGGAAAAGACAAATTACCAAGAGAGAAAGTATGCAAAGAATATTGACATTGATAGTAAAATAGATTAATGATTATAGATTTGGTTACATGTTGCTGAATATTTGCACTAATTTCATGAGGTGCATGCAAAATTGAATTATTTATTCCAAGAATATTCAAATAAAATAATGGCAAAAGAAGATTACTATCTTCAGAGGATTAATGATGGAATTGGTTCAAGAAGTTATGAAAGCATAGCATTAAAATAAACAAGCTGAAGTAAAATAATTCTATTTTTGTGTTTCTTATCAGAGCCAGAAATTTAAACTGTTTTTAAGAAAGCATTCAAATATAAAACATACAAGGCAGAACTTTATCTTCTAAAAAGATAAGCTTATCGAAGCAAATAATAATTGCAAGAGACAAGGTCAAGTCACACTGAGAAACTCTTAATTCAACAAACATTTTTGCTTTGACAGCAAAAATGTTTGATGTTCTGCAAATAAATTTTCAAACATAACATTTTAATGACAACAATAGACTTTTAAAATTTAAGTAATGAGAGTTGATTTGTTTTTTTTATGGTTTATCAACATTTTATGAGTTATTTAAAGGCAAAACCTGTTTTTTTTTGGCAAATAAATATTGGATTGAGAATTTCTTGAGAATAACTGATTTTTTCCAAATTCACTTGTTACTATTTAACTCATACATGGGGGGAAAAGATGAATTCATACCTTTCCCAAAAGTATTTGCGTAAGTGAATGTAATTCAAACCTGCTACATGACAGAAATGTATGTGCAGATTATATATATATATATATATATATATATATATATGATATCTCCTGAAGAGTGGACAGACAGGGCCATCTACAAAACTCTGGAGTCAAGATGCTGAAGGTAATATCAATCATCTGAGAAGCAAAATTTTACTTATCTTAATCATATATATATATATACAGTTAAGAAATGGACCATCTTATTAAAGACATTTTTTTATGAATTGTTATTTTATAGATACAAGTATTTAAGCAAATGAAGTTTATGATAAACAGTATTAAATAACATTTATCAAATTTTTCTGAAATATTCGTTCATAGACAATTCCAACCTGCATTAATGAACCGCTTATCTTAATTATGGTAGATATATATATATATATATAACTGCTCTGTATATAATGACGTCATTTGTTAAGAAATGGACGAGGTATAATATTATTTTTATTTATGTTTAATTTTTATAGATACAAGTAATGAAATGCTCTGTTTATGATAAACAGTATTAATAACATTTACCGCCTGAATGTCCGATATAGACAGGATTCAACCTGCATCCTAAAAAGTGATGTCCTGACCACTGCCACCATGAACCTTTTTGCTACTTGTATAAAAAAACAACAACGTTAAACATAAATAAAAATGTCTTTAATAAATAAATTGAATGTTTCTTAAATATATGAATTTGTTTACATTCGAAAAAGTTATGAATGTACGAGATTCATGGAAGATTGTAGAAGAACATTGTCACCATAAGGTGGTGGCCGAGTGGTCAAGGCACGCCAGCGTATATGGCGGTTCCAGGTGATAGGATGCAATGAACATGAAAATTTTCTCAGGCCGGTAAATGTTATTTAATACTGTTTATCATAAATAGGCATTTGAAATATTGTTTAAAAATAACAACGTTAAACATAAATAAAAATGTCTTAATAAATAAATTGTCGGACCTCGAATTATTTCTTAACATATGACGCCATTTGTTTACATTCCGCCAGAGCAGTTATGAAATGTATTTCATGGAAGATTGTAGTTTATAACAGTAAATTCGACCTTGTCTACCATAAGGTTCATGGTGGCCGAGTGGTCAAGGCACGCCAACTTTTGGCGGTTCCACATAGGATGCAAATTCGAATCCTGTCTATGAACGAATATTTTCTATTTTCTTGACATTCAGGCCGTAAATGTTATTTAATTTTTATCATAAAACAGAGCATTTACTTAAATACTTGTATCTATAAAAATAACAACGTTAAAACATAAATAAAATGTCTTTAATAAATATATATATATATATATATATATATATATATATAATTAAAATATAGTTCATCATATTTATGGGATAAAGTGCTCAATATCAGAGATAGAATGTATGTAAATATAAAAGTGAACATTGAAGTCAACACTCAGAGGCGAGGGACTGTTTCATGTTAGACGCAATCATCAGGCCGATATATTTATAGTATTAAGTTCAAAGAGTTTTTAGGTGCAAAAATTGCTTGTTCTTTTCCGCAGTTTTTGGGTGGGAAAGAAATTTAGGCAAGCAATTTTTTGTCATAAAGTGCTTGATATCAAAAGGTAAGGATAGCGAGTTAGTAGAATTAATGTGGAGAAATTATCACTTATCCTGTTGGTTCAGTCATTCTGACTTCAAAGTTTCATGAGAGCATTGCAGTAATGCTTTCACTCTTCAGAGCTGTTGGCTTCTTTGCTGCTACTTCTCAATTTTTTCATATTTATATATAGTTTGGTGTAACTTGATATCTTTGTATGGATGTGTGATTTTTCATTTAATGGGTATTGTGTTATCACTTAAGTAGAGTAGAGTTTCTTGGTGATTGTTTGCTTTGTATTTTGCAGACCTCTTTTTGACCGTATTTGCTAAATTGCTTTATATAGGGTTGGTTCTTTTTATTATACAGAGTTGACCTCTTTTATCATAAAGTTCACAATCTGCTTACTCTGTGTAATTACTGATGGCATGTACCATATATATATATATATATATATATACTGTGATATGACACAATTTTAACTGGTGAATCAGACGTATAGTCAATTTTTATAAGAGATACTCTGTCTTTGCATTTCTTCTCCTCCTCCTTCTTCTTCTCTCTTTTTTCTTTTACTCCCTGGTTGTGTATTGGCTAAGAGTGAGAAGAAAGGAATTTGGGGTTGCCTGGCAACAAACAGAATGACCTCCTAAGAAAGTGAGTGAGAATCAGTTACCTATGCTCAGTTGACATACATCACCAAGTGGCATTTTGGTATTCTAACTTTAGTTTTTTCCCAATGACCTCCAAGGACAACAGTTTGTGAAAAAAATAGACTTACATCTTGTGATCATGAGGGATAAAAAATACACCCAGAAACCTATGAATTCCATTGTTGTGAAAGTTATTTGGAAATTTAATCCCGGAGATCTTGTATATATTTGACTATTTAATGTGTATAGGATAAAGTAATATTGTACCCAAATAGATATAAAGAAAACATTTTGCTTTTATCTCGGATGCAATCCAAGTAACCAAGGGGAAATCAAACACACATATGATTATTGAATTTTATATTTTACATTGCAGAACAAAAAATACCCAATTTTTGTGAACATTCAACAGCAACTTTGTCTGGCACTATGAACATTCAAACTGTAAATTCCTGAAATACAAATGTTTGAACTGACATCCAATATCAGTTAAGTGATCTTTTATTAATTGTACATCTGTTACTCCATACTTTTCCTATATTTTGTATTTTGTTATATAAAATTTATTTACAATGGTACCTGTTTATGTGTTCCTTTCTGAGCGAACCCACCTTTTTTCTCATTGTTTTTATTTAACTTGGGTTCATTCCTTTCTATGTTGTGGATTCATAACAACAAAACACACACACACACACATACATACATACATACATACATACATACATACATATATATATATATATATATATATATATATATATATATATATATATATCGAAAATAAAAGTATAAAACTTAATATTACAAGACATATAAAAAAAAAATGGGTGAAGCAACCGGTTTCGCTCCTGATCTTCAGGCTTCAACGGGAGATTTAAAATTAACACAATCATCCAATGTTCATTGTTGTTTTTTCTCTGCTGAAGTTCGGATTATTTTTCAAACTCGGCCTATGCATGTAAAGACGTTCTCCCTCCCCATCAAATTAATTCAATTATTTACAAATACGTTTGTAGTTGCGGAGCCGACTACAGAGGGAGAACAACTCAACGCTTAGACATAAGAATAAAACAATACGTTCCTACTAAAATTAGAAATCACACCCTGCCTTTGAATGGACTCGTCCTGAACACCTATAGTTCCACCATATACGAACACCTATTAAAGAACAGAGATTGTGCAGCCAAATTTAGTGTTGACTGGTTCACCGTGTTGTCCAGGTCTCACTCCTTATTTCATCTAAAAGTTCTGGAGGCACTTTACATCGGGTCCCGCAAGCCTTCTTTGTGCAAACAACATGAGTGTTTGTTGGGACTCGCTGTCATTTGTCTCTAGTTCCTTTCGCATATTTTTTTTTTTTTACAATTCCTTTTATTGTACATTTTTCTGTGTTAATTTTAAATCTCCCATTGAAGCCTGAAGAGTGGGAGCGAAACCGGTTGCTTCACCCATTTTTTTTTAATATTTACTTAAATATTTTTATCTATAAAAACAAGAATGTATAAACATAAAAATGTCTTAAAATATATATATATATATATATATATATATATATATATATATATATATATATATAGTGCGATGTATAAATTGTCATCTAAGTTACCCAAAATGAATACAACACTAACATTTCATTTTAACAGATATATTTACCAAATTTACACAAAAATATCTTGAAATACTAAAGAGTAAATTTATTCAATAAAATTGCCATTGGCTTCAACCATGGCTTACAGATGACTTGAGAATTTTTTGCATCTCTTCTGGACAATCTCCTGGTTAAAGTTGGTGAATGCTGCCATAATCCTTGCCTTCAGTTCATCTTTGATCTTTCAAGGAGTTTTGTTGGTGTCTCACTCAACTGCACCTCACAAGGGGGTTGCAGTCTGGGGAGTTAGGTGGTCAGATATAAGGGGTGATGTGGTTGCAGAAATTGTATGACAGCCATGACAGTGTTCCAATCCTTGTGTGGCATGGTGCAGAGTCCTGTTGCCAGATATAGGGTCTTCCAGCAGCTACCCTCTTAATCCACAGGAGCACTACCTCCTCAAGACACTTGATATAGGCCCCCATGTTGAGTCTGAGGCTTTGTACAAAGATGAATGTAGGCATATCACCATAACTAGTGATCACTCCAAACACCATTAGACTTATCCATCTCTTTCTGCTCTGTCCTCAGATTGTAACCCAAACACTCTGAATTATTCATGTTTGAGCTTCTGGTGTGAATGCCAAGCAGTACAGCATGCTGTTTCCAAATTTTTGGTGGAGTGAATTGCATCATGGTGCTCTTTTTTTGACAGAGAGTGCCCAAACGACTGTAGGATTTTGTTGGACAAGCAGATCAGTACTCAGCTGTATTACAAGTTGAGTCTGCTCTGACAAAATCCCTCAGAGCCAGTTGGTAGGTGTTCTATATAGCAGGATGGGCTGTTCCATTATGCTGCTTGGGCCAGATCATTTTCTGGGTTCTGATTGGCTGTCGGTTTTTGTGTGGATACTGTGACTACTTTGCATGCTTGAGTACGGGAACCTGTATTAAGTTACTGCTCACTTTCATTTTGTCAGCCAAACTGGACACTAGTTTGGAACTTTCTTGCAAAGGTAGCCCTGTTTTGATTTTTTGTGAGTGTCATCTTTTTCCCCTACGTTTTTTAGTTATATGACATGTATTTGTTTTTATTGTCTGTTTTTGTGCTATTCTATTCCATTTTTTTGTGACTTGTTTTGTTTTCCTGTTGTGGGACTCTCATCATTCTGGAGGAGTCTTCACACCAATTACAAGTACCGCTCCTTCAGCTTGGGAGGTAAACAGACCTAAGAAAGGCCTGGAGTACTATGAGACCCAAAAGGAAAAATACATGAAGTTCATTACTGGGAACAAATTCTTGACCAATTGCTCAGTCTTTGAGGCTGTGTCTCACAGGATGATTGAAGATAATATTTTGTTATCTTGACATAGAAGATTGCTATGCATTGATAGCCACACAAGTACATCCTCTACAAAAAACCCAGTGTAGTGTATCAATTTACATGGCTGTTCAGAGATTGTATCTCTGATACTAAAAATAAAAACCATTACATATATTGGTTTTACTACAACCACACTCTCCCATAGACTTACCTGTCACCTTTCTGATCTTAGTTCTATTAAACAACATTTCTTAGAAAAACACAGCCATGTACATAATATTAGACAGATATTAGTTGATAACACAACAATACTCACACAAACACACAGTAAAAAGAACCTTCAGATATTGGAGCTATCTAGATTAAAACAAAGCAACCCACACTCAACAAAATTACATTTCATAACACATTACATTGCATCTAGACATATGGTTCTGTTGTTAATATTTTGGCCACTCATGTGGTATGACGTCATAGAACTGCATCTTGAACTTACAACCTGCATCTGCTATTCTGCAACCATTAACAAAATAATATCTTCGATGGTGAATATTTTTGTTAAAATGTCCATGAAAATGGCTTATATGATCAAGAACCAACTTAATAAAAAATATCCAAATATTGGACAATTCTTGTCTTTATTTTCACCCAAAAATAAAGCAAACATACAATATTTAGAATGGCTCATGATCAGACATAATAGACATTCATTACCTGTTATATTTAACAATATGTATTTAAATATATATATATATATATATATATATATATATATATATATATATGTATGTGTGTGTGTGTGTATATATATATATATATATATATATATATATATATACACAAAACCAATTTTATTAACACTGACAAGGTCTGTTTATTCAGCTTTTTATCCAATTTTCCAATTTCCAAGGTGTTTTAAATTGGGATTAAAATTTTTAATAAACTTTTTAAAGCTTGTATTTTTTGTTGCATTCAAGTATTTTTGGCTGTCATAATGACTGTCAAGAATTGTGAATGTTCAGTATAATAAACAAGAGAAATTTGAATAAATTCTGGCATCTTTAGAGTGGTGTACTGGAATTAGAATTTAAGTTCAAAGATGGCATCAATGGTCAAATGAAAAAACATGTATTGAGCATTTATCAAAGCTCTTCATTTTTATACAATCTCATATGAAGAAAGATATTTTACTTAATGTTGATTATTTCTTTTGTGATATAATGGGTTTGAGAATTTTGAATATTTCTTTGAAATCAGTCCTTTATGATATTTTGGTATTATCCTGAAAAATTGTCATATGTTTATTGTATTTTTGTTATTTGTGATATGTTGATCTATATGTCACCTATATGTTGATGTGATCTATATGTGACCTATATGTTGATGTGACCTATATGTTCATATGATCTATATGCAATCTATATGTTGTTGTGATCTATATGCGATCTATATGTTGATATGATCTATATGCGACCTATATGTTGATGTGACCTATATGTTCATATGATCTATATGCGACCTATGTGTTGATATGATCTATATGTGACCTATATGTTGATGTGATCTATATGTGATCTATATGTTGATATGATCTATATGCGATCTATATGTTGATGTGATCTATATGTGATCTATATGTTGATGTGATCTATATGTTGATATGATCTATATGCAATCTATATGTTGATGTGATCTATATGCGATCTATATGATGATATGATCTATATGCGACCTATATGTTGATGTGACCTATATGTTGATATGATCTATATGTGACCTATGTGTTAATATGATCTATATGTGACCTATATGTTGATGTGATCTATATGTGATCTATATGTTGATGTGATCTATATGTGATCTATATGTTGATGTGATCTACATGCAATCTATATGTTCATATGATCTATATGCAACCTATGTATTGATATGATCTATATGTGACCTATATGTTGATATAATCTATATGTGATCTATGTGTTGATATGATCTATATGTGACCTGTATGTTAATATAATCTATATGTGATCTATGTGTTGATATGATCTATATGTGACCTGTATGTTGATATAATCTATATGTGATCTATGTGTTGATATGATCTATATGTGACCTGTATGTTGATGTGATATGTGATCTATGTGTTGATATGATCTATATGTGACCTGTATGTTGATATAATCTATATGTGATCTATGTGTTGATATGATCTATATGTGACCTGTATGTTGATATAATCTATATGTGATGTATGTGTTGATATGATCTATATGCAACCTATGTGTTGATATGATCTATATGTGACCTATATGTTGATGTGATCTATATGCGATCTATATGTTGATGTGATCTATATGTGATCTATATGTTGATGTGATCTACATGCAATCTATATGTTCATATGATCTATATGCAACCTATGTATTGATATGATCTATATGTGACCTATATGTTGATATAATCTATATGTGATCTATGTGTTGATATGATCTATATGTGACCTGTATGTTGATATAATCTATATGTGATCTATGTGTTGATATGATCTATATGTGACCTGTATGTTGATATAATCTATATGTGATCTATGTGTTGATATGATCTATATGTGACCTGTATGTTGATATAATCTATATGTGATCTATGTGTTGATATGATCTATATGTGACCTGTATGTTGATATAATCTATATGTGATCTATGTGTTGATATGATCTATATGTGACCAATGTGTTTATGTGATTTATATGTTGATCTATATGTTCACTGACCAAGCATGGGATTATAAAACAAATTCAAGGCAAAAAGAAATTGTTTTATGATGATAATAATAATAATAATAAAAAATAACAATAATGAGAGAAATGTGCACATGTAAGTAAGGACAATATTTTCTGTGACTATAAAATGATGAGAATAATGATGATAATAATAATAATGACTATAAAAATAGTAGTAGTATTAATGGAAAGGAGTGATAGAAGGCAAACCCTAAAGCAACTCTAAATAGATATACAATCAATAAACATCTATATGAATATAAGGTCGGAAAATAGTAATGATAATAGACACATGAAGGAACGCTACACTTATGTATATAAACCAAACATCATAATGTCCTGTCCAGCTATTAAAACTTTGCAAAATATCAATATATTCTATCTATCTATCTATATATTATTTTATAAGTAAAATAGCCATTAAGGAATAGAGAAATGATCTTTGGGGTGACCAAAAATGTTCATCATTTTAAAGCAACCCAAATATATATATATATATATATATATATATATATATAATCATATTTATAGTCTACTGGTAAGATCAGGGAGTAGTTTATCTACTTATGAGATAAAGTAAATAAATTAATAAAAATAAATTCAATGCAGAAAACAAATAGATTATTAAAAGAAGAAACAAATAAATTATAAACACACATATATATGTGTGTGTGTGTGTGTGTGTGCATATGTAAAGTAGTAGCTTATAAATGTATATAAAAATACGTTATTTTTCATATATGTTAAAATGAGAGAAAATTTAAAGATTTTTTTTAGTATTTCTCACCTTGTGTAACATTCTGAGATAAATCATTGTCAATATTTCAAGAATAATTCAGATTAATATCCTCATTCTTACTGTTTATATACTTTTCTTTTTCTCATCACAATACAAAACCATGGTATTCTATACCAAGACCCATGTCATAGCACAACTCTCAACCAGAACTGTTGGACTATTCCAATTTGCATCATTCAACTGGGAATGAAGATTTTTCTTAGTTACTGTTTATTTGTTGCTGTAGTTGGCTTAAGAAATCCAATGAAATTTCTACTTTTACACTTGGATAGTATTAATTAATTTACTTGAAGTATAAGATTTATCTATTTTATTTCCTCCAGACTTGCTATATTATTTCATGTTTTAATCGCAAACTTTTTTGTGCAAAATTTACTAAAAAATGTAATTTAGGAAACTTGGTTTTGTGACTAAGAAGTGAATTTAACATTTTTTATTCAAAGTTAATTTAATTTTCTTTCATACCAGAGTTTTTAATTTTTTAATTTTTTTTTGTTGCTTTATATTAAACTTTTTTTTATGGATACCACATTCTTAAGATCTTATAATTTAATTTAAACTGCATGAATTTATAACAAAGATGCTGGCTTTGGCCAAGAATAAATTTTGCATTCCATACCATGAGAGTATACCATGTCATATAGCAATAATAATACCATTTTGGTCATCATTAATACTACCATTAGTTAGGCAAAGTTATCATCTTCATAATCTTACTCTCCATGATTTTTGCTTCTACTTTTCCTCCATGATATTTTTTAATGACCCAATTATTAGTTCTTCCAATTCTTCAAATTTTTATGAAATTTTAAGAATCTTTTCTCTAAACAATTTTAATCTATGCTCCCTCCTGGGTTAAATAGCAATGTCGACTGGACTCTCTAATCTTAGGTGGCAACCAGTCTAAGAGAAGGAAAATTTAAAACCACATAGAAGGCAATATTTCAAGTGTAATGGCAACTCATCAATAATAAAGATTATTAACCTGTATAGGGCCATGGTCTCTTATATTCTGAAAGGGGGGGGGCATGGCAACATAGATTTTTCAGAGTAAAAACTCTATCTTTTCTTTTGTTTTATATTGCAACATTTTTAAGCTAGGAGTGAGAGTAGCAGAAAAGATTTTCCCAGACTGTGGCTTCAGTAACCAAATTAATTTTGTAGGGTTGCTACATTGCATAATAAATTACCTGGGGGAAGTGTGAGAGGCTTAGTTTCACCTGAAGCCATCTTTTGAATTTGGAATTCAAACTGTTTAAATGAAATCTATTTTTCTTATACAGGCTTATGGCCATATCATGTTGAAACATTGGTTCTCATCTGATCACTGAAGTTAAGCAACATTGAATTTGGTCACTTCTCAGATAGGTGACCACTGGAGATGCCAGTAAGTTACACAACAGACCTACCAAACTGGAGATGGATAGAATCAAGCAGAAGACCTCAATATGTGGAGGTGCTTTTGGACTGACAGGTAGCAAGTCTTACCTGGAGTTGGGTGAGTGCTGAGTTCAGAAACAGATTAGCATGTTTTCTTTTAGAATTATTTGTTCCTGATCTAGTGTTAATCAAGAGAATTTACAACTGTTCTTTTTTGGGGGGATGTATTTTTGGAGGATATATTTTGGGGGAATATTCCCATGTAAATCCTGACAAATAAATTTATGTAATGTACAATAAGCAAATTTTTGGACATTTAAAAAACAAATGTTCACACTCACACATGGTTGACAAATGCAAACAGAAAGATAATATATAGCAGTTTATATATTATATAAGTATAACTGATTTTACAAACAAACAAATTTATTATTTGTTAAGTGGCTCAAAAGATTGTATAGAACATAGTTTGTAAATGAGGAAAACAGGATTCCAAGTACTTGCTTTTGAAAACAGGCCATGGTAGGAAGGATGGATTTGGAGGGATTATCAAAATGCAATAAAGAGATATGAATAGTGATAGATATAATTGATTGAAGTGATAGATATCAATAATGTGGGACAGACGATTGGAAAGATAAGAACAGATTGAGATCAATACACAGACTGATTTTGCTTCTTCTCAATGTAAATTATGGTTTAATTGGCAAACTTCTTTGACTTTTGCAATCAAAATTCTAAGAAAGATTTCAGATACAATCACCAAAAGACAAGAAGTTTCTATTTTTTTTTCTTAATCATTTCACCCCAAGCAAGACAATAATGACACAAAGATGCAAGGAGCTGTGAAAGAGAATGGAAAGACTTTAGAAGGAACTGGAATTTCAATCCAAAACAGGGGACAAAGGATAAACTTCTACTCCTGTACAAAAGTCCAGGGAGGTGTGTAAACCAGGTGATAGGTGAATCTGTCTACTCCTATTGAGAAAAATAAAATAAATAAATGATTAGTAAATAAAATTTCAGCATTCAGTATAAAAGAAAATCATGAGTTAATGATTTTGATGTCTTTTGCATAGGTCTTTGAAAATCAGACATGGCAGAATTTTTTTACTTTAATAAAATCACATGTGTTCATGGTAAGGGAATGATTAAAAAAAATCCTATTAAAGAAGGAACAATGGATCTCAAAATCAAAGCATTTTCAAGATTTTTATTCAGCAATAAAAAAATGCCTTTTCATCTCAGCTAAGTGAAATAAGTGACCCTGTAGCCACACCCATCTACTGGCATGGTCATTTTGCATTTCTCTGAAGAGAAACTCCAAATATTTGCCTTTTTTTTTTAAATATCAAATATTCTATTGAATCAAGTCAAATGATGCAGAACAAATAAACAAGCTGTATACTCTGACCTACATTTTGCCATAATTTATTCAAATGATGAACATAAAACACATTTTATCAATGTTGGTGCTCTCAGGAGAAAAGGTAGCAAGCTAATAGACATTAGATAGTACAAGAGCTAATTCAAAGTGCAGAGATTGACTATTTTAGTTGTAGTCATTTTATGGGCATGCCAAAATTAATGGGATTTTTCTGTATCTACAGACATTATATAAAAAGTAATTTAGAAAAAAGTTTCATCCAATGTCCTATGAGCAATGTTGGCCATATTTAATTATTTAATAATTTTCTTTATACTCTTTATAAAAACACAAACATTCTCAGTTTATCTCCCCTGTTAAAAGTTACATCAAAAATCCAAAGAAACCGCTAATATTTAGACACATGTCTTTCATATCAAGTGCACAATAAATGTTGCCTGAAGTTAAACTGATTTCATAGTATCTATAGTTTTATCAACTCACAGTTCAATAAAATCACATATTAAATTTTCATTTAATAATATGCTTCTCACTGTGGATATTACTCTCCAATTGGTCTTCCAAGATACCCATTAGTTAGCACTGTTTAAGGACTATAAAAGATTGGAATAAGATTCTCCTTCTTCTTTTCACTCTTTTGATTTTAAATTACTGTAGAAAACTTGTAAAGTTTTCCATTCTAGAGAAAATCACCTGGTGATGTAGTGCATCTCCTTCATGTACACACACACATTTCCTAATAGCTAGGTTTTAATGTTTTTCTTTTATTTTTCAGCTCTGTACACAATAGTATATTTTCTCGTTTTTTTTAATCATTTATTAGTTGTGCAAAAATACATGAAAATATCAATGTGCTCAAGTTTATTTCTTTTCCCCTGTACCTTTAAAAATGATGACAACCTATCATTTACGTTAGCATAGCTTTTAACTGAGCTAAAAGTAATAACGTCTACAAATTGGTGAAATCTATGTGATCCACCATTCTCATATCAATTAAATTTCATGTTGCTTTTCTTTCTACTGATGCTGTTGTGTTCATCTCCTTTCCAGCTAACAGAATTGTTGCAATTAGAACAAACAATTTAGGGGAACAGATTTGTTGGATTAAGATCAAACGATTGAAGGAACCAAATTTGTTAGGTTGAGATCAAACTATTTAAGGGACCAAATTTGTTAGTTTGAGATCAAACTATTTAAGGAACCAAATTTGTTAGGTTGAGATCAAACTATTTAAGGAACCAAATTTGTTAGGTTGAGATCAAACTATTTAAGGAACCAAATTTGTTAGGTTGAGATCAAACTATTTAAGGGACCAGATTTGTTAGGTTGAGATCAAACTATTTAAGGGGCCAAATTTGTTAGGTTGAGATCAAACTATTCAAGGAACCAAATTTGTTAGGTTGATCTCAAACTATTTAAGGAACCAAATTTGTTAGTTTAAGATCAAACTATTTAAGGGACCAAATTTGTTAGTTTGAGATCAAACAATTTTAGGGACCAAATTTGTTAGGTTGAGATCAAACTATGTAAGAGACCAGATTTGTTAGGTTGAGATCAAACTATGTAAGGGACCAGATTTGTTAGGTTGAGATTAAACTATTTAAGGGACCAGATTTGTTGGACCGAGATCAAACTGTTTAAGTAAACAAATTTAATTTCAAAATTGTTACAATGCTGCATATTACATACCAAAATATTTTTATTAATTTTTAAAAAGCTCAATTTTATTTATATGTTGAAATTGAACAGCATTTCAATTTTTAACTCCTTTAAGATGATTGATTTAAGTTTTCTTTCTCACTTATGACTGAGGCTGCAACATTAAAAGCTAAAAATATTTCATTTTTATGAAATTTATGAACAAAGGCAGATTCATGGAGAACTCATTGGTCACAAACTCACTATCAATAGCCTGTGATATTAGTGATAACTTAGCCAACCTTTAAATAGCAACCAGCAAGGGAAAGTCAGTCAGTACTTTGCGATACTTGAATCCTAACTTTTACTTCATCATGGCTGTAATATTTCTTTATATAAGAGCACATATTCAAACATAACTGGTACAAAGCAAAATTTATTGAGAACAAGGGCTTGTTTTCATTTTTCACTCTGAACAAATTTTCATCATATATCAAGCTAAGTGAAAATTTATGACATTTTGATGATGTTTTCTTACAAAAATTGAATAAATTTTAAACTTCCATCTTTCTTTTTATAAATATTTTTTTTCAGTAGAATTTTAAATAAACATTGTTGTATGTTCTACATATCATCACAAAGTATTTAAAGACTTTAAAATATATATTAGGCATTACTAATAAGCTTTGCAAATAAACCAAATTTAGTTGCCTAGTAACAGACACAGATATCTTGCAGCAGCAGACAGGATTCAAGAGTAGGATCAGTAATTCTTCCATCATGTCAGATAGGGGACCACATTTATATAATAATTGAAGTTTGGTATTTTCATAGAGAAAAGGCAGGACATTATTTCATTTCATTGAAGATTTTTAACATTTCTCAAGAGATGAAAAAAAAAGAACAACAAAAATCAAGTAAATAAAAAATTGAAGGCTACATTTGTGCAAAATATCATTTTATATATTTAAATATGTTTTCATTTTTAATTTCTTTTTCATTGTCGTCGTATTATTATTATTATTATTATTATTGGCCCCTCGACTGCTTTAATCTCTGGCGGACCTAAGGGCAGAATAAACAAACAACCTCTTCCAGGATGATCAGTTGTTAGTGATTCTCAAGAGTGCTGGCATCATCATGTCCGTCCATTCTTTTGATGTTGTCTGATGATCTCTTGTGCTGCTGTCCCCGCTCATGTCTGCCTTCAACAGTGCATTGCATGATGGTTTTGCAGAGTCTTTTATGCCATGTGGTGTAGCCAAACCATGTTATCTTCTGATGCTTAATAGAGGTGAAGAGAAATTCCTGTTGGCCCACAAGACTTTTGACCTTCTTCCGTACATAGACATTGGTTTTCTGCTCCAAGTAGAAGGTGCTAAAATGTTTCCGACTTAAACTGAGTATTGCTGCCATATCTGAGTTGTAACTGTTCAGTCCTCACTTGCCAGAGTTCAAAAGCATCTTTGTGGCCTTGTAGGTGATGAATTATCCCTTCCCTACAACTGCTTTCCAGGCAAAACATAGCAAGCCTCTCACTACTCTATTGCTATTTCCATGGCAAATGTTCTGATGAGCTACAAATTCCTTGGTTCCACCAGCCTTGATATTTGCAGCTGGGACCCACCATGCCATATCCACATGATTGAATCATCCTCATTTCCTTCATATTCCATTGGTAAGGAGGAAGTTCCACTTGGAACGCTTCTTCCCAAGAACTGCTGCTTTGTGGAATAAACTCCTGGCAGGATGTTTTGCTGGTCACTACAATCTTGACCTCTTCAAATGATGGGTTAACATCTTTCATTTATGATCTTTTCTTATGCTCATACAACACTGCACACTAACCCTCTACCTTGAGTGGCTCTTGGGCCTTTTATTGGTGAAAATTAGTGAAAAAAATTATTGATAGGTGTGTCTATTTCCAATCAATATACAGTTAATTTTAGTTGTACATGTTTTTGAACACAAAAAACAAAATACACTATTTGCATTATTCGGACTATTGTCCTCATCTTTTCGCCATATCTATTACAACATTTCAGCTGTTGCATGCTCCGACCTTCTTCAGGTGGTTGGAATGTTGAACTGAACCCTTTATTTCACTCACTGGGATAGACTGTTCTAGTTCCATGTGCCATGTCTAATGGATGTCAGTTATCAGTTATCTCCTGTTAATTCCCCTCTCCAAGTTCTCCACTGCCTTAACCGGGTATTGAACTCACACTCAATAGTCTGAATAATGTAAATAGTGTATATAATACCTCATCTGAAGAAACAAAATAACTTGAGATCATCCATATATTAATACTAGGGTATCTACCTACCTTTCGGCATAAAGTGTACATCACACCTGGAAAAAAAAGAAAGAAACATTAACTAAAACTTCACACACTATAAAAGACCAAAAGGGTAAACAATAATAAAACTCAAGCTAGAAAGCCTATGTTCCTCTCATTTGCTTTCACCTGCTTTTCTTTTCATTTTTCTCAAACTTTTTTTTTTTTTTACTGACCTTTACTGCTTTCCAAGTCCTTTGTCCTTTCCTCCTCTTCATTGATTTTCCTAATTTTGTTTTGCGGAAGAAGATAGACAGTTGATGGCTATATTAATAGAGGTAGATAGGTTCACCTATTGTCAAATTCACACCCCTCTTTGGTTTTTTTGAACAGGAGTAGAGGTTTATCCCTTGTTTTCTGTTTAGGATTGATTTTCCGGGTTTCTTCTATAGTTTACTTCAACTCTACACTTCTAATGTCTCTGCCGAAACTCTGAAATTTTGTTTATTATATATTTGTTTTATTTTACTTTTTCCCAAATAGCAGTAGATAAGTTTGCCTATCATCCAGTCCACACTCCTTCCCCAGGTCTCTTGAACACTTTTCCCCTTTAGGCGAAACATAAATATTTACAAGTTCAGTGTATAGGAAAAAAGGCAGACAACATTCAAACTGTGAATTTCAAGTTTTGGGCTGAATGGATGACAATCCAAAAATAAACTTTATAAAGCACATGTCTTCAAGATTAATAAATATAGTCACTGATATTAATGTAGAATCAAGTGGCATTTAGTCTAAGTTACTATAAAGTTCATTAAAACTGATATCTTGCAGAAGGAGACCACTAAGGAAAGGAGTTAAAGTTTGTAGGAACCCTTCTACTTGGTTTTTCATTGAATGTTAAAGTTAGGAGTGTTGGGATTCGATACAATAACAAAATATTGTTACATGATCGCTCATAATTTGGCTGTCTAGAATAATTACATGATTTTCATTGAAGGAATAAAATTCAGTAGAAAAGACAACATAATTTCAACAAATGAACATTAATTTAATATAATGACAAGAATACAAGCAGTTGGTTATAGATTGGAAAGTAATGTCTTTTTGTTTGGGTAAATAAAGTTCTGAAATAAAATATAAACTTTGTGTTTGTGTACGTATGTGAGGAACAATAAAATGTTGTTACATATGTGTTTGTATGAAAAAGTCAAAACGTGTGTGCATGATTCATAGTAAAGCAGATACAAGAGATAGTTAGAAATTGTTTCTTACTATTGGCAGTGTTGCCATAGTCTGAAGTTTGTCAATGCTGTTGCTTTTAGCAGAGGTCGTGAAAATCATAAGTGAGAGTTGCGTGGAGTTTGGTGGCAGTTGTGTGTATCCTGTTTGGGAATGGATTTTGTATGTTTTATACACTTTTTTGTAACAAAATTGGCTCCAGAATTAAATTATTTATCTATTCCTAATTGGCCCTAAAAGGGCATATGGTATGTTTTCTACTACGTCCGCACGATATTTGGTTGGTATCTACCTAAAGATAATGATGACTAATACAACAAACATTCTGATTTGTATTCTATGATTTTATTGGTGTGTTTTAAGATGTAAGTGTTTTCTTGAGTATAGATTGGTTTATAAATATTATATTTGATATTTTAGTGGACACGACAAGTACATTGAAGTTGTGGTATGACTTAATTTATCTCCCTTGGACACCATCATAAAGTTATTTGGTATAGATTCATCTTAGTTTAATTTTTTTCATTGATTTGACATTACATTAGAAGGTCTAAAGTTTTAGAACTATCAATGTTTATTACTGTGTTGTCTATCATTGTTTTGGTTTTTTTTATTGTTGGGAATATTGTTTTGTCATTGTGTCTAATATCTGGTTTTGTTATGTTTTTGTTCATGCATATATCAGTTATCACGTGAAGTGTTTGACCTTTGAACTGAACTGACAGAAAACATACACTTGCCATAAGCAAATATATATTTTCCCCATATGTTAAATAAATTAATATCTTATAACCTATTTTGAAATTATTAAACTTTTACTAAATCTTATTTCTTTAACACATACTTTATTTTTGGAAGATTTTTATGACAGTTAAAATGTTCTGTTATTAGCTAAAATGCTAAATTAAAATAAGAATGATGAATATTTTTTAAATGAAAAGGAATTGACTATAAATTTGAGAAAACTCATTATAATTCTAAGCTTAGTTTTAATTAGCTGAAAGAAGTCGTTTGTACATCTGACAAGAGAATTGAGAAAAAGGAAAAATAAAGAAAAGGTGATAATCAAAAGCTTAAATGATTTATAATAAAAGTTTTGTTTTTTTTAAATTTGGAAGGGATGAGCAAAGAGTGTCATTATAATACCAGTGATCATTGGAGCATTGTCGTGTTGTGTGAAAAATGGGAACAAACTTGCTGATATTTCCTGCTCAGAACAGCAAGGATACTTTGAAAGATACTGGATACAGCCTGTTGATGAACAGAACAAAGAGAGTTTATTTTCTTTATAAACTTACTCCTTACCAGATGCTCACATCATATACTGTGTGGAAGTGAAATAATAATAATAATAATAATAATAATAAATAATAATAATAATGAAGAGCTTTATCTATGTAAAATATGTGGGTTTTTTTTTGGGGGGGGTTGTCAGTGGAAACTGTCATGATGCCATTTCTAACCTTAGGTCTCTGGGTGGGACCTGGAAAAAAATGTGTACATGCCAGAAATTAAAGGAAATAATAATAATAATGATTGTGAATAAATTAGTATCCTCCAAGTTTCATAGCTGGTGATGACTTTGTGTATTTAATGTTGCTTGAATGAACAAATCTGTTGGGTATTATAATAACCATCTCTTGTCCCAAAAAGAAAAAAAACTGCCTCTCTTTCTTTACAAAATATACACATAAAAAGGGGTGCTTAATAGAATGTCTGAAACATTATGTTACCAACAATAACAATACAAAATTTATCTGAAGAAAGCTTGAATCTGAAACTTTGGCATCTGCAAACTTATTGTCACAAATTGACATGGAATAAACTTTGAAATAAAAATCCATTGCATTTGCAAGAGAGCTCTAAATGAAGGTAAATCTCTTCATCTATACAAGAAGATACAAGAAGATATCATACCTTTGGAATATCCTTAAAGAATACTATCTTTTGTGATATACATTATATGATAATCTAGACTTTTAATTAGTTTTTAGAAGGGAGAAGCTGAGTGTAGATGATTCAGAACTGAACCATAAACAAATTTATTCTGATTTTATCCAGACACTGATTATTTAAAATTGTAATAATTAAAGATAAACAAGCAAGAATACAAATGCAAAAGTTGTGCAACTTTGGAATTTCATGAAATTCTAAGATGAGGCAGTCATAGGATTCTTGGAGTTGTTCCAAATATTATTCTTAACCTTATCTTTTGATTGATTGAAACTTAATAATGCTACTTTTTACCAAGTATAAAAGAAGATTAAAACATGCAAATAATATACTTTTTATTCTGAAAAGATACAAAATATTTTGTGTCTAATTGACACTATTGCCTCATGTAATTTTGTTTGTATATGTAATTTGTGATATATATTGCAAATTATTTATTTCCTTGACACCCCAAATCACCTTGGATACAAAATATTTAAAACATTTACTTTTATGTGTTGTACACATTAGGACACAGTTGATCATGGCTCTCCACAATTTTCTATACCCTTGTAGCATTAGGCAATGCTTGTATCTTTAATATACCCCCCCCCTTTAAGTTTTGTCATCCATTTACACAAACTTGTTTGGTAGCTTACTCTTTTGTCCCATATCAATTTCTCTAAGCTATTCTTCATTAAGTGTCCCAAAAATTTTAACTGTGTCTTTCTGAACTTAAACAGACTTAAGGCAACTGAAATTGGGTTCTTTTTTTAACAATAATGTTCACCCTGTACAAGGCTCAAGAGCTCCTCGAGGTAGAAGGTTAAATAGTGAGAGGCACAGTTTAAGATAACAGTTAATCCTAGATTTGAATAGGTTAAGATTGTAATTATCAGTGAAGCATCTTCATGGGAGCTGGTTTCACAAATTAGCAGTTAATAGGAAGAAGCTGTTCAAATGGAACTTACATCTCAGTATGTGAATGAGGATGGTTTACTACAATATGCATAGCATTAGAATAATGGGAATAACATAGACTGCACATGTGAGTAATGAGGTAGTTTTAATAATTCAAAAAGGATACTTGTACTTAGAATCAGAAACAGGCAGTCTAAGGCACCCAATGAGAAAAGAGGGCTTGGAGAATTTGGCACTAACAAAACATATTGAAAGCAAGAGGAAAGCAGCATGTAACCTATATAACAAGCTTATGTAAATGGATGGCAATTACAAGAGATAATGAAAAAACAAACTCTTCTAAGATCTGTAAAGGATAAGAAGTTAGAAAGAGACATGATCAATTTAAATGTTCTTTAGGAGACTGTATCTCTGATAAAAATGTCAATACATACATTGGCTTTACTACAATGATGCTAATAAAAATACTTACTTTTTATTTGGCTGAACATAGCTTAATATATCAGCACTTAAAGGAACACTCATGCCCACACTCATAGATTAGACAGATATTAGTTGAAAATACATCTATATTATATAAAAACAATAACAATCAAAAACTAAAAAGCTTTGAAGCCCTTTATGGTCTCAGAAATCTGCCAAAAAATTAATCCGTGAACTTGAAAGGATCATAACGGAAACTAATCAACATGATATGTCTAGATTATTTAACGAAACCTATTTGAATGATGAAAATATGCTGCCTAAATATACATATATATATATATATATATATATATATATATATATATATATAAATACATACATATATATACATATAAATATATACAAATATATATATATATATATATATATATATATAAATAAAGTATATACACAAGTTGGTAGACTAAAAGGTATGCAAGTGCACTAGAATACAACAGCTGTTATCTTTGTCAACTAATGAACATTCTAGCCAACCATCATATGTCAGATGCAAGTTTTAACCCAATTTCATCAGCTTGGGATTTAACATCCGCAGCACTTCACTTCAATGTCATAGTTCTCTCTTTTACAACTTTTTTTCATCTGACTGTGTTTCAGATTACTATCATATTGAAAATACCAGAATTGTTCTACAGGGTGATTGAAAAGTAAATCCCCATTTTAAAGGACTTTATTTAATAAATTATTAATAATAAATTTATTATAAATAATAATTATTATAAATGATAAATTTATTTATTAACTATAATTTTTACAAGAAGTAGATAGAGGAAAGTGTTTAGCATGAGGTTGTATTTAAAATTTCATATGGGCTCCAGTTTTTGCTAGCAACACCTTGAGATGCCCAGGAATCACATCAACTGATTTCACCAACTCTTGTGGCATGGAAGACATAACTTCTCGTATTTGCTCTTCAATTTATTCTAAAGTCTTGGTTTGGTATAACAACCTTTCACCTTTCACCAACATGAAAGAAAAAAGTCAGAGTTTTAAGTCAGGACTCTTGGTTGGTGACTGATACATGAAATAGAGAGTTACTTTTCAATTGCCTTGTATATGACTTCAGGCAACATTTCTACATACAGTTAATAAGTTCTTTAATTTAATTCATTCAACTGACACCATTTCCAGATATACAATTTCACACAATTAAACCCACTATTCTGTCTTCAGTCATTGTTTTAATAAACTATAATTCCTTCTCTCCTATTGTGTCTCTAACTATTAGACAATTAAATTCTGATTTATCACTCAAAATTCATTTTATTAGGCTGGGTCCATAGACTGACAGATAGTTATAGACCGACTTTTGATCAATGTGAATAATATTTACCACTGAATCAAATTATTCTTTGTCTGAATTTCTGGGATGAGGAGTTATCACTATTTACATTAGTTACATGCAAACTCTTATCCCTATCATAACATTTCAGCTGTTATAACTTCTGGTCTTCATCAGGCAATAACCAATCTGAGTAACCTTCAAGAAATTTCAAACAGAACACTTTATTTAATCTATGTGAGTAGATTGTTCTCATTCTGAGTGTTGGTTTGTGAAGTTAGTGCTATCATAATTGTGAGTTCAGTCCCCGGGCTGGGCAGTATGTATTTGGACTTGGTAATAACAAGATGAGCAGTTCTAAAAATAAGAACTAGACAAGATATTCCAAGACATAGAGAAATGAATGAAAACACTCTAACCCCATAGATTGAATAAAGGGTTTAGTTCAAAATGCACTGAAGGTTACCTTGATCAATCACCTGATGAAGACCAAGAAAACAACAGTCGAAATGTGATAACAACAAAGTCTCTATGTAAATAACGAATCAAATAAAATTAGCAAGAAGAAAAAAGAGAAATAACAGAGAAGTATTAAAAAGGAATAATGAAATATCCTTAGGTATGGGCTCAGTTGGAAATTACCTGAAGTTTCCCCAGAATAGGAGACACCTGAAGAAGACTAGAGAGCACAACAGCTTGTGTTAAGTATTGAGTATTCTGCTTATGTCACCTGTACTGCTTTCTCTTTCAACTACACACCATGAGGGTCATCTACAAAATTACTACTGTCCCCTAGCAAGCAATGTAGCCTTTTATATAATAAACAGCAGATGTAGATACATTTGCAGCGGTGTGGTGTCCATTTCATCAAATCATGATTGATGCACATGCATGCAGGTAAGTCTTGAACCAGATTTCCTGTTGCAGCTGCAGCAATTTGAACACAATTTGTGCTAAATAAGTCATGCTCTGCATTATTACATAGCTGAAACATGGCAATAACTAGAAGGGATGTGGATATTTGTCCAAATTTAAATACTGTAAATAATAACTCCTCATCCCAGAAATTTAGACAGAAAGAGATTATGTTGAAAAATAAATATTTGTGGTATAAAATAAATGCTTATTTTTTCATTAGGCTACAGATTTATTGATGTTGCTACATGGATGATTCTTTCAAACTCTAATACTTCTATTCTTTGGCAAATTGGACAAACACTTGCCTATTCTTTTACAAGCCGCACGTCCCATTAATCAAAATTGTTTCATGAATGTTTTCATGTTGTTTAGATCAGATTTAGATCAATTTTCAAACCATATTTTTGTCTTGCTCATTTTTTTTTTTTATTGTTTATTGAAATTTAGTGAATGAATCTCTTCCTTCATCTGGTGGAATTTCTCAGTTGTTCACATCTGTTGGGATGTTTACAGCACTGGAAGAAGCATTTTTTAAACATTCAACTCCACAAGTTATTGCGCTGTTATCAACGCTTCAAATGATCTATACTTACGTTTCTGGTAGCAAGTTAAATTTTTATCCCCTCACAACAATTGAAATTCAATATAAAAATATTATTAATTTAATTTTATTACTGAAAAATTAAGTGTAATATTTTATCACAATCAGTGTCCTTAAACTCATTGGTGCTGATGTTTTACAAAGCATTATTTAAAGGATACAAATGGAATTATTTGAGTCAAGACAGCTTGTTTAAAAGGGTATAAAACGTTTTCATTTTACATATAAATCCTGGCCCAACAATGACATAAAACGAAATATTTATGATTTGAAAGTTTGTGTACTCATAACTCAAAACTAAGTGATGCCACTAAAATTTAAAATCAAGAAAAAAAATGCAAAAAAGAAGAATTTTAGCAGCTTTAGGGGACATTTTTGTGAATGATGTTAAATTTGGCAAATTAAAAAAAAACACACACTAAATTCAAAATTAAAAACTTCTGAAGAAAAATGATAAAGATCACCTTTATCATTTTAAGGTTATTTTAGATCGTTTGTGGGAAATAAACTTCACTCACCTTTTAACTAGTTAAGAATTTGTAAGATAGCAAAAGAAAGCCATTTATATTTTCTTGGTTTAATATTTAAGCTACAGTAATGTTTATATGTAAATAAATCTAGATATGTAAAATGGTAAAGATGAAAATTTCTTGAGTGATATTTTGAAAAATAGATATTAAGCAAAAAGATAAAACCAAAAAGAATAAAATAAAATACATATAATATTTACAGAACCCAAGAACTAAAAGTAAGGAATATCAGGTGGAGTGATAAAATTGAACAATGGAATTTGGTAAAATGAAACAGATATGACATTTTATACTAAGTTACACTTTACTAAACTACATTTTGGAATTAAGCCCAGGAAATTATCTATTGACTGACTTTTCAAAACAAAAGGAAATATTTCAAATATCAAGGATTTTGGAAAAGGTGACAGATTGGTAAGATACTCTAGTACCTTCTATCTGGAAGTGGGTGACTGTTACACAAATTTGTGGATTTTAGAAATGTGTCCAAAGCAACACAAGTATCCAAACAATGGGGACATAGCCAGATGTAAAATGTGGTTCTATGTGTTCAAACATGAAAACCAAATTTCTTGTTAGAAAGATTTAAATCATATTTACTCCTTGTACGGTCACAGAATTCAAACATCCTCTGATTTTATCTAAGAAAATGGCCTGACTAAATAAAAAAGTTATATTCAAGACTTTGCTCTTTGATTTTTATTAATGCATGTAAAACAACTTGGGTCAGACTACTGTGGGAATTACTCCCACTTTGTCTGCTAAGACAATCTCTGGGTGGCACTGTTCAGTGCTGTAAAAGGACAGGTTATTAAACACTTCTTCCAATTTCTTTGTTTACACGAAAGATGTTGGAGGTTGCAGATGTATCCAGTTTTCCCCATTGGGGGAGATTTAGTTTCATTTCAACAAACCACAAGGACAGATCTCTCTCTCTCTCTCTCTCTCTCTCTCTCACACACACACATACACACACTATGTCTAAATGCATAAATATGTTTTTTACTTTTTTTTTAAATATTTGTATACTAATTTAATATTTATTTAATTTCTATTTACTAATTCGTACCTTGAATTTTTATAATCGATTCAGAATATGTAACATCATTGTTTTCATTCCAATTCCATATTATAGTCATTGAATGTGACTTTGTCACAACTGTCTCAATCTGTCCAGTGATATATCATTGTTAACCCTCATCAAGCTTCCACTTTCTTTGTTGTACAACTTGGCACAGATATGGTATAAAGGTGAAGAAGTGTTACACTACAGTAGGGAGGTGTTTTGCTCTTGCTTTGGCTACCATGGATCAACTTGGTGGGGGCATTGTAAGATATTATGAAAAAGAATTACATTATAGAGCAAGCCAGTGATCTAATTGTTCAAATGTTGACTCCCTTGGATTCCTGTTTGTGCATGCAGAATAAAAGAAAACACATCTCCCAAACAGGGGTTGTATTGATAATGAAATATAAAAATAGGTGTGTTTTTTTACCTTATCTCTTGATCTTTTATTATGATAATTTCCAACTGTTAATTTTGAAGCATATTTTGAATCCTGTAACCAAAGTTAAATTTTAGGTACATCAGCTAGTATCATTAAAAATTGGAGAAGTTCAAAAGTCTAGCTTCAACAGCTTTTATAAACCCAATTCAGAAGTAAATGCCAACAATCTCTTGTCATAACCACTTTCTACCAATATTCAATTAGTAAAATCTCCTTAGTTTGGCAACTTAAGCTCATGTTCTAACGTCCCATGTGCTCAGTAATACTTCTATAACATCATTCAGATGTCCTTTCGACAATGAAACATAAGTCATCTTGCTCATAACCAGTCCCCAATGATCAGAGAATCACATCAATAATAGAAATATGGCTGATTAAATACAGGCTGGGCATTATGATATCACATTATGCTTGTGTGTATCAAAATGATTAGCCCTGAATTTGTTTGGTCAGAAACTAAGCACTGCTTAGATAAGGAATTGTTCAGGTTGTTTCAATAGAGAGAATCACAGCGGCATTTTATGTCATGTTTCTGGCAGAATATAAAAGATGGATAATTATGGGATGGAGAAGACTGTATTGCTTACAATATTCTAAAATTGGAAGAGTCCTTATCTGCTTTGAAAAACAGCAATTAAAATATTGGTTTATTACCAAAGCATGATTATTTGGCAGTCTAAGTCAGAATGTGAGCACTAATGGCCCTTTACAACTTCCTATCCCTTACTAAATTTTATCCCTTGGCCAAACCTCCTCCACATTCTGAAATTCATTCACATAGGCTTGTCAGTTAGGTGGACCACTGTATTCCTCTGTGCCTTTAGCTCTCAATAAGTACTGTGAGTGTCAAATTCTCCAAGTCCTCCTTTCTCATTATGTGTGCAAGAAATTTCAGCTCTCTCATTCTGATTCTGAGTGTAAGTTTTCTTTTTGATTACATTACTTAATTGCTCCATCCATGGAATGCTCAGCATCCTTCTGTAGAACCACATTTCTGCTGCCTCTTGTTTTCTATCTATGGGGAGATTCTTCAGCATTTCCTCCCATACAAGGGGATACGTAACAATACACCATGCTTTTCTTTGTTTCTAATGAAATTTTTCTGTTTCTTAGTACTTAGCTTAGCTTTTGGAAAGCTTCTTTTGCTATTTCAATGTCGCTTTGGATTTTGGTACCCTATTTTCCATCCTCTGTTAAAACACTACCCATACATTTAAACTTCTGTACTTGTTTGATGATGACATCTCTAATTCACAGTTTGTAGTTGTGCTTTTTCTCTTTTTGCAGTATTGTCAAAATTTAATAAAAATTCAAAGAACATTAAATTTAATTCTTGTCTGAATTGACTTTAATACATCAGTATTACTGGAAAAAATAAGTAAAAATAAGTGAATTAGAGGAATGATTTTAAGTAATAAAAAGAAAGCCTAAAAGTTTATCATGCTGTTTAAGCAACAGAATTGCTGGCACATCAGATTTGTCACTGATTTAATTGTCAAATCTGGAAGTAAGTACTCAAGTGACATACCTGCTATGTAAATGTTCTGTTGCTTGAACAGCATGATAAAATTAACATGCAAATAAGAAACAGGCATGTGAATTTTTGGTGTTGCTTGATTTTACCTTCGCTGGTTGGGTCCAGAATGCACCCCATTCAAATTTCATGTATCATCCTATTTAGAGAAGTTGCCAGTGGCATTAGGCTATTCAGCAGCCAAAAACAACACTTCAAGGATCAGTTGAAGACATCCTGACACAGGCCAATATCAACTCTGAGACTGGGGAAACAGTTGCTGTAAATCAGACATTCTGGCATAGGATCATCTGAGTGGGAACTGAGACATTTGAGTCCAACACCCATGACAAGGACCTATGACATATTTTCAGGAAGGCCCGATTAGGCCAGCCACATCTGCCATCCACATTCCACTGTGACTCCTGCTCATGACACTCCAGTAATAGGCTGGGCCTTCATGTCTATCTCTAGGGTACCACCAGAGGGGAGAAAGAAAATAAGGAGCGAGGATGACAATGCTTGGGTGTGAGTGGGTGCCAATTACGACTACTGCTATTATTGCTTGATTGCTTATGACCAGGTGTGACAAATGAATCAGGACAGCATTCCTTCATTAACTTTTTTTTTTTATATCTATTTGCTTGAAACATCATACAAATCATGGACTGATGATTTAAATAATAATGAAAAAAAAGAAAATGTCAAACTGTTCATGACAGAAATTGTCTTTGTTATTTAAGAAACAAAACCTTAGGCTTCTCATTCTATTCGTACAATGAGTTAGGCTTCTCATTCCATTCCTACAATGTGTTAGGCTTCTCATTTCATTCCTACAACATGTTAGGCTTCTCATTCCGTATCTACAATGTGTTAGGCTTCTCATTCCATTCCTACAATGTTTTAAGATTCTCATTTCATTCCAACAATGTGTTAGGCTTCTCATTCCATTCCTACAATGTGTTAGGCTTCTCATTCCATATCTATAACATGTTAGGCTTCTCATTCCGTATCTACAATGTGTTAGGGCTTCTCATTTCATTCCTACAACGTGTTAGGCTTCTCATTCCATTCCTACAATGTGTTAGGCTTCTCATTCCATATCTATAACATGTTAGGCTTCTCATTCCGTATCTACAATGTGTTAGGCTTCTCATTTCATTCCTACAACGTGTTAGGGCTCTCATTCCATTCCTACAATGTGTTAGGCTTCTCATTCCATATCTATAACATGTTAGGCTTCTCATTCCGTATCTACAATGTGTTAGGGCTTCTCATTTCATTCCTACAACGTGTTAGGCTTCTCATTCCATTCCTACAATGTGTTAGGGCTTCTCATTTCATTCCTACAACATGTTAGGCTTCTCATTCCGTATCTACAATGTGTTAGGCTTCTCATTCCATTCCTACAATGTTTTAAGATTCTCATTTCATTCCAACAATGTGTTAGGCTTCTCATTCCATTCCTACAATGTGTTAGGCTTCTCATTTCATTCCTACAACATGTTAGGCTTCTCATTCCGTATCTACAATGTGTTAGGCTTCTCATTCCATTCCTACAATGTTTTAAGATTCTCATTTCATTCCAACAATGTGTTAGACTTCTCATTCCATTCCTACAATGTGTTAGGCTTCTCATTCCATATCTATAACATGTTAGGCTTCTCATTCCGTATCTACAATGTGTTAGGCTTCTCATTTCATTCCTACAACGTGTTAGGCTTCTCATTCCATTCCTACAATGTGTTAGGCTTCTCATTTCATTCCTACAACATGTTAGGCTTCTCATTCCGTATCTACAATGTGTTAGGCTTCTCATTCCATTCCTACAATGTTTTAAGATTCTCATTTCATTCCAACAATGTGTTAGGCTTCTCATTCCATTCCTACAATGTGTTAGGCTTCTCATTCCATATCTATAACATGTTAGGCTTCTCATTCCGTATCTACAATGTGTTAGGCTTCTCATTTCATTCCTACAACGTGTTAGGCTTCTCATTCCATTCCTACAATGTGTTAGGCTTCTCATTTCATTCCTACAACATGTTAGGCTTCTCATTCCGTATCTACAATGTGTTAGGCTTCTCATTCCATTCCTACAATGTTTTAAGATTCTCATTTCATTCCAACAATGTGTTAGGCTTCTCATTCCATTCCTACAATGTGTTAGGGCTTCTCATTCCATATCTATAACATGTTAGGGCTTCTCATTCCGTATCTACAATGTGTTAGGCTTCTCATTTCATTCCTACAACGTGTTAGGCTTCATTCCATTCCTACAATGTGTTAGGCTTCTCATTCCATATCTATAACATGTTAGGCTTCTCATTCCGTATCTACAATGTGTTAGGCTTCTCATTTCATTCCTACAACGTGTTAGGGCTTCTCATTTCATTCCTACAATGTGTTAGGCTTCTCATTCCATATCTATAACATGTTAGGCTTCTCATTCCGTATCTACAATGTGTTAGGCTTCTCATTTCATTCCTACAACGTGTTAGGCTTCTCATTCCGTATCTACAATGTTTTAAGATTCTCATTCCATATCTATAACATGTTAGGCTTCTCATTCCGTATCTACAATGTGTTAGGCTTCTCATTCCATTCCTACAATGTTTTAAGATTCTCATTTCATTCCAACAATGTGTTAGGCTTCTCATTCCATTCCTACAATGTGTTAGGCTTCTCATTCCATATCTATAACATGTTAGGCTTCTCATTCCGTATCTACAATGTGTTAGGCTTCTCATTTCATTCCTACAACGTGTTAGGCTTCTCATTCCATTCCTACAATGTGTTAGGCTTCTCATTTCATTCCTACAACATGTTAGGCTTCTCATTCCGTATCTACAATGTGTTAGGCTTCTCATTCCATTCCTACAATGTTTTAAGATTCTCATTTCATTCCAACAATGTGTTAAGCTTCTCATTCCATTCCTACAATGTGTTAGGCTTCTCATTCCATATCTATAACATGTTAGGCTTCTCATTCCGTATCTACAATGTGTTAGGCTTCTCATTTCATTCCTACAACGTGTTAGGCTTCTCATTCCATTCCTACAATGTGTTAGGCTTCTCATTCCATATCTATAACATGTTAGGCTTCTCATTCCGTATCTACAATGTGTTAGGCTTCTCATTTCATTCCTACAACGTGTTAGGCTTCTCATTCCATTCCTACAATGTGTTAGGCTTCTCATTCCATATCTATAACATGTTAGGCTTCTCATTCCGTATCTACAATGTGTTAGGCTTCTCATTTCATTCCTACAACGTGTTAGGCTTCTCATTCCGTATCTACAATGTTTTAAGATTCTCATTCCATATCTATAACATGTTAGGCTTCTCATTCCGTATCTACAACATGTTAGGCTTCTCATTCCATTCCTACAATGTATTGTAACATGACTGTGTAAATTGGAATGTACTTGTGATTCTCCATGAATAAGTACTTACATCACTCATGTCTATGCTAATCTAATAGTGAAGTAATAATCTAGGACATAACACATTTCTATGTCATATGTTAACATAATTTGGATTAATCTTGTATTCTTCTGCTGTACCATTTCCCTTGTCTGTATGAGACAAAATGGCATAAATTGAAACAAGATTAATGGAGATTGCATCATAATCACAAATCATTGTAGGTCAGGACTGTTGTAAACCAGCAACTTACTGTACTTAGTTTATTTTTGTCCATTATGTGTTGAAGAAAGATAATCATGTTTAACTCTCATTTTAAAGTTTATAAGAATCCATAAAAATGGAAAAAAAAACACTGTAAAATAATATGCAAAAATACAGTTATTATTTGATTGGATGTAAAGGGTTGTGAAGTTACAAAATAAATTTAATGTTCTAGTAACTGTGAGAACTTTCTTTGCAACCACATAATTATAGAATATTCTGGAAAGTTCTCAGCTTGATCAATTTCTTTAAATCTGAATGAATGGCCAAACATCAGAATTTTTTGGAAGGAGTTTTTTGTCAGGCTGAGAAATTTTTAGCATATAAAATGCAAGATATATATTTTTTTCTTTTTTCTATTGATATCACCCCAAGCAAGGCAGTACAGCCACTAACACATAAGCGGTTACAGCCTGTGGAGGGATTAGGAACAGAAACATTAGTAATGAGTAGAAAAAGAAAAGATCAATCAGGAGGACAGTAGATAGTAATTGACATTGCAATTAAAGTTTTGCAGATTAAAATTGGCTAGAATGCATGGAGCTGAAAGGGGGTTCCACAAGCAAGAAGTGCAAGAAAAGAAGCTTTTCGCATAAAATTGACAGCTACATCTAGCCAGCTCTAATGTAAATTGATGAGATCTCAAATCCAGTCTAGTACTGCACTTAAAGATGAACATGATGTTTAGGTACCATAATGAAAAGCTCATCTGAACAATTACCATGAAAGTATTTATAAAAAAGGCACAGAGAGGTAACCTTACAGTGGTGGGCAAGTGATTGAAGCCGAGCCACAAGAGTAGGACTGATAATATTCTTGATTCTTTTATTGGATCTTATCAAGGAGTTCCAGTTAAATAGCAGGACCACCAGACAATATATAACAGCAATATTCTAAGCATGGATGAATGGTAGATTTATAGATATGCAAGATAGATTCTGGAGAGAAAAATTGTCTCGCACAACACAGTGAACTTATTTTTTAGCAGCTGACCGAGCATTGGATTCAATATAATCTTTCCACTTCATGTCAGCTGAGAATATTAGCTTGAGAATGTGCAATGAGTCGCTTTCCTGGGGGATAGTATCAGCTATGCTGATGGAAAGCAGAGAGAGGTCTCTCAGATAATTAATGGAGAGATGTTTAGTTTTGGAGTCATTGAAATTGACAAGCCATATTTTGCCCCACATTCATCCCTGGTCTTTTGAACAGGAATAGAGGTTTATCACTTGTTTCTTATTTGGAATTGGGTTTCCAGTAACTTTAAAGTCTTCTCATTCACTTTCACTCTGAGTAGCTTCTTGCATCTTAATTGCATTATTGCCTTGCTTGTGATGAAGGTTAAAAATAAAAAAATATAAAAAGTGATCTCTAGTGATTTCCTCTACAATCTGGTGTTAGGATATTAATGTTTTTTTTTTAACTGGAGCAAATTACTATGAAGTAGTCTGGTATGTTGTATCAGTAAAGAACTAAAAAATGGATCTCATGTGAACATATTCCATAGAAATAGGGATTAGAGTAGCAAACATGTTTGAAATGTTGCATACATGGAGAAGAGACTCCAAAATGAAGAATAAGCCTTCCTTTACAAGACTAAACAATTTGGAATCATTGGCTCCTGTCACTGGATCTGACCAACACCTTTAACCACTGTGCCATGTGTCCTTGTGGCACACTTAAGGAGTTTTGAGTTCAATACCTGGTCAAGGCAGTGGAAAACTTGGAGAAGTGAATTAACAGGAGATAACTGATAACTGACATCCATTAGACATGGGATGTGGAACTAGAACAATCTACCTCAGTGAGCAAAATAAAATGTTCTGGTTGACATTTCAACCATCTAAAGAAGGCTGGAGCATACAACGGCCGAAATGTGATAAATATGGCAACAAAGATGAGGACAATAGTCCAACGTCTGGTCATATTTTATTTTTACAAAAGGGGCAGAGAGATACAAGTAACCTACCTAAGACACTTGTATAAATGGATGGCAAAACAGACACTGTGATGGATAGTATGAGCACAAACATTAGAGTGAAAAAGGATAGGGATTTGTGGGGAACTCATGATGTAAGACAGCATATAAAAGAAGAAATTTCTGTTCTATTCCATAGGTTCCCAAGAAAAATTAAAGTGAATTCATTTGACAAATGATAGAAAACTGAACCCCTATTTCTATTATGAACAAAAGCATTAAACATTTTATGTTTTATCTGAAGTTTACATAAAATTAAACCCGAAATGAAATGGAAATTAGAAACTCTGTTCTTTTGCCATGTTACTATAGAAATAAATTTTGTTTTCAAAATATCTCAAATGATTCAGTAAAAACTAGAAGATTGATTTTGATTTTATTTAACAAGATTACTGGGCAATCTAATCATGCAAATAAAGATTGTATTTGAATTTACATGATAAACCATGTTAGATAACTACTGCTATAATGAGTTTATTTCAAAAATCCTATTATCTTATTTGTTTTTTAGAATAATAACCCAGGTTATGCTGGGTGGCCTTGCCAGTGTTGCTATATGTTTTATATTAATTTCCCTTACTTTAATATTTCATAATTGTGCAGCTGCTGTAATGAATGTCACTGCAAATTGCTTGCAGATTAATTGCTTATCTCAAATGCCTCATGTTGGAAAAAGATCAATCAAAATTCCAATGAAAGATTCATTTATAGCTCATGCATACACTAACATATGTAATCATGGCTCTCCACAGATTCCTGTTTTCTTTCATTTCCATCTCTCTTTGTTTCTGCTCTGCTATCTGTTCAGCCAAAACCGTTAACCTGTTTCACTTTGCACTTATATTCAATATGCACTGAGAGTGTTAAATTCTCCCAATATCTGTCTATATCTCTGAGATGAGGTATTATGTTTATGTACATTATTTACATTATTTGGACTGTTACCTTCATTGCTATATTCAGCCATTGTATGCTCCAGCCTTCTTCATGTGCTTGGAATCTCAAACTGAACCCTTTATTTGGTCCACCAGGATAGACTGTTCTAGTTCCATGTGCCATGCCTCTTTCAGATGTCTCAGTTATTTCCCTTTAACTCAACTCCTCAGTGACTAGACCCAGAGAGTTGTGAGTTCAGTACCAGGCTACAACAGTGGTGAACCAAAAACCTGGAGAGTTGAGTTAAAGGGAAATAACTAAGATATCTGGGAGAGGCTTGGCATGTGGAACTAGAACAATGGTGGACCAAATAAAGGGTTTGCTTTGAAATTCCAATCACTTGAAGAAGGCTGGAGTGTACAACAGCTGAAACATTGTGAATATGGCAATGAAATGAGGATAACAGTTTGAATAATGTAGATAATTTAAGTTGTTCTCTCTCTTTTTCTTTTTAAAATAATTTCACCCCAAGCAAGGCGATAATGCCACTAAGATGCAAGGGGTTACTGCTAGTAAAAGGGTATGAGAACATGTCATTGAAGAGAAAGGATAATAAAAGAACAGGTTTCAGGAAGTCAGAAGATTGTGGTTGGTGTTGCATTTAAATCTTTGTAGACTGTAAGTGTCAGGGAAAGCAAGGAACATGAATTAGAGCCAAAATGATATGAGACCAATAGGGTGATAATTCGAGGGGTCAGTTCCTGATTATATGTCCTAGAAATTATAAGCATCAGTTTCTTTGTTGTTTCTTTTTTCTTTAAGACTTCCTTGTTGCTCACATGTACTATGTTATTCTTAGCACTTCTCTATTAATTCAAGTCTCTTCTTAATCCGGAAATTATGCAGTCTTCACTGACATATAGGAAATTAGATGTTACATGGCAATTTCCTTTGTAACAATATTTTCCTTAATACTTAGAAAACATCTTTTTGCTGTTCCTCTGTGCCTTCAGATATCTGTGTGACATTTTTTGATCCACATAGTTGAATTTCTGTACCTACTTAATTTTTAATTTATTACAAATTTATATATATATATATATATATATATATATATATATATATATATATATATATATATAATTATGAAGGTATGATGGCAGTCAAATGCATTGCATTCACTTACGTTTTATCACCCTTGGGAAAAGTATGAATCCTCTTCTTCTCCCTCTAGCTATGGGAAAATAGCAGGACAGACTGGGAGTGGGTTCTATAGCCTTGGATGGCAACTGGTCTAGGAGAAGGACAATTCTGAATTCAAAACCTGTGGAGGCTCATTTGGGCACACACTGCATTAGGTCTCTGTATTCAGCTCTACAAAAAGTGTGGTTTGTTCTGCACAAAGCCTTCGCCACTTTAATAAATCATATGTGCAGGTGTTTGGCTGTCGGTTCCTAGGAACTGAGTTGCTTGACCCTCATGCATCAAAAATGACAGAGGTGTCCAGTATATATATATATATATATATATATATATATATATGAATATAAAAAATTAAGATATAAAGATATATATCTATAAAAAGATGATATGAATAAACATAAAAAGAGAACTTTTATTTACTAATACATTTCACCCTCTGATAGACTTTTGCTTTGATATAGTTCATCTGAAAACAAAATATGTTGATGAAGAAAATTTTTTCCTTTTGTCTTTATTTATATATACAGAGTGGGATGGATAAATTGTCTAAATTACACAAAAATGAAAATAAGACTGACAACTCATTTTAACAGATATATTTACCAAAATAAGACAAAAATATCTTGAAATACTAGAGTAAATTTATTCAATAAAATCTCCATTGGCTTCAACCATGGCCTCCAGACGACTTTGGAATCTCCTGTAACTTTTATGAACAGTCTCCTTGTTTAAGTTGGTGAATGCTGCCATAATCTTTGACTTCAGTTCATTTCTGGTCTTTCAAGGTGTTTTGTTGTTCTCTTCCTCAACTGTGCCCCACACATAATAATCAAGGTGGTAGCAGCCTGGGGAATCAGGTACCCAGATGTAAGGGGTGATGTGATTGCAGAAATTGTCTCACAGCTGTGACTATATTCTACTGCATGTGTGGCATGGTGCATTGTCCTGTTGCCAATCATAGCTTCTTCCAGCCACCACCCTCTTGACTCAGGGCAGCATTACTTCCTCAAGGCACTTGTTAGGCCTCCATGTTGAGTTCGAAGACCTCACCAACAAATTTGGAAGTTCTTTTTTTTTTTATCAGAATGATCAGAGTGAGTTTTCCAAACTACTGTACCTTCAGAATCGCCATTGTCCTCAGATTGACACCCAAACACTCTGAAATCTACATATTGGAGTTTTTGGTGAGAATGCCAAGCTGTACAGTATGCAGTTTCCAAATTTCTGGCATAGTGAATTGCATCATGGTGTTCCTTTTCTTACCTACAGTGCCCAATTTACCCTACTATACTGTGCAGTTAACAAAATCAAAAACAAACAACACACATGCATGAAATTAAAAATATAAAATGACAACAATTTACCTACCACACTCTGTATATGGCCTGAAACAGACTGTTTGTGCTGGGTGTTGACATCAATATCCAATATGTGTTCCTTAGCCAACTCCTTGCATGAAATGTGAAATAAATTCTTTTTTCCTTTGCAGGAAGAAATTTCTTTTTACTCACGAAAAGCTGAAGAATGGATTTATTGAAATGTTATTTTAACAACAAATATATGAAGAAGCAGTTTAGTTATTCAAAAGATTTTGAGTATTTCATTCAGAATCTCTGGGATAAGAAATTATTATTTAGTAGGAAATAAATGCCCCATGGAGTCCATTAATAAAGAGAGAAAGAGAAATGGCAGTAGAGGGAGTCCAGCTTCACAGCAAAGCTTCAGCAGCAGTAACAGCAGCAGTAAGAAAGAGAAAGCAAAACAGCAGGTGAATAGTGATATCAGCAGGCAGGCTATAGGTACATAAGGTTTAAGGTTCTAGATCCTGGATTATCGAAAAGATAATTTTCTAGAGAAATAAAGTATTGATTTTTTAATCTGATAGTATAATATGAGTTCAGTCCCTGATCCAGGTGTTGCAGACTTATTCATTGGAAAGGTGAGCAATATCTGAACAGTCTCAAAAAGAGAACAAGCTGAGATATCCCTAGATATAGAAAGCAGAATTAGAATAATCCCTCCCACTACATTAAACAAAGAGTTTACTTTGAAATTCCATGAATCAACAGACACCTGAAGAAGGCTGGGGGATTCAGCACATTGTAGCAATAACAAAAACGATAAGAGGTTAGTAATAATAGTAAAATAATATTAGGTATACTTACAACAAAATAGAAAAGTCTATATAATTTATATAATTTATAAAATAATGGTCCAAGATGGAATAATAAATGGGTTTGGCCAGTGCTTATTGATTGAAATTTATAAATGAAGTTTGTGAATCCCAATTAAGATGTTGGGTATTACGGCTTCAACAAAAGAATTTATTTCAAGAATGTCAACATGGCCTTTTCTATTGTTTTTGAATCTCTGAACATTTTGGGAAACTATTTCTACAACCATAACTTGGCACCTTCTATATATACCAATTCTATATTAAATTATTCTTCAGAATCTCCACACACATCACAGGTGTTAAGCAAAAGAAACAAATTATCATTCTCAATTATTGAATCAATAAAAAAAACTATTATCATTAAAAAAATACAAAATTATTCAAATAGCCTTATAGAATCAAGTATTATTATTATTCATAGAACTGAGTATAATTATGGAAGATAAAAAAAAATGACATTGGTCTGAAAACTTCCAAATTCTGCAATTGAAATATTTTTTAGCTTTCTAAAATAAAAGTAAAGTTAAAATCTGAGCAGGGAGCAGGATTGAATCCTGTCCATTGTACTTGGTCAAAACATATGAATGCATAAATTAATTAAAAAGTAGCAGCCATTTTGTAGATATTAAAAAATATTGCCACCCAAAAACTCAAGCCATACTAATCAGGTTGTGAGAGAGAAGATTAAATTCCATTTATTAAGAGTTTTGTTAGTTTAAAATTTTCTTTCTGCTGAATTAAAAAGAAACTGACAGATATGAAGAAGTCAATTCTTATTAGAGAAAGAGTGAGAGAGTAAGAAAAAGCTGCAATGCACAAAAAAAATGGAGCTGAAATATTAAAGTCTGAAGTAAGGATCAGTACTTAATATGATGAACGAAGCAACAGAACCAGACTCAAATGATTTCAGAATTGACAAAATTCAAGAAATATTAATTGTGGTGATATATCAGAAGACCTTTGTAGATCCATCTTGGTAGTCTTACCTAAGAAGCTAAGTGAAAATTCCTGTGAGGTTCACTAGGCAAGCAGATTAATCAGACATATGTAGAAGTAAGAGTGTGTGAAAAGTGAAGAAAAGAAATAATCTTCAAACACAGCTCTACAAATTTAAATAATTTTATTATTGAGTATAAAATTGTTGTATAAGAGTAAGTGTCATTGCTGACACTGTAGTTTGAAACTAGATTGCCAGTGAGTAAAACAGGCGATTCCATTATTAAGTAGATCATGTGATCATAAAGAAAGTGAATAAATAGGAAGTAGTGTGATGACTATACGATCAGTGTTCACTCTTCTCGTCTAACCACTATTCTCTCTACTCTACTAGAATATGGATTATGATTCTCTTCTGATCATTATACTATTTGTTGATTAGTACTTGAACAAGAATTATTAGTACGGATATTATTGCAGTATTATTACTAGTACCGAAATCTATGAAGGCTCAAATCCAGTGAGCATTTTTGAAGTGATAACAAGTTTTTGCTTGATATAGCAAAAGTGACAAACAAAGCCATCCAACATCACAAAAAAAATAATCTTTGTTTTCTTTCAAATTGAAAGAAACAAGTTACAAAATTCCTCACAAACATACTTCAATAAAAAATGTTTTGTTTTTCTTTTTATAACACAAAAAATGAATTGCATTAATGAGTAAGATTTTATTTCAGAGAACAATAAAATTAAATTTTGTTTGATTAAAACCCTGCTAACATGGAAGTACCCAAGAATCATTTGAGGCACATAATGCTTTATGAATTCAAGAAAGGAAACTCAGCAGCCGAAGTGGCTAGAAACATTCACTCAGTTTATAGAGTGGAATGTGTGAATGAAAGAACTTGCAGAAGATGGTTTGCAAAACTCAGAGGAGAGATTTCACCCTTGAAGATGAAGATCGAACCGGACGTCCAGTTGTGTTTGATGAAAAGCTTCTTGAAGCAGCCCTTGAAGAAAATCCTACTTTATCAGTTGAGGAATTGGCAGTGGTTCTCAGTTCAAACCATACAACTGTTCATCGTCATCTTCAACAACTTGGAAATGTTCCTAAACTTGGAAAATGGGTGCCTCATGAATTGTCTGAAAACAACCTCAAATCCCGAGTTGACATCTGCTCTTCTCTACATTCTCGCCAACTTGTTTCACCTTTTTTGGATAGACTTGTGACTGGCGACGAAAACTGGATCTTTTATCGAAATGTTAAGCATCGTAGACAGTGGCTTGGTAAAGGGGAAGGACCCCAGCCACAGCCGAGAAGGAAACTTCGTGGGCAAAAGGTTCTTCTTTCAATCTGGTGGGATCGCCAAGAAATAATCCACTTTGAATTCTTACCACCTAATGCAACAATTAATGCTCAAATATACTGTCAACAATTAGAGCATTTGAACCAAGCTTTGAGGAAAAAAAGACCTGCTCGTGTGAATCGAAAAGAGGTGATGTTTCATCAGGACAATGTGCGACCCCACACAGCAAGAATCACATCACAAAAGATCGAAGAACTTGGTTGGGAGAAAATTCCTCATCCACCTTATTCTCCCGATCTTACTCCTTCAGACTACCATTTGTTTCATAGCTTACAGAATCATTTGGAAGAAACAGCTTTTGTAACACAGTAAGAGGTTAAAACGGACATTTGTGAGTTCTTTGAATCAAAGCCAAAAGAATTTTACAGTAATGGAATTAGTAAGCTTGTTAATAGATGGAAGGAAGTCATAGATAATCAGGGAAATACATTGTTGATTGAATCTGTAATTAAATGTAACATTTGATCACTTGTTTTCTTTATTCAAAATTTGGACAGAACTTATGGGATAACCTGATATGTGAATACTTCATGCAAATTTTTTGTTTTTACGTTATTTTATGTATGCACCTATTTTTAAGCAATGGGCAAATAAGCCAGCAATCGTGAATATTGTACTGCTGCTACAATATGCTTGTTTATATATCTTCCTCGTATGTTTTTCATATTGTATGAAATACTTTAAAAGTGATGATTATTTGTAAGAATAAGAATATTTGGTAAGAACTCAATAAATTATAACAAAGTTTGAACATGCAAAAAATTAATTTGAGAATCCAGCATTGTTTATATTCCCAGGCAAGAATACAGATGACTAAAAATATTAATTTAGGTTATGCTATTTATAAGAAAAAATTGGATCACAGGAAGATAAAAGTTAGTTTTACTAAACTCAGAAGTTTTATTAGTTAATAAATATAGTTCCCAATTTTTCATTTTCAATTTTAGTAGGGAAATATTGTTAATTGTGAGCCTTTAAATTTTCATAGCGGAAAACAGGAATGTGGTCTGCTTTTTTAAAAGCTTGAATGCTGTTTGAGATAATGTCACTGATTGGTCAGTAAATGCTCTTGTGGAGACAAACATTGCTTCAAGCTACAAAGGATAGGAAGATGTGGAGAGCCATGATCCCCTACCTAACAAGCTTCAGTAAAAATGAAAGGCAGAAGCGGGACTAGAAAGGATAGTAAGGAGACAAACATTGCTTAAAGCTACAAAGGATAGGAAGTTGTGGAGAGCCATGATCACCTACCTAACATGCTTGTATAAACTGATGGCAGAAGTGGGACTAGGAGGAATAGTAAATAAATTCAGCAAATTTTATCCACATTAATGCTTTTATTTTACATCTTTACGAAACAAAAAATTTCAATTTTAACAATGCAGATTGATTTTGTCATCTTTCAGTAAATAAACCTTTTGATTCCAATAAGAATTCATTTTATATATCAATGTAACAGGAAGTGACTAATTATGGGATACACTATGTATGTTATATACTATTTAAGTCAAAACATGGATAGCATACCAGAGGCATATAAAATGGCATGAGTAATTCCACCAAAAATGTCTGATATGCATCCTTAACATTAAATGGCAGTCTTTAATTCCAGACATTGTTGTTCTCCAAAGATCTGAATGCAGCAGCATTGAAGCAATAATAATCCTTAACTAAACGCGATGGGCAGGACACTTGTGAGAATAAGGGATAAAAGGATTCCGAAACAATTTTTATGGGGAACTAAAGACAAGAAAGCATTCACAACACAATCCTAGTAAAATATTGAAAGATAATCTGAAAGATAATCTGAATGGATGTGCACTGTTGGGAAGAACTGACTTTAAATTGTCAAGAGTGGAGGAATTTTATAAGATGCAATGCCTTTGAGGATGAATATCTCAGGTATGCTCAGATCAAGCATGATTTACAAAGAGGCCCTTGCTCTGAGTTACCAGCTAATATGCATTGTTGGAAATGTGGTGTGTGTGAGCACATGCTGTTTTAGAGGGAAGGTTACGTAAACCATCTGAAGGGTCATCATAACAAACCAGAAGCAAGCATACCTGTCTCATCATCCTGCCAATAATACCTGTGTGTCAGGTCATCATCTGGAGTGATGGAGGCATTTGGTGGTACACAGAAGAGTTGTAGGGGATGCAGATCTAAACAACCTAATCAAGGAGACAGCATATGTAAATATATAAGCCTCTGGGTGTTAACTTCAATGTCCACTTATATATATATATATATATATATATATATATATATATATATATATATATATATATGAAGGCACGGTGGAGTAATGGATAGTGGCTTGCATTGAGGAATCAGAGAGCAGAGTTCGAATTCCAGTTGAATCCATTACATTCACTTACGTGCTAATACCCTTGGGAAAGGTGTGAATCTTCTTCTCCCTCCAACTATTGGTAAATAGCAGGACAGACTGGGTTCTATAGCCTTGGATGGCAACTGGTCTAGGAGAAGGACAACTCTGAATTCAAAACCTGCAGAGGGTCGTTGGGAGACCTTGTGGCACTTAGTGCACCAGGTCTCTGTATTCGGCCCTTCAAAAAGTGTGGATGGTCCTGCACAAAACATTCACCACTATAATCAAAACTCATGTGCTGTTGTCAGGCTGTCAATTTCCTGCAAACTGATCTGCTTGACCCTCATATGTCGAATTCGGTGGGAGAGTCATGTATATATATATATATATATATATATATATATATATATACCAGCAATTGAAACAGTGTTTGAGAAGATGATCAGGAATTTATAGTAATATAGGAGTATATTGCTAATTTAGCTTTTAGTTAAAATCAAAATTTGAAATGTTGAGGTGAAAAAGAATAGTAGATTTAGTAGAAAAGAAGATAAAGACAGAATTAAAAGTATAACAGATGATTATATTTATGACCATTTTAAGATGATTTGATAAAATGTCACATTAATTTCGCAGCAAGAACGAGAGATAAATTCAAAGGTTGGTCAAGCCAGAACTGATAAGTTGGCAAGAGTTCATACAAAGGTCAACACAACATAAAGTTATAGGTGAGTGACAACTCTAATGAAAGGAATTGGGGTAAATAAATTTTGATGTAGACACTGCAGCTTGACATTCAGAAAAGTCTGGTAGAAATGCTTGTTTGTGAATCATTTGATCAACTAATGAATTTTATACAAGTTTTCACAACTTTTTCGATAAAAGTTGAGTAAAGTTGATCCAGTTAAAGTTAGACACAATCAACAGAGATTGGTTGGTGTACAGACACACACACACACATACATACATACATACATGCATGCATACATACATACATACATACACACATACATATATATATATATATATATATATATATAGATAATTGGACATTGAAGACAACACCCAGAGGCTTTTATGTTTACATATGGTCTCTCTCTGATATTGAGCACTTTAACACATAAATATAACATACCTTAAAACTATATATATATATAAAATTGGTTGTATTTTGGCAGTAATTATGTACAATATCCTTTATAGAACTTAAAAACATAAAACCAATATTAAAAAGCTTTTTTAACCATATAATAGATAAACAAATTAATAAATTAACCTTAGGAAAAATATAAATTAATAACCAAACAGATACTAATAATATATAAGCACCATCAACCTATTCTATAGACATCAAATACATAGTAAACATGTAAATGACAAAAATATAAGTAAAATATATCGACACATATCCTCTATTAACAAAAACAAATTAAACTCATCACTTAGTTGAAAAAAATTTAAAACCTCAATGTGATCACTACCAAAAATGCAAAAATATTTTAAACTTCAACAAATCATTTATTATCTGTTATTGATTTTTATTACTATGTTTACTGTGTGTGTATTTGTTGTTTGTTAATTTGCTTGTTATTGTAATTAGCTTAATTTTAACTTGTATACTTATTTATTTGCCTTTTTTTTATTTTATTGTTTTTTATTTTTTGTGTTTATTCTCAGTCTTATATTTTAAAATAGCATTGTAAAAATTTATTTTCAAGTCTGCATTTTGAGTTATGTCTGATCTTTTATTTATTAATTTGTATTGGTCTAGGAAAGTGATTATAACTATTTTCTCCTCCAGACAAACTTTACAGTTTCTGGATTCATTGCTTCAGACTGGTACTAATTTTCTTATTTTCTATGATATTTTTTATTTTATTTGGCTTTTTAAAAAAAAAAATATGCATCAGAGTAAGTAAAGGGTCCTGGAAACAGAGAAACCACAAATGCAAAATTTTCTTTTACAAATAGTAAATACACAAACAGCTCAATGGGAAATTAAAAACAAAATTCAAATCACACCAAAATATCATGGAAAATAAAAAAAAAACAACATCATTTCTATCTTTTGGCATTGAGCATTTGTGATTTTTAGTTTATTTTCTCATATATATATTGATATGTCTTGGAAAGGGATATATATTGTTCAAAGTAGCAAAGTGGTTTTGGACTACTGTGACCAAGTAGGACAATCTAGCATGTAACCATAATGGACTGGTCCTCATAGGCAATAGGCATAGTCAATAGGCATCCCAATAGGCATCTCTGTACCTCCACATCAGTCTGTATTTATGGCTGACACCAGCCAATCATATTACTGTGAGGGGTAACCCAGGTGTATGCATATTCATTACATCATATATATATATATATATATATATATATATATATATATATATATATATATATATGAATGATAAAAATATAGTTTTAAGGTATGCTATATTTATGAGTTAAAGTGTTCAATATCTTAAATATAAAAGTGAACACTGAAGTCAACTTCCAGAGGTGAGACTCTGTCTTATGCTTAAATGCAATCATCAGACCATGTGTGTTGTGTCATGGCTTGACTATTTATATATACTGGCCAGTGATACATTATGAGTAGGTCTATTGTATTATTCTAAGCGTTATTAGGTGGGCGATCATGGCCACATTCAACCTAAGAAAAGGTACATATCAACCATACAGAAAACCTATATACACACATATTCCAACCACCCAGTATCAATAATGAAGCAGATCCCACAAGCAATTAATCATGGGTTATCTGACAATTCTTCCAGTGAAACTCTCTTCAATGAAACCAAGAAAGATTATGAAAAAGCCCTAAAAGAAAGTGGATTTTCAACAACATTCACATACACACAGCACAAAAAAGTTAACAAGAAAAGAAACATCATATGGTTCAACTTACTGTACATAAAACAAAGCAGGAAAAATATTTATTAAACTCATACACAATTACACTCATCAAGCACTTTCCACAAGATATTCAAGAAAAACAATAAAAATCAGGTAGTTGCACCAAGAATATGATACAAATAACAAGAAAGCACAAGAAAATAACCAACAAACTACCCAAACAAATGAAACCAATGTATAACTGCAGAGCAAAGAAAAAATGTTGCTTAAATGGCAATTACTTACAGAACAATGCAATATACTAAGCTACTGTAAAATCAGTAGACAATAAAGAAAAAAATATACATAGGAGTAACTGAAACCTACAACAATAAATCCAAAAACTGCAAACTCTGTTTGGAGAGGAAAATAGTGATAATTACCTTATTCACAAATTACTAATAAATGATCAGAGCTCATCTCAAAAGGCAACTATGAAAACAAATTTTTACTACATTAATTAAAAATTGAAAAATAAAAACAAAAATTAAAATAACTGAAAATAAATAAATCAATAAGTATAATAAATTAATCCAAATCAATTAAGAAATTGAGTAAATAATAAAAAAATTAACAAACTACAAATGCACACATAAATGTGAATAAAGATAATAATAACAATCAACAACAAATAAGAAAGCAATCAATAATAAAGTTAACAACCAACACTATAAAATAGCCACAAAACTGCATTTGGATCCACAATTATTTCCACACAATAGGCCGAAGAATAATTCAAAACATAACCGTTAACACCCACCCAATAATGGTTAGAATAATACAACAGACCTGCCCATCATACAGCACTGGCCAGCATATATAGTCAAGCCAAAACACAATGCACATGGTCTGATGATTTTATTTAAGCATGAAACAGACTGTCATCACTGGATGTTGACCTGTGTCCACATTACATATATATATATATATATATATATATATATATATATATATATATATATCTATGATCAAATAATAAAATTGATTGAATATATATTGTGCTGATAGGCCAGATCCGCTTTCATTTATGTGGCATATCCCTTCAGGAGGTGATCAGTCAGAATAAAGTTTGACTTTTTGTTATCTTACCCATTCCCTGTTCTGCTATCCATTTAAACAAGTTTGTAATAGAGGTTATGCATTTTTTCCTCTGTCCCTCTTGCATTCAATATGTCCTCTGAGTGTCAAATTTTATAAGCCTTCTTTCCTCATTATGTACCCTAGAATGTTCAGTTATTTCTTTCTGATGTTAAGTATGCTTTTTGTTTCCATTTTCTCTAAACTTCATCATTGCTCACATGTTCAGTCCATGGCATTCTAAGCATCCTTCTGAAGAACCACATTTCTATTGCTTCAAGTCTCTTCTTCATTTGTGATGTAATGTCCAGCATTTGCTGCCATACAAGAGGACTCATAGTACAATTCTTACAATTTACATTTAGTCTCCTCACTTTCCTTTATTACTTCTGTTGCAGTTTCTGTAGTTTCCTTTCTCTGTTTTCTCTCAACATTGTTTATTCTTAGGGTAATGGGAAACGATCCAATGAGCCTCTTAACATGATAAAACCTTTTTTTGTGACATCACTTCTTCTGGCACTACATTGAGCAAATATTTTGTACAGAGTCCAAATCACAAATTTCATTTTCTCTTGTTCCAAAACTGTTTTTTGATATCATTCACTGAAACAGAATGCAAACATGAAATTTAATTTATTCCATTTAAATTAGTGTAAATTGTTTGAAATAATTCCCTTAACCAGTTAAAATTTGTGTTAGATAAAATTTTGAATATGTTTAGCTGTACTTAAATCACATATGATATAAAAGTTAGATGTTAATGGAATACCGAGTTTACTATTTGAGTTTTGCTAATAAATTTAATTTTGACATGAAATTTATAATATTTGATCCAAGCATAAGTAAAATATAATTATCTGTTTTGTATTTCTGCAGATTAACCATACTGTTGTTTTAATAAACAACAACAATAATAATAATAATATCAGAAATACAAATAATTACTGACTCCAATTTGTGTGTGTGTGTATATATATATATGTGTGTGTGTGTGTGACAAAGTGGAAAAAGTTTTAGTGTGATGCATTTTATCCTTTAGGACTACATTAGACTAAGTTTATGTCTATGAGACGGCACATGTGCACAAACAAGAGATTCTTTTTTGTTTTATTTTCTATCAATTTTGTCATTATTTTCCCCACAAAGTGTGTAAAAACTGTTCAAATATTCTGCATTTTCAGCTATAACTTTAGCCATTATCAAGGGTGTTTTTATTTTTATTTTTTAACTGAAAACTGGAAAATAAGACATCACTATAACTCTAGATACATATACACAACTCATACATTCAGCTTAATTGCAATACTTTGTCATCTTTAATGAAACATGTATAAAAGCAGGATTGCTATCTCAATACATAAATACATATATATATTTTTTATTTATTTATTATAATTTTATCATATAGACAAAACCATTTTTACTCACTACAAAAGATGCAACTTGGTTTCAGTGCATTTCAACTGCACTTCGACAATTTTCGATTCTCACCTGTCAAAGTGCAGTTGAAATGCACTGAAACCAAGTTGCATCTTTGTAGTGAGTAAAATGGTTTTGTCTATATGATAAAATTATAATAAATAAATAATTATCGCTCTACTATCAGTATCGAGCCCTCTTTTGTGAACGTTGGAATTTATATATTACTTTTGTTCTCATGGCATCGGATAAATACACACACACACATATATCTATATAACATAAAAGGCTCAAACACTAATATTCCATGGTTAAAATTTATTACATTGGAATTGTAATCACAATACTTTCCAATTTCTTTTTGAATTTGTATCTTTGATGATTTGGATCGTGATTACAATTCCAATGTAATAAATTTTAACCATGGAATATTAGTGTTTCAGCCTTTTATATTATATTCTTACTGTCCTGGATATTGAGTTCTAGCTGGATTCTATCCTATTGGGAATTTATATACATATATATATATATATATATATATATATATATATATTGACCATAATATTATCTATATATATATATATATATATATATATATATATATATATATATTGACAACTAATATTATCAATCTATATATATATATATATATATATATATATATATAGTTTATACAAATTTAGGTAATCCATTATGGGTAGACCTGAGGAGGATGATATCCAGAGAGCTCAATATAAAATTCAAACAGATATGTTTGAATAAAAAAGACAGACCCGTTAAGATTCCATGTAATAAGCTATTTCATCACGCCCCTTTAACAGGGTTCTGGATCATCGACTTTACTTCCAAAAGCTGGTGAAAGCTGAAATGAAAAATGGAAATGTGTGTCATTTCAGTTTCCTATTTAACCCAGTGTGTCTCATCAATGTTGCTCAAAAAGTTAACGCGTGAGAAGTCTAGATGGGAGGTGGTTAAGGGTGTGTCATATGTACTACATTTAAGGAAGACATTTTACAACAACCCCCAATAAATTACACGGATGTTTCTCAAATTTAACGCGTCTAAGCTCTAGATAAAAGGGTTAAAATAGGGGTAAATGATAAGATGACACATTAAAGGAAGACATTACAACTTCCCAACTTTGCGTATACACGACAGGTTTCGTTCAAATTCTTAGCGTCTAAGCCTTTTTCATTTTTCATTTCAATTTTGGAAGTAAAGTACATGATGCAGAACCTGTTAAAGGTTATGGTGAAATAACTTATTACATGGAATCTTAACGTGGTCTGTCTTTTATTCAAATATATATATATATATATATATATATATATATATATATATATATTGACCACTAATATTATTAATCTATATATATATATATATATATATATATATATATATAGGGAGGACTTTTCTGTAATTTTTTATATATGTGGATCCAGTAGGTGAGTTCTTAGAACTGAACAGCTAGACTACCAGCTATTATGATATGATTATAATAGTGAAAGCATGTGCAGAACAAACCACACTTTTTGGAAGAATCACATATGGATATCTAGTGCATATTGTTCCATAAGGTCCCCAAATAACTCTCCTCATGTTTTGATTTCATAGTTGTCCTACTCCTAGACTAGTTGCCACATAAATGTCTAGGACCCAGTCTGTCCTGTTATTTTCCCATACCAGGTGGGAGACAAGATGGATTCATACCTTTCCCAAGGAAATTAGCACACAGGTGAATGTAATGAACTCAACTAGAATTCAAACTCAGCTCTACAATTCCTCAATCTGAGCTGCAATCCATTATTCCACCATGCCTCCATATATATATATATATATATATATATATATATATATATATATATATATATGTATTTGCATAATTTTTATATATCAACAAACAGTATTTATAAAAATAGTATAACAATTTGTCATACTATATATATATATGTGTGTGTGTGTGTGAGTCTGATATTGCATCTGTAGATATTTTTTTCTTATGGAAGGAGTCATATTAAGAATGTGGTTCACAACACTTCTGGATTGAAAGAATTTCATTGAAGAAGTCACAGGTTCAATCATATTTGGAATGTGTCAAAATGTTCCTTGAAGTTTTCATCATAGAATGAAAATTTACACTGATAATTGGTGGCTCATCTGTTGAAGAATATTCATTTTATTTATTGTTTTATTCTTTAAGAGAAAATATTTAATATCTTATTTTTCTTTTCTTCTATATTTAATTACAAATAGTTATTTAATTACATCTTCACTCTCTCTCTCTCTATATATATATATATATATATATATATATATATATATATATATATCTATATATACCTATATATATATACCTCTCTCTCTCTCTCTCTCTAGATATATATATATATATATAGATAGATAGATAGATAGAGATATGGGTATATGGTAATAAGATTACAACATATAATGCAAATGTTATGGTTGTCTAAATTACGCAACCATGAAAATAATACTGACATCTCATTTTAACAGATATATTTACCAAAATTACACAAAAATATCTTGAAATACTGAAGAGTAAATTTACTCAATAAAATCACCATTGGCTTCATCCACTGTCTCCACATGAATTCAGAATCTTCTGGACAGTTTCTTTGTTTACGTTGGTGAATGCTGCCATAATCCTTGCCTTTAGATCATCCTTGGTGTTACAAGGGGTTTTGTTCATCTCTCACTTAACTCTGCTTCACAAGGGGGTTGCTGTCTGGGGAGTTAGCTAGATGTAAGGGTTAATGTGCTCACAGAAATTGTCTGACAGCCATGACTGAGTTCTCCTGCTTGTGTGGGATGGTGCAGAGTCCTGTTGCCATACATAGGTTCTTCCAACAGCCACCCTCTTGACCCAGGGCATCACTATCTCCTCAAGGTATTTGATGTAGGTTTCCATGTTGAGTCTGGGGCCCTGTGGGAAGAGGAATGGAGGTATAATGTTGCCATCACTAGTGATCACTCAAAACACCATGATGTTGACTGGATATATCATCCAACACTTTCTGAATCTTCTGCACTGTCTTCAGATTGATACCTAAACACTCTGAAATGTTTGTACTGGAGCTTCCAGAACAAATGTCAATGAATAAAACATGGCATTTCCAAATTTCTGATGGAGCAAATTGCATCATGGTGCTCTTTTTCTTACAGACAATGCCAAACTGACCCTATTACACTGTGCAATTGACAAAATCAAAAACACATGTGCAAGCACCTAATTAAAAATATAAAATGGCAACAGCTCACCCATCGCACCCTGCATATATATATATATATATATATATATATATATATTGTTACGAGGTCCCATTTTTCCCTACTTCTTTACACTTACACTATAAAATACAAAACCTAGCTTAAAATGATGACTTAAATCTGTAGCTACTAGATGCCCTTTTTACTTTACGTAATGCTCCTATTCACCAAACCCTTTAGATTTCATAATAATAGAATGGAACTTTCTAGAAGTCTCTAGAAACTTCTGGGCTCTAGAGGGTACAAAAAACATATATAAACAGGAGTTCATACCAACTATCAGGTTTGGCTCCTGAACCCACAGCCTGACTACTGAGGTTGTCTCCGGTTCTTTTGATTTATGAACAAAGCTTCGACCAAAAGAATCTAACTTCCAACAGTCCTCAAAAAGAAAAGGCTATCAGCAAATACTTCACCTTTTATTCCTTGATATTATTGACCAAACTCCTTTATTTTATATACATGTGAATATCCAACTATTTTTCTAAAAAGAAAATAATATTATTCTTTGACTAGTGACGAATTCCCATCCATCACCTTAATCTCAACTGTATAAGGATTTCCTCTCCCACTCCCTCATATAGCTACACGTTAAGCCAACTACTTTCTGGGCTCTCACACGTTTATTAACTTAGCATTTTCCAATGTATATTGTTTAAACCTCAGCACGACTGTTTATAAAAATTATTGTATTTCATGTTAAATAAAACCCACTTTTCATTATTAAATATAAACTTTTCTTTCAACTTTAATTTCTAAGAATCTGTTTTATCTTATTTTTATGTTGCACCAGCCATAACTATATATATATATATATATATATATATATATATACATATATATCACTGACATGAAGTGAAATAACTAAATCAATTGCTCATTCTTATTTTTATGTTGCACCAGCCATAACTATATATATATATATATATATATATATATATATATATATATATATATATACCACTGACATGAAGTGAAATAACTAAATCAATTGCCCATTCTACTGCTCATAAAGTTCATTCACTGTGTTATCAGATAATTTTTTCTCACCACAATTCATCTTACACATTTACAAATCTAGCATTTGTTTGTGCATTGTATATTGCAGCCATATCTGATCTGGTGTTTCTGTTATATATCTCAAGATTCTTGACAAAATCCAAAGGAGAGACTGTAATATTATCAGTCTCAAACTGGTATATTGGCTTCATTTTCCCATCAATCTGGCTTCCCTATAAATATTTCCATGGCAATTGTTCTGATAAGCTCTCCTCCTTGGTATCTTGCCTCCATGAATTTAAGCATACTAATGAGATTGTCAACTAGGCCTGATTGTTTTACTATTGAAATAGCTAGATCTTAGTGTAAATTCTATTCTAGTAGTTTCTTTTCTTGCACTTCTCACCTGTGGAACTTTTTTCCAGTTTCTTGCTTCTGTCTGGAGTTTTGCATAATGTCTGGTTATAAGATGTATTTGCTGGAGTGAAGGGAAATCTTACAACACAACTTGACCTTGGGGTCAGAGTATCTGGTCTCTGAGTATGTAAGTTGATGTTGACTGGTAGGTAACTGGCTTCCGGGCTGATCTCATTGGAGATGACCTCTGGTGGGGAGCTGGGAAGGATACTTGATTAGCTAACTGCAGTGTTGTTTCCGGTGTGTGAATGTCTTCTTTTCAGTGTCATTGGTTGTGGTGGATGACTTGTCCAATGGGAGTCTGTTCTATATAGGGTCTTGGTTCTATGCATGTCTGTTTTACAATTGCAGGGGTCCATTTACCTGTTTGATCTGGCCACTTTATTTTTAGAGAAGTGTAGTGGTGACTTATCTCAGTGACCCAAAAGGGCCAGAGTCATATGTATGTTTTGTAAGGAAGTGTGAAAACGGCAAATCGATGAGCTTTGGATGGACAGTGAATAGGACAGCACTTTGTGCTGATGGAGGTGGTGGTGTTGCTTGTAGACATTTTTATTGGCTGGTTCTAGGTGCTCATTTGCTGAGTGTTGGCTGGGTTAGGCATATAAAAACATGGTATGCCCATTTAAGAGGCGTTCAGTGTTTCGTTTGGGACAGTGAGTGGCGTATTGGAGAACGAGGCAAGAAATGTGGATTTGTTTTGCCTAGTGAACCTATTGAACTCGTACTACCTTTCTTTTCCTGTGTGTGCTTTCAACTAATTTTTGCAAAAAGAAGAGTTCTAGAAGGGAGACAATTCCAAATCATGACACCTGCTACCTATGTTCTTTAAAAATTTAAAATCTTCTGTCTTCCTGAAACCTGTTCTTCTATTCTCTTTATCCTCACTAAACTCTTCTCTTTCACTTTCAGTATCTTATTGCATTGTAGTGATATTATCACGTTGCTTTTATATATATATATAAAAGAATAGAAAAAATTATGTACTGTAACTGATTAATTTCTCCTTGTCAAACAATGAAAAAGAAGAAACAGGACCCAAAGAGTTTTAGTTCAATACATGGTTAAAGTAGTGGAGAACTTGGAGAGGGAAAGAGGAATCAACAGGAGATAACTGATAACTGACATCCATTAGACATGGCATGTGGAACTAGAACAGTCTACCCCAGTGAGCGAAATAAATGGTTCAGTTTGATATTCCAACCACCTGAAGAAGGCTGGAACATTGTGATAAATATGGCAACAAAGATGAGGACAATAGTCCGAATAATGTAAATAGTATAGAGAAAAAGAGTGGAAAAACCAAAGATTACTAAATGTAATATACAACTGATGAAGGTTAGAAAACCAATTGGTCAAACATAATTATTGGAAGAGTAAAAGTGATCTTTGTTGAAATGAGTTTGACCTATGCTGCTGGCCATTTCTGCGATCAAAGCCAACCCAACTTTTTTTATTTTATGTAAAAGCAAAGAAAGAAGTGCAAAGAAATGAAATTTTCTTCGAGTTCAAAAATCATTAACACATTTTGATCAAAGAGTTTTGACTGAGGCACTGTCTTCTATGTCAGATATTTTGCTTGTTAGTGAGATGAGAATTCCTGTTTGAACTGCCCTCAAGTTATCTGATGAAGGCTGGGGATTGTAATGGATTATATAATACAATGAAAACCTCTGAGATATAAATATTGATTTGTTCCTGGGTAATTTTAGGAACATTAGAATTTTATGTCCACTTGTAATTTTTTTAGAAATTACCAGGAAATATATCCATGTTTCTTTATCATTTTGTATTTGTAACTCTTTCCATAATATTATTTCACCATAATATCATAAAATATAACAGTTTTAAATATGTTTTTCTGAAGGAACAATCTATAGAATTACCCCACCTTGTCTGCTAGAGGACACATTCTGATGCCCACAAGGTGGCATGAGGCAGTATAAATGTACAGAGCACAAACTTTTTCTCTTCTCTCTTTCTTCAACCACAGAATGTCAGAGTGATAAGTTGTATTTGGTTTTCCTTCCACTTCTTAGTTCCAACTGTGCCATGGACATGTACACATTATACTAGCTTCCTAATGTTATCGGTCCAGAGGTGGCGATCCCAGAATGTGGCACCTTTGGAAAGTGCCTGAAAACCATACCCTGGGCTGACCCAAGCCTTGTGAGTAAAATTGGGTAGACAAAACCCTTGAGGGCTGTCAATAGCTGTGCCAGCACAATGTCACAAGTCATTGTGACCGAGGTCTTGAGCATGCTGGCCTTGTTCAGATTGTTGATCACTCTAGATAGCATGCTTTCTCCAAGAAACTGTAACTAAGGTCTGCTCAACATAGTTGCAGTATAAACCACAGGTTGGCTCAGTGGGTGTTGAACAAACACAAATGTACCTGAGTGAGCGTCTGAAATAGGGATTGGTTAGCCACCCGAATAGACGGGTATCCTCGAATACGAGTGGTCAGCTATTATTTATGTGTATGTGTGTGTGTGTATTTATGTGGCAAATTCTCTTTTAGCCATGTCTGATTGAATAAATTACAAACATTATGTCTGTTTATTTTTATCATAATCCTTTCATATTCACGAATATTTTTTTGCATATTATAACATAAAGGAAAACTTTCATAATGGATAACCATCAGCTATAGTATTTAACTGCAAAAGAAAAAATTCAGTAATGGATAACTACACATAGTTTTTGTCTTACCAGTTGCAAATAAAAATGATACTCACTGTTACAGTGCATTTCTTGCATTATTTATATACGGAAATATATTTGTGCATATGAAAGGATTATGATAAAAATAAGCATGTTTGTAGTTTATTCCATCAGACATATATATATATATATATATATATATATATATTGATGCATGTTTCATTAAATAATATAGATAAGTTTTGTCTATTTATTTTATGTAAATTCTTTACATATCGTCTGATCCTTCAGGTGGTCAATATTGATACATATTTTTTAATCCTATCTAAGCTTTCAGCTTACATAAGCCATTATTAAAGATGACAAATACATTACAATATATTAAACAATACACAGACTAGTTTATCGTAGATGTCCTGTTTGTTGCTGTTAGGAGTGTTCAATTTTTCTTTGGCTATTTCAATATTTTATAGCCCACCAAACTATCAACACTTGGAATTATAAATGTAGCCTTGTGAAAAGGCAAATTTGATAATCAGAAACTTGAATTCAAAAAATTAAAATTTATATTTAATTTTTTTCCTGGTCAGTCATACCTCTTGCAGTGATAAAAGTTGTTACAAGGTTGGGGGGGGAGCATAGTGACAAAGGTAAACTTTTAACACAACATATTGATGACAAATCACTCCCAAGTCATTCCTTTCCCCAGTTAACAACTGATTAGACATCATTTTTGAGAGCAGCTGTCAGTTTTATTTTATCAAATCTATCAGAATTATTATTAAGATTGGAGTAAATAATTGAGTTAATTCTATATTTAACTTTATATAAAATCTATGCATGTGTGGATTTCATTAATTTTGAGCTGTTCAAATTTTCTACCAGTAAATCTAAACATTCCTGCACCTAAATTCAGCTCCCTTCAGACATAAAATTTTTTTTATTTTATCAAGGTGAATGAAATAGACTATGTGGGTATGATATATAGGAAACAATAGTTATTAAATTTTTTACTAAAATTTCTTTTATCTTATTTCTGTTTTTCTCATAACTATCACTTCTTTGTTTGACATTCATTATTACAAAATAGTTGGTTATTTTAGTTTCATATCAAAGTTTGAAGTATCTTTAACCAAAATTGTTTATTCATATAAATTTATGGGCTCATAATACTGTAATCAAAGTAATTTCTCTGACTCTGGATGTTTTACACAAATACAATCATTAGGAAAATGGGTTCCACTGAAATGCCTAGAAAGAAAGATCGATCGATCATCATTTAAACAATTACTACTCTTGTTTGGTACAAAAGAAATCATTTTTGACAAGATAGTCCATGGCAATCAAAATGGATTTATTATAAGAATCCATAATGAAGAAAGTCTTGACTAGATCCAAGACATCTAAACTGAAATGGAATCTAGGGGGGAAAAAAGTTCTCATAAGTTTCAAAATGTATTCATTATTGTAAATTGCTTGAACCTGGAGAAACAATTTTTGTTCAGTGAGTAATTGGCTTGTTTGAATGCAGCATTGGAAGGAAAAAGAACATTCTCTGGACAACTGGTCATTTTCTGTTCAATAATTTCTTTTTGTTCAAAGTACTCCTCAAATCAAAATCATTTGTTTTTTTTATCACAGAATAGGTATGCTTTATTTGAAAGAGTGAATGTGGTCATAAAAACCAGAAAAAATATGTTGATGACAGAATAATGATGCTATAAATAAAAGATTTTGTCCTATGAATTGTTAGAAACTTTTGCATCAACCTACTTTTTTTTAATCATTTCACCCCAAGTAAGGCAATAAAGCCACTAAGATGCAAGGAGTTTGTTGCAAAATATAGCCAGGGTGTACTGAGGTTGTAGAACACACCTAACCAATTACTCTCCAAAGAACTATGGGATAACAGGCAGAGAAGTGAAAGAGATGGGACGTAACAAAAATAACACTGTCTCAGAAACCACAGAACAGCAGGCAGCATGCAAATTTAGGAACAAAATATCCATCAGTACAACTTCACAAGACACAGGGGCTCACCAACTGCTGACTGCTGATTTTCCTGTCATTTTTACTGGCATGAAGTAGATGACAAAGACCTGAAATTGGACAAGTTGTAGAGAGGCCTGTAACTAGACATGCCAAGATATTCTGCTGTTTAATGGAGAAAACCCAGATATAACTAGTTTTGACAGATATGTTCACATGCAACTCAGAGCCTCTTTTGCATCTGCAGTGACATGTGTTTGCCACAGAATTACTGAGGATGAAAGAGATTAAGGTAAAGTAAACTGAGAAAATGATACTGAGGAGAAAGGACAATAAAAAGAACAAGGTGCAAAGAGATATAATATGATGATGGATGTTGCTTTTAAATTTTTAAGACTTTAGTTGACAGGAAAGCAAGAAGCTAAAAATGAGTTCCACAGTCAAGAAGTGCAACAGAAGAAACTATTAGCATAGAACTTACAGTTACATTTAGCAATTTCAAAAATAAATTGATGCATCTGAATTCAATAAAGAAGTATTTGGCGAAAAATGATTGCAGTTTATCTTTAATATTGTTCTTCTAAACTATTCTAGAAAAAAATTCAATGAAAATGATTGAATTGGATATTCCTTTATTCTACTTCAAAAGAATATAATTTGACCTCTTTGTTGGGTCAATTCAGATCTGAATAAAAATAAAATCAATATAAAAGTAATCTTAAATGTTGAAAATATTTTCCCAGACAGTTAAAATATTATTTAAATAGTTAAATAAAACCCAAATTTGTTTGTATAAACAAAGTTATATTTATCTCTAAAAAAATATGAATTAATCTTAAATTCCAATTCCATAGTAGAATCCTCCATCCCTCAGAGACCAACTGTGCTTTTCCAAATTGAAGAGTTCTTGATTGAGAGTTGTTAATTAATAACACAGTTGGTAATCCAACTGTGTTTATCAAAATTAATAAATGACCTCACCTAAAAATCAATGATCCCACCCTAAAATATGAGTTATTTTATTTTTCTGAAAACTGAAGTTATAGCATGTTTTTCAGCATTTGCCCTTTTTGCCAAAACAGATAAGGGATATATAAGCTAATCATTATTTTATAAGAATGATGGGAATAAATAATGAAATTTCAACAAAATTCACTAATTTCTTTTCTCTTTATTGAATATTAAAAAACTATAAAAATGTTTCTTTGGTTTACTTTAATGTTTTGGAATTTGCCTGATTAACAAAATATTAGCAACATTTAATCTTATTACATGGGCAGTGGATAAAGGCATTGGTTAGATCCAGTGACAGGACCCAAAGAGTGTGAGTTCAATACCTGGTTAAGGCAGTGAAGAACTTTCAGAGGGAAAATTAACAGGAGATAACTGACATCCATCAAACATTGCATGCACCAGGAAATTTTTCTCCCTGGAATCAATCCTCCAGATCTACAAATCAACAATTCACCCTTGCATGGAGTATTGCTGCCATATATGGTCTGGTGCCCCTTCTGTTTGCCTCGGGGTTCTTGATAGGCTCCAGAGGCAGATATGCAATATAATTAGCCCTGCTCTGGTATCTCGTCTACAGTCACTTTCTCACAGACGCGCCATCACTTCTCTCTGTCTGTTCTACAAATACTTTTATGGCAATTGTTCTGAGGAGCTGCATTCGCTGGTTCCCAGACTTCATGAGTTCAAGCGCCCTACGAGGCTGGCATCCTGCTCTCACCCCTTCACTGTCAAAACTCCTAAATGTAGCCGTCTCTTGTACTCTAATAGCTTCATGTCTCGCACCTCTCACCTGTGGAACTCCCTTCCCTATTCCAGTTTCCCTGAGAACTATAATCTCCAGCTATTCAGTGTAATGTCAATCGACATCTCCAATTAACTTGATCTATCCACTACCCTTCTCCTCATACTCTTCTATCACTCCTATCTGATCTTGCTCTATATTTTCTGTAACCCCTAGCATTCTAGTGGCTTACCACCTTGCTTGGGGTGAAATGCATAAAAAAAAAAAAAATAGAACAGTCTACCCCAGTGAGCGAAATAAAGGGTTCAGTTCAACATTCCAACCATCTGAAGAAGGCCAGAGCGTACAATGGCCAAAACGTTGTGATAAATATGGCGACAAAGATGAGGACAATAGTCCAAATAATGTAAATAATGCTTTTTATTTATTTCAAGTATTGCAGGATAATAACAGGGAAACACACACTGTATTTAACAAAACACAATAAGGAATTTATTTACAAGTTTACACATTTGAAGTTGTCAGTAGCTTGTTTCAGGAAAAGGAATCAAATATTTAAAGTTTGCAGTTTCAATGAATTGTCAAGAAGAGAAAATGTTCAGATTAAATCATTGGACACAAAGTAATATTCCAAAATGTTTAAAACAAATTGAGAGAGTTCGTTTTTCACATAAAAGTTATATGGTTGTATTCAACATGAATGACAAGATATATTTTAAGGTACTTAGCTTTCGAGTTGAATAGAGTTCTTTGAAATTGCCCTGCTCTCATTAGAGGCTGATAATGTATTAACGTGTAATTTGACATTAGTTTTATTCAGATGCGTGGAACTCTCTGCCTTTTCTCTCTCTATCTGTCTTGATTCAACCTTTTCTGCCTATTTATATCAAAAAGTGATTTGACATTGGTTCATTACTTTTTCTTGGTCTTTTCTTCAGCCTGGAGCCAATCCCTTTTTCTATTGGTCAAAATAGATTTCTGCACAGGCTCGCGAATTTGAAAACAGTAGAGAAAAGAGAGTGTTTTTTTTTATTTCATATTCACCACAGATTGATCCTCAGGATTCAATCAAGTAACAAAGACAACAAAATTTGGGAACATTCCTTTCTACCAAATACGAGGGTTGTTTGAAATTCTTATGCCAGTGGGAATTTTTCAACTTATAAAATCAGCTTATCAGTTCAAATAAAGGAATTTTTTTTATCTAAATTCAATAAATATAATGGATTGGATAATAATATTGGTAAATGTTTTGAAAAATAGTAGGCGAGCCATATCAAATCAGCTGATGTTTTTCAGGTGGGTGGGTATTTGAAGGAAATAATTTAATTGTGCCAACACTTTTATTTGGTACATGAGAGTACTTGACTAGTGAGGAAGTAAAGGCTGAAGAAAATCATTGAAAACTTTTCCATGTAACATAACTATCGATGTGTAAAGAATCAACCGGGCGAAAAATCAAAAATTTCCAAATAAAAACAGCACTTCATAACTCAGATAATATTTGGGATGTTTTGAAGAGATAAAATTTTGATTAGTAAATGGTTTTTGCTCTGTCATGGTCACATCGTTACTTTTGATGAACTTCTTTAGCTCAGTGGTTAAAGCATTGGTCTAATTTTCTCTAAAGGTTGATATTTTAATTTAAATTAACAGTCAATCCTTCTTTTACTTTGTCGTCTGAAATAACAACTTGTTGGATCTGTGGAACTTCTATATGTGTAAGATAATGTCTCAGTTCTTTCATTCTTTGCATTAATCTTCTCATTATCTCCTTAATCCATTTCATTCTTTATTACCTTTCTAAATGTTATACAAACATAAATTAGGTTCATATACAGAAAGGAATAATAAAGGCATAAATAGTATTTTGCTGGGATACAAAATTTAATAATAATTATAAAAATGGACATATTAAATAAAACACAAGGAAAAATTAACAAAAAGATTGGTAGAAAAAATATTACATTATGTGATATTACAGTAAACTGGTTATATTGACATACAAAACAAATAACAAAAATTAACCGGTTTATCAGTCCTCACTCATCAGAGCTAAATTGGGGATGAGAAATGTGCACACAACTAAATTGTACATCAAAGACCAATATTACTTACTAAATATATAACAATTAATAATAAATATATATAGCATAAATAATAAATATATAACAATTAATAGCTAATTTTAGCCAAACAACCTTTATGTTTACAAAAAGGTGGCTGGTAATAAGATTGTAATATTTTTAAAATTAAATTTGGCATTCATTTTGGGCATGTGCACATTTCTTGTCCTCCATTCAGCACCAATGAGAGAGGACTAATAAACTGGTTCAGCTGCTTTTTCATTGTCTTTTGTATTTCAGTATTATGACTTTAAGGTAATATCATTTTTTTGTTATGCTTTTTGTTATTTTTCCTCTTTCTTTTAATATGTACATTTTTAACACTATTACTGTATATTTTTTACAGCATCATCTCTTCTATATTTTAATGTATCACAATAGTGACACCTTTCCATTCCAAACTAATTCCTTTATTCACTGTCCACCTTTCCATCCTTACCTATCTTTCAATCATTTCCTTACTGTCCAGCTTTCAATTCTGACCTACTTTTCAATCTTTCATTTATTCTCCATCTTTCCATCCCTAGTTACCTTTCAATCATTTGTTCACTGTCTCTTGATTTCCAGCCATGTCTTTATGTCCTTTTTTCATATCCGTCCTTCCTCTCTCCCTCTATATATATATCTTTATATATATTTATTTCTCATCACACATGGTTTTCTTTTTGTTTTTCTCTAGATTTCTCAATTACTTTTCGCACTTTTCTCTCAACTTCTCTTCCTTCCTGTTTAACATGTACATATTCCAATTCTGGAGGACTGGACATCAGATAGATGCAACACACTGATCCTGGGTGGAAAATCTTAATGGTTACACATACAAACAAGTAAAATAGATCATCTGTGGAGTATAGATAACATGTGTATGCAGTTATGACTTTGAACTAAACAAAATAATTGATGGCATATCAAAGAAAAAAAATGTCCCACTCATGTAAAATTTATGAATCTGTGTGTAATTCAGAGAATAACCAATTTATGTTTTGTCTTGGTTGAAAATAACTTCAGTTAAAATATTTGAGTTACATATACTTTGTTATATAAGAAAACCTTCTTGTTAGCTGAACATTTTATATTCAGCGTGTTTGCATTAATTTTCATGTTTTTGTAGTACACTCTATACCAGAGAAACAAAGATGTTTATCATTTGTATTCACTGATTAAATTAGAAACAAGAGAAAGAAAAGTAAAATTCCTAGATGTTGAATCAATAATACTTTCAAGAAATTCTTAATAGTTGCTTCTGTTTTGTTTTATATACTGGATTTTATTTTATTTTGTTCTCCTTTTTCCAAACATGCTTGTAATAAGACACAAGAGTGTGGTGTAGCTTAGGAAATATTTTTTAGCTTAGAGTAATTTAGTTACACTCCTTGGATGCATCAGTTCTAAACTTCACAGCTAAAATTCACCATGATGTAGCTAACCATCCTCATTTATTTCATATTCCATTAGTGAGGAGGAAGTTCCACTCAAACAGCTTCTTCCCATGAACTACAACTTTGTGGAACAAACTCCCAAGAGGATTCTTCCCAGTCCACTACAATCTCAATATGTTCAAGTCTAGAGGGAGCCATTATTTTTCCCGCATAACCTTATAAATTATGCCTCTTACTACTTGTTCTTACTGCCCAACAAACTTCTTTAGTAATCCTCTCCCTGAAGTGGCTCTAGGGCATTGTATAGAGTGAATATTAGTAAAAAAAAAAAAAAAAAAAAACAAACAAAAATTGATACTATTTATAGTGATTTAGACTAGAACTCTTCAGTAAAAGGAGATAATCTCCAACAAACAGAGTAACTTTGTGATTACCTACCACAATACTTATTCTTGTTTTGTGATAAAATATGTTCCAGAATTGCTATTAAAATAAAGACAGGCTCAATTCATTTAGTTTGACTTTAAGAACCAGAAAATTAAAATTTCATCAAATCATTTTATTCACTATTTTTCTGTCTTTCTCTCAAGTTTCTGTATCTATTAGGTGGTTACATATATTCGTTCTTTTCTTGATGTTCTGCAAATGATATTGAAAAATAATCTTTTGCAGCATTTTTTGCCTGTTTGTAATTCTAGTAATTCTGTGGAACTGATATCTAATAGTATTGAAATTTTATTTCAGATTAGACATCCCTTTGAGATAGAATTCCAAGTTGACAAAAATTAGCATATTTGACATTACTTTTAATTGAGGTCCCAAAGACGCTTGAGACATTTGTGCTGTGTACGGAGATAAAATGTTTCAAAACAACCAAATGGTGAATTCTAAGCTGTATATTGAACAAATGAACAGAGGCTCAAAGAGGCAATTCAGCTGAAAAGACCAGACTGGTGATACCATATGATTATTGAACATGACAATGCTTGTTGCTAACATGATCAAACATGTAATGAAAAAGTTTGGCTTGGAAATTTTGGACTGCCACTTTTTTGGTCACCCTCTAATAATTTTTGGAGATGGGTTGTTTCATTCAACAACATTGTGGAGCTTAAGATGTAGTTTGATGAATTAGATGATGAGTCATAACTTAGTGATTTCTATTAGTGAAGCATTGACAATTAGTGGATGATTGACAGAAGATTGTAAACAATGAAGAATGATTGTTGAATGATTCATAAGAACCAGTAATAAATAATAAGTATTAAAATAGATGATAAAAACAAACGATTTTATATAATTACCTAATAAATTACATGTTTGGTGTAGATTAAATAAGTTAGTAGTATTTTTTTTTTTAAGCATTTCGCCCCAAACAAGGCAGGAAGCCACTAGCACACAAGGGGTTACAGAGAATTGGAGTGAGAGCAAATAGGAGTGATAGAGGAAAGAATGAAGAGAAGGATAGGGGATAGATCAAGGCATCTGGAGATGTCGATTGACATTACATTTGAATAGTTGGAGATTATAACTGGAGATGTCGATTGACATTACACTTGAATAGATGGAGATTATAGTTCTCAGGGAAACAGGAAAAGGGGAGGGAATTCCACAGGTGAGAGGTACGAGACATGAAGCTATTGGAGTAGAAGAGAAGGCCACATTTAACAGTTTTGACAGTGAAAGAGTGTGAGCGAGATGCCAGCCTAGTAAAATGTTTAAATTCAAGAAATTAAATTCTGGAAACTAGAGAAAGCAGCTCATTGGAACAGTTACCATGAAAGTATTTGTAAAAAAAGACAGAGAGAAGCGATGGCACATCTGTGAGAGAGCAACTGCAGATGAAATGCCATATCAGGGCCAATTACATTGCATATCCGTCTTTGGAGGCTCCAGAACATATATGGCAGCAATACTCCATGCAAGGGCAAATGATTGATTTGTAGATTTGAAGGATCGACTCCAGTAAGAAGAATTTCCTGGTATGGCAAAGGGAGCCAACTTTCCTTGCAGTGAACAAAGCTATTGACTCAATTTATTTGTTCCATCTCAGGTCAGCAGACAATGCGAGGCTGAGTAGTTGTAAATAGGAACTCATGAGAAGTTGAGTGCCAGACATTCTAATGAGGGGCAGGGATGGTTCTCTGTGATGAGTTATAGAGAGCAGTTTTGTTTTTTGAGATGTTAAAGTTAACCAGCCAATTCCTGCCCCAGTTCACAACAGATTGGAGGTCCTTTTCGAGACAGGCGGGCAGGTTAGTTTTGTCAGCAACACTAGATTTGTTTTTGAGGCAGGAGTAAATTGTAGTGTCGTCTGTGTAGATGTCTACTTGGGAATCTATGATGTCAGGAATATCATTGAAGATAAGAAACATAGTAGGGCCTAGGATGGAGCCTTGGGGAACGCCTGCATTCGTGGGATAGGAGCTTGAGGAGAATCCATTGAGAACAACCTTCAATACACAGTTTGACAGGAATGATTATTCCTGAAATGTGACTCCTGATATAAGTCATTCTAGTTTAACTTTAATCCATAATAAGGAAATTAACTTGTTTGTTAAATTCTATGGAATTTTTATATTACAGGGAAAAAACATAATATAAAGATGTAAATGGTAAACTTATTCTATCACCCCCCAAGAAGTACCTGGGTACTATGGTTTATCTTTACAAGAGTCAGATTAGACCAAAAATAGAGTTTGCTGCTATATCTTCCACACTTTGCAGGCTTGATAGACTTATACTGTGTTGCATGAGAACATTTATTCTCCACTATGTAATCTCTTCTTCACAGAAGAAGCCAATTGCTACTCTTTCACTATTTCAATGGAAAATATCTAGATTAATTCCATTGCTTAGTTCCACTATTTCAGATCTTTCCAAGTGGAACACACCAGGCTTCTTACACAGACTTAAATCACCTCCACTTTCTCCATATTCCAAACATACAGGGGTTGGACAAAATAATTGTAACACTTGTTAAATTCAAAGAAAATTTAATATGGAGTTGGTCCTCCTTTAGCCTCACATACAGCTTTAATACGTCTAGGAATGGAATCATACAGCTTCCTGACTTCATCCAGAGGAATTTTCAGTCATTCTTCCATTAAACCCTTCTCCAGCTCTTCTCGATGGTGGAGGATAGCGGCTCCTAACTTGTTGCTCCAAAATGCACCACAAATGTTCAATAATATTGATATCTTGAGATTGGGGAGGCAACTTCATGTGTTCTAGCTCATTTTCATGCTCTTCATACCAATTCTTAACCACTCGAGTGGTATGTATTGGAACATTATCATCTTGGAAGATGCAGTCACCATCAGAGAATAAAGTCTTGGACATTGGATGAACATGATCTCCCAAAATGTTCAGGTAATCTTTGCTGTTGATACAGATAATGGCTAAGATGATTTAAGATGAAGAGTATCCTCATCAAGACAAAGTTCCACCACATTCTGCAAAGCTGATTATTATCCACCTTGTTAAAAAAGGTTTTCCAAGGCAACAAATTAATGGAATAACTCACAGTATCACCACATATTAATTTAAAATAAAGAATTGTGGTTTATTATTAAAATAGAGGCATATGAGAATGAAATGCAATATTTAAACAAGAAATATCTTTGCAAAACAATAAAAATTGCTGCAAGTAATATTAATATCAAAACTGAAACAATACAAAACAAAAATCAATGTCTGAAAGAATGATGAAGGTTATAGAATATGAAGAAGCCCATATGAATATGTGAAATAATAATTAAAAAAGAATTTATTCAATTATATGAAATATTATTCTCATCAAATATTTGTTTTTATGGCCTATATATACTTTGGATTTATAAATAAATACTTTTGTTGTACATTGTTTGCACATGACACACCCAAAACAAGTTATTATTTAAATAACAATCAACAAGGATCAATATAATAAACTGAATATTACCTGGTATACACACACACACACACACATATATATATATATATATATATATATATATATATATATATAATGGATAGGATAAAAATGTACACATATGCACAAATATTATCATGTACATAAGTATATTTATTCCTGTTACAAAATACAGTGCTCAATATTATGAAACAGAACTATAAGTAGATATTAATGAATATACATCGTATCCAAAATGTCGATAACACTACTTGGAGTTTCATGCAGTCTATGCAATCTTCAGGTGTGTATTTTAACCGTTATATCTTGCGAGATATAATGGTTAGAATCCACACCTTAAGATTGCATAAACTGTATAAAAACTCTGAGCAGTGTTATTGATGTTGGATATTATGCATATTCAGTAATATATATATATATATATATATATATATATATATGTCTGTATGTGTGTGTGTGTATTTGTGCAGGAATTCCTCTTGTCTTTTTTTGTTTTTAACCATTTCACTCCAAGCAAGAGAGTGAAAGAGGAATGGGATTCAAGAAGATATAAGATGGCTGTTGATCTTGAATTTAAATTTTTGAAGATTGTAGTTATCAGGGAAGCAAGTGAGAGGAAGTGCAAGGAAAGAAACTGTTGGAGTAGAAGTGGTGGTTACATTTAACTAATTCAATTCAATAGTGAAACGGTGGGACCTAGATACCAGTCTCGTAGCACACTTAAACTCATGAAGTCCAGGCAGCAGGGGAAAAAGCTTGTGAGAGCAATTGCCATGAAAATATTTGTAGAAAAGACAGAGAGAAGCCACGTCACATCAGTGAAAAAGAGTCTGAAGTAAAGATGCCAGGTCAGGATCAATTACATTGCAGATCCTTCTTTAGATTTTGTTAAGAACCTAGAGATGAATAACAGGAGCACCAGACCAGATATGGCAACAGTATTCAATGCATGGGTCAATGATAGATTTGTAAATGTGCAGGATGGAACCTTCTGGCATGACACTGACCCAAGTTTTGTTAAAGATGACTGACAAAGCATTGCAATTAAACTTTTTATTTAATTTTTCCTTTGTTCATACAAGTGCTTTATTTTCTGGACAAAAACTGTGTAAAAGTTTAACTTTTAAAAGTAAAACTGTTCAAATGTTTTGCATATTTGAGCACTTTCAGCTGTTCTTTTAGGCATTATCAAAGATGATTTTATTTTTTATTTTTAACTGAATGTATGTTGTTTTTTAAGCATGTATATGAAGTTATAGGAATGTTTTTTTTTTTAAACATGGTCAAATATATCCTGAAAAATTAACAATACCAGCTGATTAATATTAACTTTATTGTGAAATAAATTTCATGATAAAACCTGACATTGTTTATTTTTTACTTATATTTTAAATTTCATTGTTTTTTTGCCAATTTAAAATACAAGGAAGTAATTGGGAGAATTTAAACAAAATTCAGTCTTCCTATAGTATTCAACAGTTTCCAATTTTTATTCCTTAAAATCATAAATTTTTGAAACTTGGTAACTCGTATAGCTTCTTTTTCTGCAAACATATGCAAAACATTTTTTGTTTCTCCGTTGGTTCTTCAATGACCATAAAAAAACTTGTTGGCTGCCTGCCATAAGAAAGGGACAAACCATTTATATATTCTCACCTCACCTTCCCCTTCTTTCTCCCCTCCATCCAAGTCCTACCAAAAGAGCTTCACATCCAAGAGGAGACAACCTTTAATCAAACACTATTATAACAGTTACAACTAGGATTGCTTTGTGGAGGAGAAGATATGGATTCATACCTTTCCCAAAGGTATTAGCACATATATACATGTAAAAAAAACTCGATTGAAAATTAAACTCAGCTCTCTGATTCCTCAATCCGAGCCACTAACCATTACCATGCTAGATATGTATATTATTTTATATTTGGATTTTAATATAAAATAAAGAACGAAATAACAATTTGAAAATAACATCTTTAAAAATAATGTCCTGTGTATCTGAAAAATTTTGTTCTTTTCTTTGTTATGCATTTATGATTTTCATGATTCTTTTATTTTTGTAACTGAAGATATTTTTGCCTTTCCCAAACTGAGAGACTGATTGATGTAAACATGACACCTCCTTTGTAGAGTTAATAAAATATCCCTCCATGATCACTGGCTGAAAACTGCATTTGCATAGGGAGAAGCACATTGGATGTCAGTCAAATAACAACAAGGACACAAATCATGGCTGTAAATGATAGGCTTGGCATTAAGAATTTGATTGGTTTTCCAATCGTTATCATGTGTTTGCCAAAAAGTCCTCTACTTCCCATGAGGTAAATCATCAGAAAATAATGGACTTTTAATTACGAATACATTTTTAAAATCATTATATAGAGATTATGCATTCATTAAAGAATTACAGCAATAACTTGAAAGTGAAATAAGCTTTTTTTAAAAATCAGAATTATATTGGTTCTGAAAGTCTTTATGTTAAGTCTGTGGAAAAGTTTCCAAAGATTTTTCTTTTCTATACATGAAATATTTTTTTTTTGTGCTATGTTCTTTCAGGGTTAGATGCAATAATGGCATCCAAAATTTTCAGGGACTGATTCTATAAAGGCAGGTAATCTTTAGGAATTTATTCTGCTCATTTTCTTTTCAATCTGAAAGAATTAAACCATTTTGATAACTTAATCGAAAACATTGAAAATATTTGCAGATTGAAATTCTCTTCTCATCATATTTCTGTTCAGAAGTCTGATGTTTTTTGACTGGCTGTCATCAGCTGTGTTATGGTTTCTTCGAACCATGTTCAAACTGAATTACTGCAGTCCCAAATATCTAATGGAAGACCTATTAAATTTATGACTAGACGATTTGCCAAATTTTTAACTTTTATGATTTCTTTTCTCAGAATAAATTATGCTCATCATAGAAAACACTCTTCCAGCCGCTTCAGAATTTTCAGCAATGGTATTAATTATATTTTTAGCTATTATATATCAGCAATTAATATATAAGATTATTTTTGGATAATCCAACAACTGGTTCACTAAGCTTTTATAATTTTAAGAATTGCTTCATGCAAACTGGTAGCATGCCATTAATGGTTAGATTTTAGGCAAGGTCTTCAGGCAAATAGATTCTTTTCACTTTGAAGATGTACACCATCAAATCTTCTGAACTTATTCATAAAGGTATTAAACACATTTGCCATTTACACAGTTCTTCTTTGTTACATGTTCTTTCAGAAGTGGGAAATTATGGCTCTCCACAACTTCCTAATCTGTAGGTCTAAGTAATATCTGTCCCATTAATAACCCTCACGTTCCCTGTTTTGCCATCCATTTACACAAGCTCATTAGGCAAGTTACTTGCTGTTTTCCTCTTGCCTTCAATATGACCTATGAGTGTCAAATTTTCCAAGACCTCTTTCCTCATTATGTGCTCCAGAAATTTCATTTTATTGTATCTTATTCTATGTACAAATATCCTTTTTGTTCCCATTTTCCTTACAACTTCTTTGTTGCTCACATGTTCGTTCCACGAGATTCTCAGCATCCTTCTGTAGAACCACATCTATGTTGCCTGAAATCTCCTCATCATCTGTCAGAAAATTGTCTAGCATTCACTGCCATATAGGATTCATAGAACATAACAGTTTAGCACTCTTTTCTTTCTTTCTTTCTTTCTAATTAAATTTTCTTGTCTTAATATTTTGCTTAGCTTTTGTAAGGTATATTTTGCTATTTCAATGTAGTTCTGAAATTCTTTGTCACATTTCCTCTCATCTCTTATAATAGCTTCCAGACAGTTAAATTTCTGCTTTATTTTGATGCCTCCCATTCATGGCTCACATTTTGCGTTGCCGTTCTTGCTAATAGCCATATATTCTATATATTCTTCCTATAGATGGTTAGTCCTTTCTTCTTGCTTTCTTTTACTACCTCATCTAGGAGTTCCTGCAATTATCATTCTATATCTGCCATAAATACAGTGTTACCTGTGTTATAATAATTGTTTGGTTGTGAGAGAAAGAAATAATGAGGATTAGATTTTTGATATGGTTGGTGTCTGTGTTGGTCAATTGAGGTCAAGGTGGAAGGTCAATTTGGTTGGTTTGTATGCCTGTTCTACGGAACAGGGCCACTGATTGATTTGTTTGTATGCCTGTTCTACGGAACAGGGCCACTGATTGATTTGTTTGTATGCCTGTTCTACGGAACAGGGCCACTGATTGATTTGTTTGTATGCCTGTTCTACAGAACAGGGCCACTGACTGATGTCATGGTAGAGAGTCAATTTCATTGGTTGGTAAGCCAGTTCTATGGAATGAGGCCATGGTGATGACTGCAAAAAGAATGCCTTGTTGCGAGTTAGGCATGACAAGGTGACAGCGATGGGTTGCCGAGTTGACAAGGTGGTGTTGGATTGGCATGGTTGGTAGACCTGTTCCATGGAATGGAGTCATATTGACGGGAATGCCTTGTATCAAGTTGGGAATGCTGAGGCAGTGAGTTGCCATGGTGATGAGGGGGGGTGTCGGATTGGCATGGTTTGACATTTGCTAAGGTGTCAAGGCCTAGATGTTATCATCTTGAAGCTGTATAGTCAATGGGGTTGGTCAAGCCTGAGAGTGGTAATGGTCATTGAGAGGAGTGGTCAGGTTGAGAGGTAGCAGCAGGAGTACCCTGCATTTTGGCCGGTGGACTCCCAGCCCTTAAGAGCTGATTGTCATCGAAGACCTACTTTTAAGCAGGTGTGGTAGTCCTCAGAAGCATCTCCTTTTCTGGCAGGATTATTGTGCAAGTGATTTTGAAATCTATTGAGGCTGGTAAGTAAGAATGGAACAATGCCAGTCCAAATATGACTCAATATTTCTGATATTGGTTGAACTTCAACAAGAATAAATTTAATGTTCATTTGAAGATTTTGATTGTGTTTCTAGTTTTTTCATGAATTCTGAATATCTTCCTTCTTGCAAAAAATCTCGTAGAAGAGAAGTTAGTTTTGGAAATGAAGCCACATTCATCAACATACAATTGTTATTCTTTGACAACTGACTTCTAAAAAAGGGATGGTGATTTCTTGCAGTGTAACTAACTTTTTAGACATTGTTAGCAGATGATCGATGTGGCATAGAAAACCCACAGCAAAATGGACAACAGCATGATTCAACATATTCCCAAGGGGCTAGATCAACTTAAGGAATTTGCAGACTTAGGAATTCTGTTGTATCATCAACGTTCCCCTACTTGCTCACGATAGGATCCAGAAATAGTAGCAGCATATGGCTTCAGCAAATGTTGTTCACACCTTCAATAAACTTGAGAGAAAGTCCTGCAAGCAAAAGGGGTGGTGAAAGAAGGAAGGAAGGATGAGAGGGAGAAGAATGTAGAGAGAGGGGGAAGGGTGTATAATTTTTATTCCACCATTTTGAGAACATACCAAGACAGGATATTAATAACCAGATTTGGAATATGATACAATATTTGATTATTCTGAGTACACTAAAATCTGATAATTGCTACATCTATTATACTACAACTGGATTAAAGCCAAGGAAAATTTTGCACTTTTCTTCTAGAAATTTATTCAGATCATACTTAATGATTATATTTCCCAAAAATGTTTATTATTTATACTGTTTACATGCAGACTAATGTCACCATCTTTATTGTTATTATCACAACTTTTAGGCCATTGTGCCCTTCACCAGGTGGATGTCGATCTGGTCAACCTACAAGGAATTCTGAATGGAACTCTTTATTTAATCTATGGGTGGGGGTTGTCACTCCACTGCTCATATCTAGGGATATCATTTTGTTCTTATTTCTACTACTGCTCAGTTATTGCTCACCCTTGTTAGACTCACTGAGTTCAAGTACAGCTTGGCTCAGGGATTGAACTCACAATTACTATGTCAACAAATTTGGGATTCTGGATTCTTTAATTCACTCTTCTGTTGATCCATGGGACATAGGTAGGGGAATAAGAACAATCTATCCCTCCCATAGGCTTCAGTTCAGAATTTTCTGTAGCTTACCCCAGTTGACTTGATGAAGGCAGATGGCATAATAGCTGAAATGTTGTAGTAAAACAATAAAGATGAATACAACAAACTACATATATGTAGTGTAAATAATGATAATTTCTCCAAGAAATTCAAAGAGAAAATAATCTTTGACAAAATCTGAAATGGAAAAAATGTTATATTTAAAGAAACTTTTAAATTTACAAAACTCAAGTCACACACTGCCAAAAAAAAAATAATTTTTTTTTTAACATGTGAAGTTTATAAAAAATGTTCATAGTGTGACAGATGAATAGCTAATGCCAGAATGATTGCTAGCTGGGCATATATCTGCAAGAGTCCTTTTCCTTTGGTGCGCTAAATATGTCAACAAGACATTCTACAAGGGGATAACCCTGCAAGAGTCACTTTCCCTTGTTGACCTAAAAGTGTCTCTTTTCAGACAGCTTTATGAGAGAAGTGCTGTGGTGCATTTTATTCAGACTCTGAGGCCCTGGGAGCATAATTCTGTTGTTCCATATACTTTTTTGAGTGCATAAAGCTATATTAATTAAAAAGTGGATGACTAATGGAAAAAGAAAGAGCACTGAAATAAACTTTGTACCATTCCAAGTTCCAGACCAGAAACCACAATTCTCATTAAGAAAAATGTTTATTCATTTATTTAGTACTAAATAGTAAAATAGACTTTCCATCTATTTATGAATGACCTATTTTTTTTTTAATCAGTATTACCCAAAGCAAAGTAGTAAAGCCACTATGATACAAGAGGTTACCAGGTGTAGAAGAATTAGGAACAAAAACATTAATAATGAGTAGGAAGAGGAAGAGTAATCAGGAGAACAGTAGATAGTGATTGACATTGCATTTAAATTTTTACAGATTAATGCTGGCTGGAAAACATGGAAAAGGAAGGGAGTTCCACAAGTGAGAAGTATGAGAAAAGAAACTATTAGCATAGCATTTATGGTTACATCTAGCCAGCTCAACTGTAAATTGTTGAGATCTCAACATCAGTCTATTACTGCACTAAAATTCAAAAAGTCTAGGTACTATAGTGAAGAGCTCATCCGAACAATTACCCTGAAAGTATTTATAGAAAAGACACAGAGAGGCAACCTTACGGCAGATGGAAAATGACTGAAGCCAAGTGATCAAAAGTAATACCTCCTATTTGTTTCAACAGTTGACAATAGGCCCTAACACCACTGGATTGAGCAAGTTTTCAGCAACAAAATACTATTTTTATATAAAGTCACCATCATTTTTGGCAGTAATGAACAGGACTGTATGCTGTACTTGAAATGTGGCTTGTCACACACATTGTTGTTGTTGTGGCTGCTGCTGTAAAGTATTACCCACAATATAACTGTGCTCACATTCACTGTTTGGTCTCTATAAATGTTCATCAAGCATTAATGAATGTCAATGAGTGCTGTTTTTTTTGTTTTTTTTTAGAAATTCTATGATACAACTATGCTTTATGCATATTTCATGCTAAATGCTATTTTACCAGACTGCTATTCAACTGTAATCTATAACAAGGCAAAAAATACAAAACAGTTTTTTGTAGAGCCCCTTAAGGTAAAGGGTTACTAGATGATGTTGTTGTCCAATAAGCAAAGTGGCAGAATTTCTTAAGGCAGAAACATCATGCCTGAAAATGGGTCAAGACACCAAGACAAGATAGCTCATTTTGGCAGAGCAAAGGTCCCATTTGGATCAGAGGTGTGTTACACAGCCTGCTCAGGGATGGGCTGACAAGGTTCAAACTCTACTGCCATACTATCATAATAATACAGGTTGCATTACTTTCAGTATATTTTTCTTGAATTTTCAATGGCAATGTCCTTTGATGAAATCCTGAAAACTAAATTGGTATAATTTGCATCTGAATTTCTGGGATGAGACATTATCTTTATTTGCATTATTTACATGCAGACTATTGTCCCCATCTTTGTGTTATTGTTAGCACAACATATCAGCCACTGTGTCCTCTCCAGCTTTGTCAATCTGAGTAACCATGGAATTTCAAGCTGAACACTTTATTTAATCTACAGGGTAGACTGTTCTAATTCCATTGTTCAGGTGTAGTTTAACATCAGTGCCAATTTTTGATAGAGATTTTCAGACTGCCTCATTTGGTATATGACATCAGGTTCCGGCCAATTTAATAATTTCTGTCTCAATTTCTGGAATGAGAAATTATAATTATTGTTATCACAATTTTTTGGCTGTTGTGTTTTCCAGCTTTCATCACGTAATTGTCAAGCTAGGTAACCTTTAATGACTTTTGAATTGAATGCTTTATTTAGTCTACAGGTAAAGATTTGTTCTTATTCTGCTGTCCATGCTGTTGATTAAATAAAGGGTTCAGTTCAGAATTCATTGAAGATTATTCAAACTGAAAATCATTTGAGGAATGTTGCTATGATAACAACAACAAAGATAGGGATAATAGTCTGCATGTAAATAATAACTTGGCATAACCTGTAAACATGTGAAACATTCATAAAATGAGCTGCATGAATATTCTACCTGACAAAATATTCAAATTCTTGAAATTTTTGTCACTCTCTAAGCAGAAGAAAAAAATTAAAATTTAAAATTTTTAAATGTGAAGCCAAACACAAGAAATAAGGGCAATTATAAATAAAAATAAGTAATATTGTGATGATAGGGTAAATTTTATCTTGATACCTGGGAGCAGAGAACTCTGCCGTGCTCTCTTTACTTGGTGCTTTAGATATCTTGGCCAGGAAAAAGACATAAAAATGCACATCAATACTTCTCATGATAAACAAAAAATGATGTCATTGAATCGCTGAAGATTACCAAGGTTAAAAAGTCTAATTTAATTTGATCAGCATTCATGTATATTTGCACAGATGAAGGCTAAGAAAAGCAAATTTTATGCTCAATGGCCTTCTATGAAAGCTAATTAGTGGTACAGATACCTGGAGTGAGATTGAAAGACAGTAATCAAGTGAAAGAGAGTCAAGACAAAGGTTAATAGTTAACTTGTGAGTGAACATTCGATGGTCTTTGCTAATGCTGAAGCAGCAGAGAAGTTGTTCTGCTGAGAAACGAATATTTCAAGAATGTGTATCATTTTATTTTTAGTTATTTCATGTCAAATTAATAAGAACATGGATTCCAGCTGGGGATGTTTATATTCGTTTTGCACTAATGCCTTAGGAAAAAGCATGAACCCAATTTTCTTTGCACTCTATTCTTCTAATGGTAAATAAAGAGTGGGTGAGTGAATACTTGTTAAAACACTTGTCTAAAACTAGCTTAACTGACAAAGCAAGTTGAAAGCAAATCTTTTCTTTGTCAAGGTTCATGTGATAAGATCTAACCATAAAGATGAAAAACAAAACTTTTTTTTAAAGTATTTGCTGATCTATGTAAAAATGTTCTTAGTAATTTTCTGATGTTGAAGAAAAAATATTGAAACACTGAAAAGACAATTTTACAGGAACACAAATCTATGCATAAAATAAATGACAAGGAAATTGGAATTTTCACATTCATTTTTTCTAACCAATGATAAGACAATAAAATTTTCTGTCCAATGATAGGACAGAATAAAATTTTCTGACCAATGACAAAATAAAATATGATTATTTCATCAGCAAGCAGTCAATTTATAAATCTACTGCAAATTGTGGTGTACAAGTCAAGTTTTCAGTCACTTGTAGCTGATCTATTCAGTAAGCATTTGACAAATTCAGAATGGCAAATACTTATGACTTCATAACTTTTGCTGTTAAATTCTGCTGATTCAATTCAAATTTGTAATTTTTTACATCTTCATAAAGGACAACAAATGAATACTAAATAAATTTCATATCCAAAACAATTCTTTTCAATTTTCTCTTTCTGAAGTGCAAGAATGTTCAAAAATATAAAATTATCGTTTTGAATGTGAATTTTTTTTCAAACTTAAACCAACAGCAATTTCATTTAACATTCATTTATGTTTTTGCCACTGAACAAATTTCATTTATCTACACTTACAAACATTCTATATTATATATATATATATATATATATATATAAAAACTCTCCCGTCGAGATTCGACGTATGAGGGTCAAGCAGAGCAGTTTCCAGGAAACCGACAGCTTGACACCGGCACATGAGATTTGATTATAGTGGTAAAGGATTCATGCGGGACCATACACACTTTTTGAAGGGACAAATACAGAGACCTGGTGCACCGAGTGCCACAAGGTTCCCAAACGACCCTCCGCAGGTTTTGAATTCAGAGTTGACCTTCTCCTAGACCAGTTGCCATCCAAGGCTATAGAACCCAGTCTGTCCTGCTATTTTACCCATAGCTGGAGGGAGAGGAAGAGGATTCATACCTTTCCCAAAAGGTATTAGCACGTAAGTGAATGTAATGGATTCGACTGGAATTCGAACTCGGCTCTGCGATTTCTCAATCCAAGCCGCTATCCATTACTCCACCGTGCCTCCTGTGTGTATATATATATATATATATATATATATATATATATATATATCTTTTATAATTCAATATTATCTGTTGAATTTCGTTTTTGAATTTCTCACATAATTATTAATTTTCTCTGTTAATTTTCTATTGTGTTCATACAAACTCCATAACAATTTTGACAAAAATAAGTATAAAATTTGAAAATTTCTTTTTCTAATTTGCTATAAAAATAAATAATTATTAGATAATGGCAAATGGAAAAGTTTGTTTGTTTTACTTCAAAACTAATTTTTCCATGACCAGATTTTTTGTTTCTGATAACCGATCATGCCAAAAGATTCAGTAAAATGTCAAAGTCATTTTTCCAAATAATTTTTATGACGATAGATTTTCATAGATTCTAAATATAAATAAATTATCTGGACTATTGTCCTCATCTCTGTCGCCATATTTATCACAACATTTCGGTCGTTGTATGCTTGGGCCTTCTTCAGGTGGTTGGAATGTGAAACTGAACCCTTTATTTTGCACACTGGGGTAGATTTTTCTAGTTCCACATGTCATGTCTAATGGATGTCAATTATCAGTTATCTCCTGTTAATTCACCTCTCCAAGTTCTCCACTGCCTTAATTGGGTATTGAACTCACACTCTTTGGCTTCCTGTCACTGGATCTAACCAATGCTTTTATCCACTGTGCCATGTGTTCTTAAGGCCAGAGTGTACAACGGCTGAAATGTGATAAATATGGCAACAAAGATGAGGGCAATAGTCCGAATAATCTAAATAGTGTACATAATACCTCATTTCAGAAATATAGACAGGTACTGAACGGCTGAAACATTATAATAAATATGGCAACTAAGATGAGGACAATAGTCCGAATAATGTAAATAGTGTACATAATACCTCATTTCAGAAATATAGACAGGTACTGAATGGCCGAAACATTATAATAAATATGGCAACTAAGATGAGGACAATAGTCCGAATAATGTAAATAGTGTACATAATACCTCATTTCAGAAATATAGACATATATAAATAAATATTTTCTGATTTGCAAAAGGTTAATTTTCCAGACTACATCATATTTTTAAAACTGGTTCTTCTTTTTTTCTTATCTAAAGCTTATGTTTTGTTGAAAACAAATTTAAATTTTCATGATTTAAAAAAAAATGAAAAGCATCTTTTCAATGACAATTTTTTTTAAAATAGCAGTTTTTAGGATGGCATTTTTAGAATGAAATTTTTCTTTACTGCAAAGAAAAACTTTTGGGTTTAAGCCAAAAGCCAATTCTGTTGGATAAAAAATTTCAAAATATCTTTTTCTTTGTCAATTTTTGGGCTCAATATCTTATTTTTTTTATTATATTTTTTTTTTTTTTACTCTAGCATAAAATGATGTATGGTGAGGATTTCAAAGTCTATATTCATCACAAAAATTGCAAAGAAGGCATGAACTGGGAACTATGATCATTACACCCCATTACACACATACACAAACACATATACACACACACACACATACACACAAACACACGCACAAAAGAAAAAATTGGTTCAAAGTCAGTGCAAAACAAAATTTAGAATTTTCTATTTCTTTATTAAATCTGTTTTGAAATTCTTGATATATAAAAAGTAAAAACAAAGACATTTGGCACTCATAAAAAATAATAGACTCTGGTGATGTCTGAATTTCTAGGATGAGGAGTTATCATTACATTATTTACAGGTAGTGTAGGTTTAAATATCCATGTATATGGGACAATAGCCTAGTGGGTTGTTGCAGTGTTCCATGAATTTGGTGATATAATGATTGTGAGTTCAATCCCTAAGCTAGACTGAGCAGATTTAGACTCAATGGAACCAGGCAAGCAGTACTAATTAAAGACATCGGACTGAGAAAAATCTATCCCTGTAGATTAAATAAGGGGTTCAGTTCAAAATACCCTTAAGGATGTGAGGAGGGCCAGAAGACACAACAATTAAAATGTTACGATAACAACAAAAATATGTGTAAATAATGTACATGGAGTGACAATGATTTGAAAACTTAATTAAAAACCATTTTGGAAAGTAAGTTTAAATATTTGCAATTATCAGTACATATTAATGCTTGTCTGACATAAGGCAACAAGTGTAAAGTATCCAATGAGCTTTTTTGAAATCCTCTTCTGTTGTTCCTGTCTTTAAGAACTCTGGAGAACCTTCTGATCCTTCAATTTATTTTCCTATTAGTCTTTTATGTTTTTTTGGTAAAATCTCTAAGCAACTCTGAATTGGTTAAACATCTCACTTCACATTGACTTCTTTCATATAAACAATATAGATTTCATTTCTCTAGGTAAATCACTAATGTGTTAATGGTTATTACTGAATATGTCTGTCATATATCTATGATAAGAATGGCAAGGCTTAGGCGGTGGCTTTAGATATCTCAAAGGCATTTGATAGGGTTTGGTATGCTGGCCTTGTCGACAAGCTCAAGGTCTATGGTGTCATTGGCCAGATATTTCAGTTAATCCAATCATTTGTAACAAATTGGGTAATGAAGATCATTTTGAATGGCCATGCCTCAAGGTCATTTCAAGACTCCATCTTGTATATTTATAAATCCAGTATTTGTCTATACATTGAATATTGCTGCCATATCTGATATGATGCTCCAGCTATATATCTTGAGATTCTCAACAAGAGCCTGTAATATTGCTAGTCCTGACTGGGCATCTCAACTTCAGTCACTTTCCCACTGCTGTGACGAAGGTTCCTGTAATGAAAGAGAAAATCACCTACCTCAAAAAAGAGCATGTGTTTTGTGCGTGGTCTGCTGAAGGAGAATTTACAGAAAATAGTTCGCAAAAAAAACCTGCTACTTTATGTATCAGAGAAACTATGCTAATGTTCTTTGCTTTCTGAAAGGCGTGACCAATCAGAAAAATTTGCTCTGTGAATAAAGGCTGTCGTTTTTGCTTACTGAGCAGAATGATTTTTGAGCTAGGTGGGTGAAAGTGTGTTTCTGCTGTTGTGAAGTGAAGGTTAGATTTCTGACTCTGTTTTTTTATTACTGTGTTGCCTGCTGGACTGTTGACCCCTAAACAGCTGTGTTGAATTGGCTACAAGTGTTTTGGGCGAGAGAGACAGAAGAAACCAATTGCAGACATTAATTGCTACAATAAGTTTAAAGCTTTTTTTTTCTTTTTGCTTCAGTTCCCTCTATGTTTTCTAGAGATATTTTCATGGCAGTTGTTCTAATGATACCGCCTTCTTGGTACCTCAATCACATGAATTTAAGTTTTCTACTAGATTGGCAGTTAGGTTCCACCATTTTACTGTTGAAATGTAACCATAAATTTTATTCTAATGATTTCTCACCTGTGCAATTCTCTTCCAATTCATTGCTTCCCTGCCACTGACATCCCTCAAAAATTTAAATGCAACATTACTCACTAAATCTTCTCATTCTCTTTCATACTCAGCAATTCCTTGCATCTTAGTGGATTTATTGCCTTACTTTTGGTGAAATGATTAAAAAAATACACTGCATTTATAATCTTCTATTATTCATGAAGTGAATTAGCTTAGGTCACAAATATAAGGGTACTCAGAAAGAATCAAACTCACTATAGAAGTAACAGGGTATTTGGTTAGCTTGCTGTTACTACAAGGGCATGCGGCTAAGTGGTTAGGACATTTAATTTCTACCATCAGACCCTGGTTCAAATCTTACCATGATTTGGGGAGGCAATCACAGTGTGCAGTACCTTTGGAAAGGGCTTGAAAACCACACCACAGTTTGAACCAAGACTTATGAATGAAATTGGGTAAACAGAACTATTTGGGAGTCATCATTATGGCCAAGGGTTTGTGTTGATCACACTAGATAATACATTCTCTCCCAGAAAATGTAACTATGGTTTGCTTAGCATAGTTACAGCATAAATCACAGATATGCTCTGTGGGTATTAAACAAACAGAAATGTGCTTGATTAGACATCTTCAACAGGCATTGGCTAGCCACCTTATTAGATAAGCGTACTCAGACATGAGAGATCAGCCATTATATTATACCCCATGACAAAGTGTCCACTTCCAAGATTTCTACTGCCATTAGGTTTTCTGTTTGTCTTGAATGGGATTTCTTGTGGCGCCTACTGATAAATTTTGAAATGCTTCATATGATCAAACATCAACAGGGATGAAAATATGAATGAAAGCTTCCTCACAGGATTTTTTTGCCCAACCAATAAAAGGCCCAAGAGCTACTCAAGGTAGAGTGTTACTGAAGGAGGTTGTTCTAAGTGCTTAAAAGGAGAAGAAAGAGGTACATTTGAAGATGTATGAGATAGATATTGGTTGACTCTAGACTTGAAGATCATAGTAGTTTGGGAAGCATTATCTCGGGATCCTGTTCCACAAAGTCACAGTTCAGGGGAAGAAGCTGCTTGAATGGAACTTCCTCCTTACCAAAAGAATACCAAGGGAATGAGTATGATTTGATGCTGTGTATGTGGTATGGTGGGTCCTAGATGTGATGGTCTGAACTGGTGGAATTAAGGAATGTAGTTACTCTGATCATTTCTATAGTAATAGTTGTGCGAGAGGCTTGCAACATTTGGTCTGTGAGAAGGGAGTTACCAGGTGGAAAATAATTTATTGCCCACCAATTGCTTTTGAACTCTGTCAAGGATGGACAGTGATGACTGGGCCATACTAACCCAAAAGTGACAGTAATATTTCATTTTTTATCTGATTATGGCAGTAGGGATTGGGCACTTTCTGAAGCAGTTCAAAGAAGTGAAAAGATTAGGCAGCTTCAGTACAGATATGGCAGAAATACTTGCATATAGAGAGCATGACATAAGGATTCAAGTCATTTCTGAAGCAGTACAAAGACTTTGGAAACAATGCTAGAATTACAGACTAGAAAATGTTTAGTATATGGCTTTTCATTTTGAATTTTATCCCAGAAAGTATCCAGGATTATCAATGATTATAGATAGAAGTGTTTATTTATTTTCAAGAAAGATTACTGTTTTGTTTTTTTTTTTAAGAAAAAAGATACCAACATATACACATAAATAACCGTATACATTTTTATGACATTTATAGATGACTATTTCTTGCCATATATCACTTGTCCCTGGCCATGAGAGGATTTAATTTAAATCAGTGACTCGTCAACAAGATTTGGTTGAGAGATTTGTTAGCAGATGAAGAGACAAGAGTCTCAGGTGTGCATTGATTGAAAATTTCCTGTGGACTCTGGAGTCCAAAAAGATACAGAAACACAAATACATATTTATGTGTGCATATATGCACAGACACACAAACACATTTATGTACTCACATATATATACAGACAGATACACACACACATATATATATATATATATATATATATATATATATATATATATATATATGCTTGGATTTATACAAATATATTTATGTCTACATATATATACACACACACAAACACAAAGACACACTCATAAACACATATGCCTAGATATAAACAAACACACATACACACACATATTTGTGAGCATTTATACCCATTTATTTCTATGTGCATACACATATATACACACACACATATACAGTTATAGAGAAAGAGAAAGATTGATAGGCAGATGTAGTCAGAGACACATTCATATAAACATACATTTATGCACTCATATATATATATATATATATATATGTGTGTGTGTGTGTGTGTGTATACTGATAAAAAACACAGATACACACACACACACATATATATATATATATATATATATATATATATATATGTGTGTGTGTGTGTGTGTGTGTGTGTGTGTGTGTGTGTGTGTGTGTGTGTGTGAAAGTTAACCAAACATTTTGTTCTTGATCATGGTTGTCATTCAGGGAAAGTTTGCACTCTGGAGCTTCTTGGAAATAACTATGGTTTCCTTTTTTTGTCATTCTATCTTGGGGAACAATCAGAAATTAAAACTAGCTCTACATATTAAGCAAAGCTGAGAATAAATGTGTATGTGTGTGTATATATATATATATATATATATATATATATATATATATATATATATATATTAATAGTAGTACTCATTTGGAAAACCTCAGATAGCTCAATTTGCAGATATGCCAGGACAAATCGGTACCCAAAGAAAAAATTGGAAATAAAAATAGAAAGAAGTAAAAAAACATCAGAATAAGATGAAACAAATCGCCAAGTGCTTTAAGTCCTTAGTCCAAAGAAGAAAAGACAAATGAGTAGAAAGATTAAAACATAGTGTACTCAATACGGTAAGTAGAGTGATAAATTAGAATAAATCTTAAGGAGCCAGGCAAATCTACCTAGGTTTCACCCAAATGGATCTTCAGGGTAAACTGGCTAAAAAAGGAAATGACAGAACTTGTATGTATTGATAAAACCATTAAAAACTTTAAAAACTAATAAGCATTAAAGCCACGAGACAGAAAAAAAATAAATAAAAATAAAAAAAGCCTCTATTCTAATAAACCAGGCTTTTCTATGCCCATACTTATTAAGAATCTCTGATCTTTGATTTAATAAATTTTTAGGTTCCTTATGAGTAGAGATAGATAATTTTTCCTCCTAGATAGGTTTGCCTGGTTTGCCTGGTTTATTCTAGTATATATATTATATATATATATATATATATATATATATATATATATATATATATATATATATAGATGGTGCAGTGTATATAATATTATGAAGAGGTAATCATACAAAAGAATTAATCAGTAAAGTTAATGTAATTAATGATGAAATCTCTTTGCTAACAAATTTAATAAAGCATTACCTTACTAACCATTCATTGAATGATGTGATTCTTATGTTTAAAATGAAATGGAAAAAATATTAAAGGCTGATGATGAAAATGTGATAATTTTCAAAAGTACTAGCAGCACAGGAACATCAAATCTATCGTACAATTTTAAACATAAAGATCGTGTCATTCAAAGAATGGTTAATAGGTTAATGCTTTATTAAATTTGTTAGCAAAGAGATTTCACCATTAATTACTTTAACTTTACTGATTAATTCTTTGTATAATTACCTCTTCATAATAAACATATATATATATATAAGTACACGTGGCCAAGTTGTTAGAACATTCGCATTCTGACCTTGAGACCTGGGTTCAAATCTAACCATGGTCAATTTTTCAGGAAGGAGACTTCTTGAGGAGTTGATATCAGCATTCGGCACCTTTGGAAAGTGCTTATAAACCATACCATGAGTTGACTTAAGCCTTGTGAGTGAAATTGGATAGATGGAATCCGTGGAGGCCATTGATAGCTGTGCTAGCATGAAGTCCCAAGTCATTGTGAACGAGGGCTTCAGCATTCTAGCCTTGTTCAAATTGTTGATCATGCTAGATTAACATGCTCTTTCACAGAAACTGTAAATAAGGTCTGCTCAGTATAAACCTCAGGTGGGTTGTGTGGGTGTTGAAGAGCACAAATGCGCCTGAGCAGACGGGTATCCTTGAATACGAGTGGTCAGATATATATATATATATATATATATATATAAACAGGTGGAGGCACGGTGGAGTAATGGATAGTGGCTTGGATTGAGGAATCGCAGAGCCGAGTTCGAATTCCAGTCGAATTCATTACATTTACTTACGTGCTAATACCTTTGGGAAAGGTATGAATCCTCTTACTCTCCCTCCAGCTATGGGTAAAATAGCAGAACAGACTGGGTTCTATAGCCTTGGATGGCAACTGGTCTAGAAGAAGGACAACTCTGAATTCAAAACCTGCGGAGGGTCGTTTGGGAACCTTGTGGCATTTGGTGCACCAGGTCTCTGTATTCGTCCCTTCAAAAAGTGTGGATGGTCCTGCACGAGACCTTCACCACTATAATCAAATCTCATGTGCTGGTGTCGGGCTGTCGGTTTCCTGGAAACTGATCTGCTTGACCCTCATACGTCGAATCTCGAGGGGAAAGTTGATTATATATAAACAGGTAAGCCAATAAGTCTGCAGCCTAATGATTGCAAATAACATTTATTTAACAAAGATTCATTTTTTGAACATAATTTTCTTTCTTAGTTCAATAGTAAACATTAATTTTCCTGTAGATCATCATTATACAGTGAAAATTTCAGATTAAAATTCAGATAATAATGACATGTCAGACAATGGAATATTGATGTGTTCTCATATTCACATTGTTAAGTGAAGGTTCAAGTTTATGGTTGAGGCTATAATGTAGATGGAAACATTTTGCAAACTGGTTTTCAGCCATATCACACTGAAACACTGATTCTCATCCAATCACCAAAGTTAAGCAACACCAAGTAAATACCTCGATAGGTGAAAGCATGAGAATACCAGGTACTTGGATGGGTGACTAGTGTAATGAATACAAAATTGAAGAGCTGAGTTTGAATTCCATTTAGGTTCATTGCATGCACTTATACACAAATACCCTTGGGAAAAGTGTGAATCCATCTTCACCTCCAGCTATGGGTTAAATAGTAGGACTTGTATGTGGAAAAAATCATTGTTATTCTCAAGAAATTGTTAATGAGGTATTCACTGCACTCCCACCAAAAAAATTATTCTTAAAGTTCAAATATGTTTTGGTTTTAAATAATCTAAAAAATGTTGGTAACCTGTAAAAACAATCAATCAATTTTGTAAACAGAAATTTAGAATTCTGAGTTTCTGTCATAGTCCTCTCTCTCTCTCTCTCTCTCTCTCTCTCTTAAAGACAAAAATGCACACAGATGTGGCTCTGTGTGTGTGTAAAATTTCAGATACTACTAAAATAAATATCTGTAAAAGGATAATATGAATAACTTCAAAATGAAAACTTATCTTAACCAAAGCATTTTGTCTTCAGATGGACTTTATCAAAGGAAAATGTAAGGATTTTATTTTGCAACAAAAAATATTACTTGTAGTCATGTGAATTGTCAAGAGGATTTTTATCAGTTTCATAATTTCACTAAGAACACTATCTAGATTATTATCAAAGATAAATTTCAGTAGCTCAGTTAATTTGCAATATTCATGCATATCGGTTCTACAATAGAATACTTTTGTTTAGTTTCAAGCTTATCTTTATCAATCATGGGATATGCTTCAGTGATCAGTACTATCTCTTCTACAAATAGTTCCTTCTTAAAACTAATGAAGCTTTTCTTGTTGAACAATTTAGCAGCTACTAAGTATTTGGTAGAAGAATATCTGTCCATTATTTCAACATATATAAATATATACACACTTCCTTTGCTTCTGCCATGAGTGTCTGAAGGATTCTTATATTGGATCTACAATAGAATACTTTTAGTTTAGTTTCAAGCTTATCTTTATCAATCATGGGATATGTTTCAGTGATCAGTACTATCTCTTCTACAGCCAGTTCATTCTTAAAACTAATGAAGCTTTTCTTGTTGAACAATTTAGCAATTTCTTGAGAATGGATTCACATTATGGGGATCTTTATAAGAATGTTGGAATAGTCAAAATGTTAGAGAAAAATATTCTTGCATTCTGGGTAATGCTGCATTTCTCACTATTAAATTAAGTTGAATTGCATAACAATGAATGAAATGTACACTGCTATAAACTGCTTTTAATTTTGCTTGAACTCCTCTGTTTTTTCCTTTTATGACATTTGCACCATCAAATGTCTGATGTGACAGTTTTTGTTCATTTCATTGAAGGATTATGTCTAATTGTTCTAGAATACTTTTTGATGTGCCATCTAAAGTTTGATTTTCTGGAATGAAGAATCCTAAAAAAGCTCAAATATTTCTTCATTGAACACAGAACAATGACCATTTGAGTGTTTTCTGAAACATCTGTTTAATCATCAACCATGATGGCTACAAATGGAGCTTCGCTAATTTCTGTCCTTATCTTCTCATGACAGTCAAGTATCTGATTCTGAATTGACTTAGAAACACCTTTCAATGCCATACTGGTTTCTAAGTGATTCTTCAAATCTGAATCTAATTTAGATGTAAAATTTATTAATCTTTTAAATATTGTTTTTCATCATGTCCATGTAGGGGAGTTTCAAAGTTTCCACAAAATAAAATACAGTCTATTATTTTGGATAACGGTTCTTTTTAACATACATGTAATGCTCATTGATTAAAAGTCTGTATACCTCATTAAGTTTCTCTTTAATATTTACATTTTCAAAAAGTGAAAGTGAAACCACATTTTCAATATGCTTCTTTGATCTCATGTTTTTCAGTTTTTTCTTTCATTTGGATTATATTTCTAAAAACCTTCTTTTGTCCACCTTACATAACCTCCAAACAGTAAATATGGGAAGCAAAACAATGTGTTTTTCACTTTAGTATGAGAATCTATTAATATAGACCTTGATATTTTAGTTTATTGTAATAAAAAATAAATTAATTATATACTACACTAAATCCAGTATATCCAATTTAATCATTTGTAACAACTCTTCCTACCATCCAATGAGTTGCAGAAAACCAACATTGTATGTAAATTCAAATTTCCTCTGAGATTCTATCTCCAATGGAAAAAATTAATATTTATGTTGGCCATACTACGACCACGTTGTCTGGGTGGTTGAGTTTTCATTTGAATGACATGTGTAACATCTCTAAACATTTACAACAACATGCTTGTTCACATTCGCAATTTAGAAAAATTATTGTAAAAACATTCATATTTCTTCATGAAAATAATAAGCATAAACTAAAAATCCTTGAAGCTATCTATATTAAAAAATTGAAATCAAATTTTAACAAAATTAATTATGAATACTGCACAAATGTTCTAAAATGTTTACAACAGATAGAGTAAAATATCAAGATTTATATTGATAGTTTCTGATACTATTTGCTTCTTTTCCAAAAAGAGCTTTTCATACATCGTAATTAGTTACCTCTCCTAGAATGTAACATACACTGCATGGCACAAAAATTAGTGGTCCTCACTCCACACATGAAATCCTAACTTTTAAATGAACATAGCAATTTTGTCTTTGAAAATAAAGAACACTATATTTTTGTCTTAAAAACACACTCTGAAGATGATATTGTGTTAATGTTGAAAGTACTCAAAATAAAACAATGGATATCAAAATGGTAATTTTCTATCTTTAATACTAACACCAAATCATCCAAGAATATAAATGCATCCTTTTGAAAATAAGCAAACAAAAATTGTCTAAATTATTCAATGTAATCTGCTCCAATAAAAATATGCTGCCAAAATACACACAATTCAATATATATATATATCTGAGAAATTTTTTAAAATAACTTTACTAAGAAATCAGTCAAAGATTAGATATGAAATGATCTCTTGGAGTTTGTATAAGTTAATTATTATATATATATATATATATATATATATATATATATATATTGAAAATCTCTGAGAAAATAAGAAAAAAAATTTCATGGGATGCCTTTCATCCTTTAGGACATCACTGGACTAAATTGATGTTTATGTTGATGTAAGTACACATGCACTCAAAGGTGAAGGGATGTTGAAGTTTTAAACTAATTATCTAGTGTGACCCTCATTTATCATTCACGATAGGAGAGTCCACAATATTATATATATATATATATATATATATATATATATATATATATATATATATATATATATATATATATATATATATATATGCATATATACAATAAATAATTAAATGTTAATTTCAGCATGCCATCTTGTTTGTGCGCATGTGTAGTCACATCAACATCACTTTAGTCTGATGAAATCCAAAAGGATGTAATGTGCCAAACAAAAACTTTGTCATAAATTTTTCTAAAATTGTTCTTGATATATAAATATTTATATAGCATTTTCCCATAGATATATATGTTGTATTGATATCTGTATATGTTGGGAGACAATGTTGTAGGCTATGGAGATCTTGGGTTGTCCATATATCAAGATCCACCCACTTACTGTTAAAGTATAAAGAAAATGGTAAACCAATGCAGTTTGGCACCAGTACAGTTGTAGTTGTCATAAGGTATCCAATATGTCATCTTCCTACCATCTACTCTGGATTTGTTTAGGATTTAATTCTTAGATTTTTCTTCTGTACATATCCACAAAGCAGTTATTCTTTGAATTCAGTTTTTCTTCTCCAAGACTGGCTGCAACTAAAGGCAAGGAAGCCCATTTTGGCTTGCTGAAGGAAGATGGATTCATGTCTTTTCCAAGAGTTGGTCAGAATTTAGACATTTACTGCACTAGTAACTGTTACACTGCAGGTAGTTAATTGTTTATAAATGGATAACAATGATTAGAATGTGGTTATCATCAAATATAATTACTTTTAGATATTATTGATAACTAGCAGTAGAGTCTGGCGTTGTCCGGGGATGTAACAGTAAGAGATAGATCAAGTATTGGCCATCATAAAGACTGAAAAATAAAATTGACAAAGATTATTGTTTAAGGTTGACGGACACGCATGTCTTAATTAGTTTTAATTTTTTTTTTTTTACGAATTGGTCAAACCCAAACTCAAACAAAAACATTGTTTTCAATCGTTATGAGTCTACCGATTGAATAGAATTTTATTATAAACAATTGTCTTGTAAAAGGAATTTTTAAAGCATTCTGAATGTAAAATAAAGAAAAAAAGTGTGCAAGACAATAAGAAACACTACCTGCCAAAAAAAAGTGAAGTTTTGTTGAAATCGGTTGAAAAATGTAGGAAATCCGATCCCATATATAAATGAACACACACATACACAAACAACCAACCTGGGTTTTATAATAAGTATAACTAGATAACGCGATATTAATAAGTATAACTCGATATGAGTTGTCCCTCTTTCAATAATGCCTCTTAATTGTGTTTTCAAATTGATTTCATGCAAAAACAATTGTGTTTTTCCAATTTTTGGCACTGTCAGAACCACCGCAAGGTAATTTTACGTAGTCCTGTGAAGTTTTGTTGAAATCGGTTGAAAAGTATAGGAAATCCGATCCAATATATAAATGTACAGACACACACACACACAACCTGGGTTTTATAATAAGTAAGATATTGATAGAAATATGAAGAAATAATACTGATTTCTAATCAAGAAAATAGAACCAATTACATGGTGAATTTTTAAAGAAAACTCTTTTCAGTGTGAACATCTTCACAGATTACACTCAAAATATATCTACTTTGATTTTTATTCCTCTGAGTTGATTCATATTAAATATGTTTTATATTAAACATGATTCATATTAAATATATTTTATATTAAACATGATTCATATTAAATATGTTTTATATTAAACATGATTCATATTAAATATGCTTTATGTAAACTGCATACAGCTTTCATTCTTTTGTAGGGAAGCCATTGCATGAAATTTGGACATTCATGAGAAATAATTCCCTTGAAATGAATAAGCAGTAAATGTAGTTCCATGCTGGGAATCACTGATAAATGGATCATCCCATTAGGCAGAACTAAAATTTCAAAGCCAAAATGATAATTTAGTTTATTAAACTTCTATCATTCTGGATTTCATGGAATAAATTCATAATATAATTTAAATCCCAAATGAGAATCTGAAAAAGAAATTCTTTATTTTGGAGAATATTAAAAAAACAAAAAAATGCATACAAGATCTGTGGTTATTTAAAAATAAAATTAACAGAGTGCTTTTAAGAAGCACTGTAGTTGGTATGGTTGCCTTTAATTTGGAAATGTCTACATATTGATTGGCTAATGCATTGGCTTTCTAGTATGTCATTCATAACCTGCTGGTGCTTTTATTATATTTAAGGCTGATGCTGCCAAAAGTTTCAAGAATTTGTACAGATTGATCAATCTGTTCATCTTTTAAATGACCCAGCATTTATTGTGCTTCACAGAATGGCTATGATTTTTTGATCACTATTCTCATGTAAATTAGTATGAACAAAAAAAAATCACTTACTTCCATTTATTAGACATTGAATTGTATCACAGTGGGCCCTCCATAGTTTGCCTGATTTTTCAGCTAACCTGATGAATATTTATGGGCCTTCCTAAACTTAAAATGTTTGAAAAAACAATAACATTTCTGGTCTTGTACATAAATACTTGTTACAAAATAAAATCCTTCCATTTGCTTTGATAAAGTCTCTCAGAGGACAAAATATATTGGATAAGATAAACTATATATATAAATAATATATGTATTTGATAAAAATATAGTTTTAAGGCATGCTATATATATATGTATAAAAGTACACAATATTAGGGATAGAGTGTCATGCAAATATAAATATAAAATTGTAAACAGAAATCAATACCAAGCAGCAACAGTCTGTTTCATGCTTGAATGCAATCTTCAAGCCTGAAAACAGATTGTTGTTGATTAGTGTTGACTTCAGTATCCACTTTATATATATATATATATATAGGTAAAAAAATGAAATTGTTCGAAAGATTCTGTACAAAAACTTGTTGTATAGACTAAAATAAGAATTGGCAAAGAAGCCACTTAATATTAATATTTATTTATAATATATGTATTTTTACAGAGAAATATTAAAATTAAAACTTTGTTACTTACAACTGGATTTTCAGTGTTTTCCCCTAGAAAAATAATTTGTTGTTTTACTTTTTATTCTTTAATCAGTTTTGTTTATATATATATATATATATATATATATATATATATAAATAAAATATTCTTATTCAGAATTTATGAAGATGCCATCCATTTAAAGCTATTCAATTTTCCTAATATTTATGCCAGAAGAAAAAAAGAATTTTTGAATATTCTGCTATAAACTTATTTACATGCAATTTATAGAAATGAAGATATTTTGTTGGAAAATATATTTTACACTTATTAAAAAATTTAACTGTAAAAAATCAATAAAAATGAAATTTGCATGCTTGATACACTTGTGGCTTTAAAATTCTATTTAAATTCAATTAATTATTGAAATAAATTGAATACAACTTTCTTTTGATGGAATTTAATTATTAAAGGTATTCTTATAATCAGTTTTCTTTTTAGGCAAAAAAAAATGATTGGGTTTAAATTTGGAACCTATTTTAAGGAACAGAACATTGTAAAATAAAGAAAAAGGTTTCAATGTTTGGTGATTGTTTTATTTGTCAAATTATATTGTAAACAACTTGTATATAAACTATTCATGCTAAAAGCTTTTATTGAATCCTCAAAGAAATGTATTCAAAATTTGAAAAAAATCTTGTTTTGTTCTTTCTAGGTGTTTTATGAATCAAAAAGAGAAATAAATAAATGCATCAATATTCATTATTCATTGTAATTTTCTAATTTTCTTTTTAACATTTATGGAGGCTCTGTTATGCATTTACAAGATCATTTATCCTTCTCACTATACCTGAAAAGGTATCTTAAATGATTAAAAAAATTTGGTAACAGATATGAAGAGAGCAATAATGACTAGAAAGGAATCATGGCTCAACGCCCTCCCAATATTAGTAATGGGTATCCATGCCACATCTAATTCTTCTAATACCTCACCGTTCTTTGCAGTTACATGCATGCATATAATGATTCCTCAGTTGCTTGTAGACGATATGAATGATGACATAGACAATCAGAAATTTGCTAAGAAGTTGCAATGTACCATACACTCCTTACAACCAACAGACAAAGATTATATCTCCGTAAATAAACTGCATCAATACATTCCAAGCAAACTTAAGACATGTGTATGGCTAAGGGTAGACAGAGTTTGCAAACCTTTGAACGCACCTTACACAGGTCCCTTTGATGTGTTACGTAGAACCGATAAATATTTTGTGATTAAAAAAACAATGAAATACATACAATGGTATCAATAGATAGGGTAAAACCACACGTAGAACCTAAAACTAATAAGCAAATAACTGCAAAGTAATCTCACAGTGACAAAATAATAATGAACACAGAAAACATAGACAAGAATGATAAGCCTAATCATACTGAGGTAGGTAGAAAAGTTTCTTGGAAGAGAGACAACCAATATCATTACTACTTGACTTTGCTACTAGGCAGGGAGGTTTGTTGAGGCAAAGTTATCTCGCTTTGACTAACCCTTTAAAAAGCTAAAAATAGATACATAGATAGTCACATGAACTGCCTGAGGGATTGTTAGGCACAAAAGTCAAAATCCTCTTTGGTTCCTGGCAGTCAAATTAGAAAGACATACTTATTCAGGCTCATGACACTCAATATAAGTACTAAAGATTACCTTTTTTCCTGATATCAAATCTCTTACAAAAACGCATACACACCTTTGTATATAACATTTCAGATATATATATATATATATATATATATATATATATTATATATAATTATATTTTATATATTCAAGACTTTTATATGTTATTTTAAACTTTTTTTTATAAGTTTATGTTGTATTGCTATTCGCTTTGTTAATGAAAACCAATAGCACAATTTCTTGCACAACAACATCTTTAAAATGTTTGTGAGAATACACACACACATGCACACAAACATACACACACGCACACATATATATATATATATATATATATGTAGAAAGAGAGAGAGAAAAAGATATTTTCACAAATATTTTAAAGAATTTATCTGTTACCAAATGTTTTTGATTATTTCAGATGTCTTATCAGGTATACTGAGAAAGAGAAATAAACTATTCAAAATTTCTAATACTTCTAAATAGATCATTTCTCCTTCTCACTATGCTATATTCAAAATGGGATCGCTTGTGTTTACTCTCTGGTAATCTGTGTTTAAACTCCAGTGTTGGCAGCAACACTTTATTCCTGTATAACACAGGTATACTGAGAAAGAATAGATCATTTCTCTTTCTCACTATACCTGATAAGACATCTTAAATGATTAAAAAATATTTGGTAACAGATAGCATCTTTAAAATGTTTGTGGGAATAGATATATATATATATATATATATATATATATATATATATATATATATATATATAAAAGCAATTTCTAAAGAATTAATGGATTCATTTTTAATCTGACATTTTTATTATTTGAAAAATTTTAATGGACTATCATTTTTTAAATAGATGCCCAGCGATTATTTTTATTTTAAACCATGTTTATTTTGTCTATCAGCTTGAACCTTCAATAAATCTCAATAAAGAAAACATGCTCTCTGGCAGGGATCAAAGCTGTGTCTCTCTTTGTAGGAGAAACCACAATTTGGTCCAACATGCTTTACCATTCAGCTATGAAGAACATCACAGTTAAGCAAGGAACTATTTTTCCTTCTTAGTGAGGATGTGAGCTTTCCTTAAAAAGAGAAAATATAGCCTTGCTAACTTTGGACTCTTTGTGCTGTTTCATTTTTGTGTGTGTGTGTGTGTGTATATATATATATATATATATATATATATAAAAACTTCAGATAGAGTGTTATGGTCCGGTTCCTTGTACCACGGTGATAGTCCAAGGTAGAACCAATAAAGAAGAACTCGAACATGGATATGGAATAACACAGATATATTACAAACAGGAATAGATACAGAGAAGTAGAAAGTGTTAATACGAACAATCAGGTTCAGCAGTAATTGAACGCGACTCTGTTTCGGACTGCCTCTGACTCAACTGACTGACTCGCTTGCTTGCTCTGACTAACAGACTCCTGACAGACCTCACTCCAGACTTCAGGCTGAACTTCCTGCTTCCTCTTGAGGCACAGTATTTATTAGATATGGAATAGTCCATTATGTTATTATGGGTAAGGTCCCATAACATAGAGTATACCTGAGTAACAACAATATGAATAAAACAAAAGGAAATCTTATCTTAGCCAATGCATTTTGTCATCTGAGGGACTTTTATGCCTTGTTAAATATTTTTATATATATATATATATATATATATATATATATATATATATATATATATCAAAGACTGTATTTCACCAAAAACAAGCTGATAAAGATATTTTTTGGTGGATAACATTTTAAGCAACCAGTTTTTATAATTACAGTGTTCAAATTAATATATATATATATATATATATATATATATATATATATCAGATAAAAATATAATTTTAAGGTATTCCATATTTTTTGATAAAAATTGGCAATATCAGGAATAGAGAATATGTAGATATGAAAAAGGACACTAAGTTTAACACTGAGTGACAACAGTTTGCTTTATGCTTGAACACAGTTCATTCAGGGTATTATAAAATTCTTGTTGCTTCTGCAATGGTTTGATCTGCATTTGATATTAACTAGATTTCTTTAAGGCAGAATTTAAAGGTTGCAAATTTTCAGCAAATCTGTTCACTGTATGTTAAAGTTTCACCTTGCAGAGTATGGACATGGAATGATGACGTCCATTTGCTTCTTGAGAATGGATTCACATTATGGGGATCTTTATAAGAATGTTGGAATAGTCAAAATGTTAGAGAAAAATATTCTTGCATTCTGGGTAATGCTGCATTTCTCACTATTAAATTAAGTTGAATTGCATAACAATGAATGAAATGTACACTACTATAAACTGCTTTTAATTTTGCTTGAACTCCTCTGTTTTTTCCTTTTATGACATTTGCACCATCAAATGTCTGATGTGACAGTTTTTGTTCATTTCATTGAAGGATTATGTCTAATTGTTCTAGAATACTATTGATGTGCCATCAAATTTGATTTTCTTCTTCATTGAACACAGAACAATGACCATTTGAGTGTTTTCTGAAACATCTGTTTAATCATCAACCATGATGGCTACAAATGGAGCTTCTCTAATTTCTGTCCTTATCTCCTCATGACAGTCAAGTATCTGATTCTGAATTGTCTTAGAAACACCTTTCAAAGCCATACTGGTTTCTAAGTGATTCTTCAAATCTGGATCTAATTTAGATGTAAAATTTATTAATCCTCTAAATATTGTTTTTCATCATGTCCATGTAGGGGAGTTTCAAAGTTTCCACAAAATAAAATACAGTCTATTATTTTGGATAACGGTTCTTTTTAACATACATGTGATGCTCCTTGATTAAAAGTCTGTATACCTCACTAAGTTTCTCTTTAATATTTACATTTTCAAAAAGTGAAAGCGAAACCACGTTTTCAATATGCTTCTTTGATGTCTCATGTTTTTCAGTTTTTTCTTTCATTTGGATTATTATATTTCTAAAACCTACTTTTGTCCATATTATATCACCTCCAAACAGTAAACATGGGAAGCAAAACAATGCATTTTTCACTTTACAGCTGCCGAGCCAACTTTTCTACTGATTCTATACAGAATTAAAGTTATGAATATTATCCCCTGTCATTGGTTATTCTTGCCTGAGAATATCAGGTGTTGAACAGCATCTTTTCTAAACTGTAACTTTCTCATGGTGAAAAGAATCTGGTACACACTTTTTAAGCACAATACACACTGAATCAAAAATAAATACAGCCTTATACTTGAACAATGATGTTGGCACTGCATGAGTGAGAGTGCTTTCTTTAACCAGTATTCAGCTTCTTTTCTCAGACATGTGTGCAGTTCCACAACGACCAATCATTGCATTAATAGGACTGTGAAGCGAATAGTTCCATACAAGGATTTTTGTAATTTTTTATGAATGAAGGCATGGCTACTGATGTTAGGCAGAAGGATTTTATAATGTACAAGTATAAAGATAGAATTAAAAAAAATCTCATTATATTGAATGATATCAATAACATTGAATAAATATAGGGGCTGCTGCAGTTCTGCAGTGCCTATACATGAGCTGCTACTGTTCCAGAGGCTATTAAGTAGAAATACTTGTGGATATGAATGTAATTATTCATAGCTATTTTATCGTGTTGTTTGTCAAATTTTTACTCATTAATCATAATTGATTACTTAATTATTTATTGTTGATTATTGTTATTATTTTTAATTTTGTGCTAAGATAAAAAAAAACAAATAGGAAACATATATAAATCTAACATGTTTCGCATTTATTAAAGATTCATTAGAAAATGAGATATGGAGTAAAAGAAGAAAGAAATTCTGGCATTTTTACTTTTGTGTTTGATTTTCATTGGTTAATCATGTTTCACATACAATTGACTTGTTAAACGAATGTTCTATGATTTGTGGTGATCAGAATTCAAGTAGTTATGTTTATGCGTGAACTTGTAGGTTGATAATTTGTTTATTATTTGTTTCGATTTTTGTTTACAGTTTTTGAATTTATTGTTTTCCTTATTTTCAATGATATTTTTGGTGTAACTTGGTTTTTGTTTTTAATTTCTCATATATGTTTAGAAAGCATTGTATCATTCAAGTATTTACTAATTGTAATAGATGTTTTGTGTAGGTAGTTTCTCTGTTTCCAGGGCCCTTTCAGTTATATAGTTTTTCCTCATTATCTAATAATTTTACATTGGCTTGGTATATCATATTGTTTTGCAAGCAATTGCCACTTAAGGGACATTTGTCCACTGCAGTTACAGGTGGGCTTGATTTGTGTGGGTGAATTGTTGGTTATTTTTCTGTTGTGCTTTTTTTGTTATTTGTGTTATGTTTTTGGTGCAACTGTAACTGATTTTTACTGTTTCAGCAGAATATCTTGTGAGGAGTGCTTGATAGTGGGGGAATGTTTGTGTTTGAGTTTAATGAATATTTTTCCGCTTTGTTTTTATGTTTTTGCTGTATAGTGAGTTAAATCATTATTTATATTATTCGGACTATTGTCCTCATCTTTGTTGCCATATTTATTACAACATTTCTGCTGTTGTATGCTCCGGCCTTCTTCAGGTGGTTGGAATGTTGAACTGAACCCTTATTGAATTTTGCTCACTGGGGTAGACTGTTCTAGTTCCACGTGCCATGCTTAATGGATGTTAGTTATCAGTTGTCTCTTCAAAGACACATGGCACAGTGGATAAAGCCGTTAGTTAGATCCAGTGACAGGACCCAAAGAGTGTATTCTATACCCGGTTAAGGCAGTGGAGAACTTGGAGAGGGGAATTAACAGGAGATAACTGATAACTGACATCCATTAAACATGGCATGTGAAACTTGAACAGTCTACTCTAGTGAACGAAATAAAGGGTTCAGTTTGACATTCCAAGAAGGCCTGAGCGTACAACGGCTGAAACGCTGTAAAAAATATGGCGACAAAGATGAGGACAATAGTCTGAGTAATGTAAATAGTGTACATAATGCCTCATCTCAGAAATATAGACAGATACTTGGTTAAATCATATGTTTTTTTCTTCCTGTTGGCTTTTTTTGTACTGTGTGTTGTGCATGCAAGTTTTGTTGTTTCATAATTGTTTTGGCTTTGTTGAAGACAGTTTCATTAGAAGAGTTGTCAGATACCTTGCTGTTAACTGATTGTGGTCTCTGCTGGATTAATGTTGGCAGGTGATTGGAAGATGTGTCTATGTAAAGTGGTTTGTTGTTGGGCTTGATATATGGTTGGTATCTACTCTTTTATTGGTTAAGTATGACATCTAGGCATTTTACTTCTTCACTGCTTGTTTTTATGACTGTTTGATTCAATATTTTTGAGAATGCTTTTTGATTATTTTTCTGATTTTGTCTCTTTTTGAATCAACTGAAAGAGAACTAAGTAAAATAATACTAGAAATAATTACCTCCAAACAAAGTCAGGATTAAACCAGTGGAAAAACATAAAAACAAATATAAATATCTTCCATAACATAAAAAAAAATATTTGCAAATTTATACAACTGGATATAAAATATTTCTACTCTTCTATAACTGAAGCCATGCTAGATAAGGCCATCTTCTTTTTTCTTCTAGATTGGTTGCCAACCAAAAGAAGAGCTCCCTGTTTTTTCATACCAAGCCACTATCATTTACACCTTTTTCTATATGCCATGTCCATTTGAGCATGGCTGATCATAGCTGATATAACTGATCATGGCTCTTCACACCTTCCTAATCATTGTAGCTCTTAGTAAAGTTTGGTTTTAACACTCCTCCTAACCCTTGTTCTGCCAATCATGTATACAATCTCATTAGATAGGTTACATGCTGCTTTCCTTCATCCCTCTTGCCTTCAATCTGTCCTGTGAGTGTCAGATTTTCTAAACCCTCTTTCATCATTATGTGCACCAGAAAATTGATTTGTTTAAGCATCCTTTTTGTTTTAATTTTTTCTAAGACTGCACAGTTGCTGACAGGTTCACTTTTATGGTATTCTCATCATCCTTCTGTAGAATCACATTTCTGTTGCCTCAAGTCTCTTCTTTATCTCTGAAGAGATAATTCAGCATTCTCTGCTATATAGGCCGACTGATATTACATAACATTCCAGTACTCTTTTCTTTGTTTCTAATGAAATTTTCCTGTTTCTTAATACTTTACTTAGATTTTGGAAGGCATCTTTCACTATTTGAATGTACCTTCAGATTTTGGTGTCACCTTTTCCATCCTCTGTTAAAACACTTCCGAGATATTTAAATTTTTTTACTTGTTTGATTTTGCATTGTTTCTTTTGCTAACAAACATACATTCAGTCTTTTTACAATTGATATTAGCCCCTTTCTTCACAAATTTCCTTTACTACTTTCTGTAGGAATTACTGTAGTTTCCTTTCTGGGTTTGCTATTCACACTGTGTCATCAATATATCTTATGGTGCTAAGACTGTAGCTGCCAATAACGAATCTTGGTAGGATTTATAATTCTCTCAGTATTGCCTCACTGTTAAGGTTGAATAAGTCTGGTGAGAAGACACATCCTTGTCTTATGTACCTTTCTATTTTTGTGTATTTCCTGAATTCATTTTCTATCTGTATGCAGGTGCTTTGCTCCCAGTATTTTGAGTTTGGGATTATTCTAATATCCCTCCTAAATAAATCAAGTTCACCTAGCAGTTCAAAAAGTTCTTTCTGGTGTACTTTATCAAATCTTTTTACATGGTCATTCACACATAAAAGAGAAATAAAAGCAAAAAGAGAAAGATAAAAAATTGAAGAAATAACAAAAAAAAAAAAAAAAAGAAAGTAATGGGAGGAAGGAAAAAGAGAATAGAAATGAAAGAGAAAAGACAATGATAAAGAGAGATGAAAGATTAAAACAGAGAAAAAGAGAGACAAGGTGTGAAATCCACCCCCACCCATCTTATCAAATTAAATGATTTTTTAAAATAACTATCAACAAAAAAATCCTTCACCTTTATAATCAACCTGTTTGCCCATTTTGTATTGATGTAATAGAAATCAAAAAAAAAAAATTCAATGTATTTGGATAAAAAGAAAAGATCTAATTAAGATTGCTAATTTATTTTTAGTCTAAAATGAGGTTTTATTTGTTTGTTAACTGAAATGATCACTTGAAAAAATAACACTATCTTTCTCACTCACACACACAAACACATGCATACACATAGAAACAACAATATATTCCTACACCCAGACATTCATATACACACAGACATTTCCCAATATATTTGAATTTCCTCACACAACACTGATTGTGTTAGCTACCATGCCTTAACACAAGCAGTTTAGTTCAGATACTCATATTTTAGAGCAATAAAAGATAGGAAGTTGTGGAGAGCCATGACTGATTATTTCCTGAAAGCCTAGATTAAGTTACACTAATTCATTTTCTTTGTTGGGATACTTAATGTCAGTTTTTATGAGCCACCTAGTGAGGATCAAACTCACATCATTAGCAATAATCAACCAATCTAGACTCTTTAATCATTACACTATTGTGAGGCAACTCAAACCTGAAAGAATAACTGGTAATCTATTTTATATTTATTTGTTTATGGGTGAAATAGAAGGGCAGACTGGACTATCTAGCCTTGCGTGGTAGCCAGTCTAGGAGAAGGATAACCTTGAATATAAAACCATAGCAAAAAAAAACAAAAAAACTCCAGTATCATTTAAGAAGTCATTGCAATTCACAGATATTGAAGAGAAGGAGTTAGTGGAAAGCCATGACTGCCTATATCCTAAAGCAGTGGTTCCCAAATGGTGTAGCAGACTTCATATGTGTGGAGGAAGGAGGATAGCAGGTGAGGCAGAATGACTGAAAGACAATCAAAGATTTAGAATTAGTTTTAAAAAATTCATATGCCCCCAAAAAAATATGATTTCAAAATTTAAAATATTATTATGGATTACTTGTAATTACATACATGAGTCCCAGTATAAATAATTATAAATAATTGTTGACTGATTTTATCATTGTTATATTTTTGCATTATATCAAGTATTAAGAATATAGTAAGTAGGGTCCACAAATTGGAGGAGAGAGTTATCAATGATAATGTTCTGACCTCAAATCCATGGTTATCTCCCATTAACTCTGATTTTTTTGTTTAAAATGTACTTTTTACATAACATTTGGTGAGGCATGAACAGATTTCGATTCTAAAAATGTGACCCAGAGAAAAAAAGGGGAGGAAACCACTGTCCTAAAGGAAGATGAAATTAAAAAAAAATTATATTTGTAAAATAAATATTTCTATGTGAATGTAAAAACTTACCATCACAATGCTTTAATACTAACATAAAGTGATAGTTAACCAAGTTTGATGTAAAAACTTATCCCCAGTTTTCAAGTCTCATTGGCGATTCAATACAGTTCAGTTTTAGACTAAAATTATTTAATCTGTATTTCAATCTATATTATTTTAATTATATTCTCTTCTTTCACATGGTTTTTCATTTTCAACCAGAGATTTTGCGTTATTTGCCATCAAATCAATCATAGGACCTCAAACACATAGCACCATACACAGAATATTTGCAAAGTCGAACAATGCAAAATGATGGAATACTATGTGTAATGGGAGTGCTTGGGAAGAAGGTTTTATTCTCCTATTTGTATTTCTTCTGTTATGAGCATTATTATTATATCCATGGTATAATAACTATTATTATATCCATTATTATATCCATGGTATAATAACTATTATTATATCCATTATTATATCCATGGTATAATAACATCGTAAATGGAGATAAGTCATGTGGGTCACATGACAGCTGTTTCATGACGTCACTCCATATGGGGATGAAAAGTGGCAGTCTAAACTCAGTTCATTTCCAGCAACCAAATAGTAAGGTGGCTTTCTTTAGATTGGCCCTCCCCCATGGCTCAGGCTGAGGCTAACTCTGCCTCCCCAGCAGCTTACAAATCCATTGTGCTATTTCACTTTGGGAATATATCTTTTCCAGATGTAAAATGAAACTCCTGTACACAGTCCTCAATATGGGAAAACTCAAGATGTTTCCACCTTGTGGTATATGACTTTGCCTGGGACATAGATGAATCTGGCCTGTTTGAATCTAGAGACCTAAACAAAGCTTCTCCATACACAGGAGTATCTCCATATTATAAGACCCTTCTTTTTGTTTCTCCTTACACTATACTTTGCTGTGTAGATACATATGATATACTATCCTATGCATGACACACATGTATATATAGTTTTGTGCATGTCTTAGTGGTATGGTATGTCATTCTTTTTCGTTTCAACACTTCTGTTCTGTCCATTACTTACAGGGTTGTTATATCACAGATATAATATTGCCCATAATGGGGGAAATACAAATGGAAAAATAAATCTCTCTACCATAAATCTCTCCAGTTATAATTAATATTATATACTGAAAATTTTATCAACATCAATTAGTTTTATCTGTATTCTTTCTGTCTCTTTTCCAGGATGTCTTTTTAGTCAACTTAGTAAATATTACCCCTCCATTCCAAGATTAAATTATTTCTTTATTATAATTATCTAATCATCAATTTTAAGACAGTATGAGGAAAAGCTCTATGTGCTGTGTTCCATTAGGACGTTGGTGATCATGGCTCTCCACAATTTCCTTTTTTTTGTAACTCTTAATAATTTTTGTCTTTTTGTTATCTCTCCTAAACCTTGTCCCATCATCCATTAACTCAAGCTCACTAAGTAGGTTTTTCAAATCTGACCTGCAGGTATCAAACTTTCCAAGCTCTCTTTCCTCATTATGTGCCCTAGAAATTTCAACTCTCTCTTCCTGATGTTAGGTATAAGTGTCTTTTTTGTTTCCATTTTCTCAAAAGCTTTGTTGTTCTTCACATGTTCAGTTCTTGGTATTCTCAGCATCCTTCTACAGAACCACGTTTCTATTGCTTCAAGTCTTTTCTTCATCTGTGAGGAGATTGTCCAGCATTCATTACCATATAGCACTGATATTACATAACAGTTCAGTACCATTTTCTTTGTTTCTAATGAAATTTTCTGTTTCATAATACATTACTTAGCTTTTGGAAGGCATCTTTTGCTGACAACTATGTATTCTATTTTCTTGCAGTTGATGTTAAAATCAAACAAGTACAGAATATCTGGAATGTGTTTTATCAACCAATAGAAAGTGTGACAGAGAAATCTGAAGGCAGACACTGGAAAAGCAAAAAGTAAACAAAGTATCAAGAAACAGGAAGTCTTCATTAGAAACAAAGAAAAGAGTTCTGAAATTCTATGTAATATCAATCCTCTTATATGGTAGTGAATGCTGGACAATTTCTTCACAGATGGAGAGGTGACTTGAGACAACAGATATCTATTTTTACAGAAGAATCATTTTTTCTATCATCTCACCCAAGCAAGACAATAAAGCCTCTAAGAATACTGGGAATAACATGGACAGAGCATGTCATTAATAAGGAATTTTAAAGGAAAATGGAAACAAAAAGTTCACTTATACTTCCAATCAAAAAGAGGTAATTGAAATTTCTGGAACACATAATGAGGAAAGAAGACTCAAAAAATCTAACACTCATAGTGAAGGCAAGTGGGACAGGAGTAAACAGTGAGTAACCTACCTAATAAGCTTAACTAAATGGATAGATAAATAGAGAGTGAAAAAGATAGTAAAAGGACAAACCTTGATAAGAGCTACAAAGGATAGGAAGATATGAAAATCCATGTGTAAGCAGATATGTGCCATATATTGCCAGAGTGGACATCCTGGTATCAGGCGAACGCTGTATTTTGTATTTCTCTCAGATAACATCGTCAAATGTGTCGAAGACTACAAGTATCTAGGATCACACATCAAGAACTCTGAGAAAGACTTCAACATTAGAAAAGGTATAGCATGGACTGCTTGTAACAAAATGGATAAGATCTGGAAATCCAATCTTGCTCGTCAATTCAAAATCCAACTTTTCCGCGTACTTATTGAGCCAATCTTACTCTATGGCTCTGAAACTTGGACTCTCTCAGCAAAACAACAGCGTCATTTAGATGGATGTTATACACGTCTTTTAAGAAGAGTGCTTAATCTCTCATGGCGAAACCACCCAACTCTAGAAATGATATATGGTAACTTGTCAAGAGTATCAACATTAGTTTGTAAGAGACGTGTCCAGTTCGCCGGGCATTGTGCACGTGCCACAGATGAACTTGTGTCATCATTTGTACTCTGGAGGCACCCATCATCTGTCAATCGATCACGCAAGTTAACCTTTCCAGATAGGATAAAACGTGACACATTGATCCCTAAGGAAGATCTTTTAGGTGCTATGACAGATAGGGAATACTGGAGAGGTGTAGTGAGTTCAATCTCAGCTGAGGCCGCAAGATGATGATGATGATGTATTTTGTGAGATGAGTTTACCCTACGACATCCAAGGCGGCCATCAAGGTAGTAGTCAGAAAATATAAAGAATGCCAGTCAACTGACCCAGCTTCAAGTTGTTGGCCATGTGGCAACCTAAGTGTGACTAGAATCTGGACCCGCTTAGGAATGGATATTATGCATTACGGTGGGCAACACTACCTTATGTTAATTGATTGCAGCCCCAGTCAATTTGTGATATGGCGACACCTGCTTCAACAAGACTCAAGAAGCATCATCCAACAGTTGGAAAGTATTTTTTTGATTGAGGCCCACCATCAGAAATCCTAACTGACAATGACACTACTTGAGCTGGTGCAGATCCCTCTGGTTTTCAGGTTCATTATATGATTATGCCTCAACCTTTGGGGTTGTCCATATTGGATTTTAACTGAGATTTGATCTCTGCTGTTTATGACTTCTTCCCATTTTTGACAACTTGTTACTATCTTTTTCTGTGGTCTTTATTGGGTGTTAGGGTCAACAGGGGAAGGTTGTTTTCTGTCCATGGTGAACAAAACCTCTCCTGATCAGAATACACTTTGATCAACCACATGTTGAAGGGATATGTACAGAATATAGCTGAAAGAGATGAAAGCCTTGCCAAATGTTTTGTCTCATGGCTAAACTGTTATCCAGGCAATTATCAGAAATATTAGATTCAGGTTCAAATCTTGTCATAAGTTTTTTGTAGAGAATAAATTTATAATTTTGTTTGATTTTTGAGATTAGGAATTATCAATATACTTTGACTTATATGATTTTATTCAATTTCTTTTTCTACTCTTTGATTGTTATTGATGCCTTTATAGACAAACTGTTTCAGCCAGGTATTCTCTGCCAATCTTCAGGTATGTATTATTTTTCACAAAAATCAAACAAAATTACCAAAAAATAGTATAAGCCTTAAAATGAAGAATTGATTAGGTAAAATGTTGGGAAGAAAGTAATAAAAAGACTAAAAAAATAACGGAAAACTAATAATTCAAAGCTGTTTTAGAGGATACTCCTTGAATGAGAGTTCCTTGTGTCATACAGAAGTTAATATCAATGACAACTTGATTATCCTGGAATTCAAGACCAATTTTTTTGATGTTCTTTGGCTTCCTTTTGCCATTCTCTTGTACATAAACTCTGATCAAACAGTACAAATATGTTGATCACTTTTGTAACTATAACAAAAGAAACAGAAAATGCTGTCCACACTTGCTTTGGGAAGAGTCACTACCACAGACCAATTTTTTGAAATATCTTCATTGTGTGAACCCCAGATGATGGTTATTTTCTCTTTAGCATCAGCCATTAAATGGATGGGTATTGATTTTATTTATATAAAACTGTTACTAAAAATGTAAGAATTTATTTAAAAAATGAAAAAAAATGTTCATAAATTTATATTGAAGCTGAATATATTTGTGATAAATTCCAATGATATCCTTTTATTATGGGTGAATTATATGATTTTCATTTGAAAGTTAAATTCACGCTTTCCATCCGATTTGATTTTGACTTTTGAAACTGATCAAAAATACATTTGCTATTCTTTATCTGACAATTGATTTCCAGGCTTTTTGGGAAGGATGCATTGTGAAATAATTGTTTATTTCTCTTGTATATTTGTCATAAATAGAGTAATTGTCATTGAGTGGATATTCATTCTATATAAAATACGAATACAACAAAGACATCTTTTTAATTATTTATGCTTACTTTTCTATCTGTATCTTATATATGAATATTTTTTTATACATGTATAAATATATGTATGCACACACACACACAGACACACATACATGCATACATATATATATATATATATATATACAAGGGTAAATTGTTCTAATTAGCTCTCATCCTTGGTACTTTGACAACATGAATTTAAGCGTCCTACTAGATTGTCTGTTAGGTCTCACCTTTTTGCTGTTGAAATAGCTATATGTAACTGCAAGTTCTATTCTAATACTTTCTCTTTTTGCACTTTTCCCCTCTGGAAATCTCTTTTGATCTCTTGTTTCCCTGCAACCAATAATCTTCAAATATTCAAATGCAATGCCAATTGCCATCTTCTCACTTTCTGAATCCTTGTCTTTTATTGTACTTTCGCATATCTAAAGTTTTCTCATTCCCTTTCACTCCAAGTAAACACCTTGCATCTTAGTGGTATTATTACCCTGCCTGGGGTGAAATGATTAAAAAAAAGAAAATAAAGCCTTGGCGCTAACACGTGTACATAGGATGATGGGCAGATTGCCATGTAAAACATTCCATCATTTAGTTGAGTGGTAGGAGGAAATGAGCTCCTGCACTCTGTGATTGCATCATCAAGGAACAACACACTATAGTGTGCATACTGTGAGTGGGGGAAATCAAAACTGCAGAAATCCATAACCAGATGTTGGTTCAGTATGAAGCATGCACCATGAATCAAGAAAAGGTCTATGAGTGGGTAGAGTGCTTTAAAGTGGGCAAAACAAGTGTAATGGATGAAGGCTGATCTGGTTTCTTATCAACATTGCACATGGAAGAACACATGCTGAGTGTGGATATCTTGATCAAGAAACACTGACAAATCATATTATCATAAGTGGCGACTATCATGGGCATCAGCTATGGATCTGTACAAGCGATAATGCATGATGACTTGGGGTACAGTTAATTTTATGGCCATTGGATGCCCAAACAACCAAGCAGTTTAGATGTGGCTTTATGATCAACCGAGAAGCTTCTTTTCGAGAGGGATGAAGGAGATCAACGATACCAGAAGTGCATTGGTGTACAGGCAGACCATGTTGAAATGTAAGATATGCATTTGTATTTCATCAGTGGAAATAAAGTTGTTGTATGGAAACAGCTTTTACTTTTTGATTTACCCTTGTATGTGTGTATATATATATGCACAATAATTTTGCAAGAAAGTGGTAATGGTGTTAAAAGAAAGAACTTGATGCAAAAAGTTCACTCTCTCTACATCTACAAACACTATTTTCAAACTTCCAACATTGAATGTCCTGGGTAAGACGTTAAACTACATCCAGCAGCAAGGCTTCTGATAAGGAGATTTTGAGGAGTGTGGAACCACCTCTTAATTGCTGGTGTTCCCAGGTCTATCCTGACCTGGGGTGGTAGCACCTGTTAGGGTCCCAGCTATGGGCAAATAGTTAACTATTACTAGCAATACTTTTTGAAAAAAATTATCACCACAATACAATTTTGAAGAAAATATATTACCAGAAACAGATTTTTGATAAAACAAATTATTACCACCAATAAAAATGTTGTCGGCATTAAATAACCCATTGAGGTTGATATACCGTAAAACAAAATAAACCAAACCAATCTAAACCAATGAATACATATTCTATTCATATGAATCTATCCTAAAAATGTTGTCGGCATTAAATAACCCATTGAGGTTGATATACCGTTAAACAAAATAAACTAAACCAAAACAACACTGAGTACTCTTCCCCCATAAATATACCAAATTGTATTATATATATATATATATATATATATATATATATATATATATAAAGAGAAAGAACAGTCAGATTAATAATCCACAGTTTCCAATAGAAAGTAGAGCATTATATATATATATATATATATATATATAATTCATTATAATTTAGGCTCTACTTTTGTACTGAGCACTGTTTTTTTAAAAATAAAACAAAAATACTAAAGAACTTTGGATTATTTACCTAACATGTTCCTTCCTATTTTATATATATATATATATATATATATATATATATATATATATATATATATATATATATATATATAATAATATTAAACATTATTATATATATATATATATGATAAAATATAGTTTAAGGTATGCAATATTGGACTAAAGTGCTCAATATCATGGATAGAGAGTATCTGAATATAAAAGTGTGCATTGAAGTCAACACCCAGTGGTGACAGTTTGTTTCATGCTTCTATGCAATCATCAGGCCATATGTGGTATGGTTTTGATTGACTATATATACAGGTTAGTGGTGCATTGCAGGCATTTTATTGTATTGTTGTAATAGTTATTTTGGTGGGTCATAATGGTTATGTTTCAAATTATTCTAAGGACTATTAAGTGGAAATAATTGTGGATCTGGATCCAGTATTTTAACATTAGGTTTGTCAGCACACCACATATAGTGCAGCTGTAACAGCAGTGGTTTGTCTTGATAGCCTGATGGAGCCAAACCCTTTGAAGGCTTGTTTGAACTGAGTTTTCTTTTTCCTAGACAACAAAGGCTGTAGAGTATAGTCTGTCCTGCTCTATACACAGGAAGAAGAAACAGATTCATACCTTTCCCAAGGGTAGTTTCACATAAGTGAATGTAACAAACACAAATCCAGTCCAATTTCTCATTCTTAGCCACTATCAATTACACCATCTGCACATTCATATTTGAACAAGGTGAGCAATTCTCAGTTTTGGACAATATGGAGGAGAAGTTTAATCAAAGTTTCCTGGTTGAAATCTTTTTCACAAAGAATATCATGAAATATTATATTTTTTAAAGTTCTTGAAAATAAAGGTTTCTAATGCTTTATAAAATTTATACAAAAATAAACCACTATTTTATGTAATATTCTCCTTGATATAATATATATATATATATATATATATATATATATATATATATATATATATATATTACAATTTATATAAAAAATAAATATACATTTATTTTTCCTCACTGGTATTTTATATCATTATATATATATATATATATATATATATATATATATATATTATTATTAAAAATATAGAATTACTTTGTGTTTAATGATTCAGTCTGGAGTTTTCACATCTACTTGAACCATAATAAAAAATATTTATGCTAAGAAAAAGTAAATTCAAATGTATCATTGCATCTGAATCAAGACTATAATTCTCTCACAGTTCAAAAGATATCCTGCAACCTCAGATCTGATCTTTCTTTCTAGTTTCTCCAAGTACATTCTAATTTGGTTTATGAAAGAAAAAAAATTAAAAAAGCATCATATTTACAAGATTTGGCTACACCTGAATGTAGGTAAAACATTTGTCACTACTGAAAACTAACATCAACTTTCCAAGTCCACGTGAGATTCACTTCTGAAAAGTGGAAAAATCCATTAAGCAAAAGTAGAAACAACAGATTTCTACTGATTGGATCAATGAAGCACAGCTGACCTAAAAGTCAAAATAAATTTATATGGAAATTAATAAAAATGAACTGAACTTACTTTAACTGGTTTAATTCAAAAACACTTATCTGCTGATTGTAAAGGAACAATTTTAAATGTGTGTATAACTTCCAAGGTCTGCACTTAAGTTTCAGCCAGGCAAAATATCACTTAGAAAAAATATATTATTGACCCAGCCAGTCATGACTTGTGTACATCTAAACAGATGGTGCCAATAAAAAGAAGCAAGTCTGGTGTGACTGCATTTTTTATTTGTTTTGTTTGTGTTGTTGTAGTTGTTCAATAATTGTCCTTCTCCTCCTTCTTCTTGCCATAAAATCCAATTGTATCAAGTGGCTCATGCTATCTTTTCAAAATGGCTGCTGCTTGTTTGTTATTTTCACTTGTAAATAAATTTTTTTCCATTTCTATAAATTAAAAATAAAATTTTCCTACAAGAAATGTTTTCATTGCATATTCAAACCTTCATTTCTACCAAGCGCTCAATAACCCTGGCCTTGGATCAGACTAAGCAAATATTATTCTATAATCAGAATAACTTTATGTACAAAGATAAAAACAACCACCATAATACTACTGGTACAGAAAATACTATACCAATAACTACAAAAATATTACTACAGAAATTAGTATACCAATAACTACAAAAATTATTGTTTATCACCATGCTGACAAATTCTCTTACTGCATCTTGAAGTTGTTTTGTTTGACCCATATGCTTCCAGAATCAGGTCAGACTGTTGGATATCACAAAGCTCAGGGGTCAAGCAATAACATCTCAATTATACACTTATGGCCCACTTATAATACATCTACCACGGTTTTTGATATAATTAACTGGGGTGAATGCACATAAGTTGATGTAAATGGGAATAAAATATCTAAAAAAAATTATTTAATGATTCTGCAAGTAGAGTATTAGAATATTTGGTGGGAAGGTAAAATTGAATGTCTGAGAAAAGCAACAATTGATTTTAAACTGAGCTATGATTAAAGCTTTTCTGATTAATTCTAAGAATCTTCATATATTTCAGATTTTACTTCTCAACATGGGGAATGGAGTAAAAAAACGACAAAAAAAATGGCTTTAGATCAAATTTGAAAACCAGATCAGATTAACAGAGCTCAACATGAAAGTCTGGCATCTATGTTAAGGATCAAAAGAAACAAAAATAAACAGTAAATCTAAATAATTAGTTAGATTTAAAGTGTGCTTGTGTTCTGATTTTTTTAAAAGTAAATATCTTTTTCTTCTTTCTTGTTATGCCTTTCTCATAGGGGCAGCAAAAAGTCAATTTTTATTCTTGCACTGTCATCTGTTATATGATTAAACCTATTAACAAAAAACTTAACATCCAATCTTGTGATACTGTTCAATTCTGGCCAAAGGGATGAGCAAAAAGAAAAGTTCTGAAAGTTTTTTAATGTACACCAGAAAATCTTTGGTCAGTTATAAATTGTGAGTTATTTTATGGATAATATATATAATCGCTTTTATTTTTAAATTCATTCATTCATTCTTTCTTTCTATCTCCTTCTATTTAAATCTATCTATCTATATCTGTCTGTTCAAAGCTATCTACTTATCTTTCTCTGTCTATGTCAGTCTCTTCAAATCTATCACTATATCACACTGTCCATATCTATCTATTTATCTATCAATCACAATGTCAAATAACTATCACATTGTCAAATATCTATCGATCTTAGTCTGTTCAAATCTATCAATATAAGTTTGAGTTCTAAATAATTTCTGTTTCTGTTCATCAATTTTATTCTTTAAACTATTACAACTGGTGCCCCAAAACGGAAATTCCTTATGACTCAACCTAATATGTAAGAAATCTGGGCATAGGTATCAACACTGTGTGATAAAAGTTTTATTCATGCTCAAACACTTCTCAAGCCATGGTGATGGTAATTAAGGATGGGAACAGAAACTGTTGCCATCCAGTGTTAATACCTATGTCCACATCACTTATATTAAAATTTGAAGAGCCGCTCAAGGTAGAGCATTGCTAAATGAAGTTGTTGTATCGAGGAGGAATTAAGGACAGATAATGGTTGAGTGATCTGGGAAGCATTCTTTTGGGAGTCTGTTCTACGAAGTAACTGCTCTCAGGAAGAAACTCTCTGAGTGGAGCTTCCTTCTTACCAATATAAAATAAACATAACGAGGATGATTCTGTGTATATGATATGTCATGTCCTGGCTGTTAAGGTCTGAACTGGAAGAACTACTAAGTAGCTTGTCTAAACATTTGGCCTAGAAGTAGTGAAAGAGTAGGCTTACAATGTTTCATTTATGGAAAAGAGAACGTAGGGTTGGAAATATTTCATCACCCACAAGGCCGTGTAAACTCTTTTGAATACTGTCAAGACTGGAATGTGAAGATTAGATAGCAGCAATATTCCATTTTTGGTCTAAGCTGACTTTTGTAAAGATAGAGCATGGCAGGGGAATATATATATATATATATATATATATATACCAAGTGTAACAGCAAAATTGTCTAATTGTTAGATTAAGCTTTGGACTTTTGTATCTTAGAAATGATTAAAGATATCTTACTGGAATTCTCCGGTGTTTTTATAACATTATTGGTTTCTACTTTGAAAAATAAGAATGTATAATTACTCTCCAAGATTAACAGAAGAATCATGATGAAAAATGACATGCTCATCATTAATTAATCATAACTAATGATTGGAAGCTGATGAACAATTGAAATAAAGTTCAAATATATATATATTATTCCAGCATCATTTTCCAACTTATTCAAGATGATCTTTGCCCTCTCTAAACTTTTAACTTCTGTCCTGGACTAGCAAGTTGCCTCACAGGTTTCATATATGATTTAATTTTCAGATCTTTTTTTCACTGCTCTTTGGAGTGTCATAGCTGAAACTCCTCTCTCACATTCAAAACGTCTTATGAATTGACTTGGATCTTTTCTAATTGATCTCTTTAGCTCTAAGTTGAAATGATGATCCCTCTTCCTGTTGTGACCTCCTGATCCAGTTTTCCTCTCTGTTGTTCCCTCTTTTTTAAACTTATTTACCATTCTCTTGATGGTTCTCAAATGGACTTTGAAGATAGAAGCCAGAGTATGAATGTTGGTACCATTACTGAAGGCTTGAATGATCTTTTTCCTCTCACCATTACTCACTTGGGAAGACATAGTGAGGCTGACACGAAATGATTTTAACCTGTTCTCTTTCTAGCTGAATAACTCAAAAGGGTTGTTTAGTGATTCTTATGACAAATGGTGTCAACATGGCTAAAGGTCTTCTCTGAAAGTCTGGAAAAAAGAAACTCAATTACTTTAGGTTTTTTTTTTTAGATAAACATTTTGTGGGACAAACAATTATGCTGTAACATGATTTGGACAATTTTGCTGTGTATGTATATATATATATAAATTTATATATATATATATATATATATATATATATATATATATATATATATATATATGATTTTCAAAAACTAGAGTCCAATAACATTCAGACCCAGTAAGCATTCCAGTAAGCATTTCCTCTGTTTACAAAGATCTGATATACAAGGACTCTAGAATCTTGTGGTGAAATGTAGATTGGGACCTAGATAAAACCAAAAAATGGTCCACACTAAAATTAACCACACATTTCCTACTATTTATTATATTCTCAGCAATAGCAGAGCCAGAACTATTGGTTAGTTGGCTCTTCCTGGCAGACGGATTCAAAATCCTGGTTCTAGAATCCTTGTATATCAGATCCTGTGGACCTTCCCTTTGTAAACAGAATGAATACTTAATGGGTCTGAATGTTATTGGACTCTAGTTTCTTGAAATTCATTTCTCTTCCATTCAATTCCATTTGTTAATTTAAATTTAGTTTACATGATTTTTAAATTTTCTATTCCCAGAAAAATAAACTTGATAAGTCCTGGGACGAAACCGGACGTTTTTTTTTTTTTTAGCTTTTTCTTTTAAAAATTTAAAAATGCCTTGTAAATTTTGTCTTTTTCCTATCTATTATTAAATTCTGTACTACAAAAACACATATATATATATATATATATATATATATATATATATATATATATATATATATATATATATATATATATATATATATATATATATATATATATATATATATATATATATATATATATATATATATATATATATATATATATATATATATATATATATATATATATATATATATATATATATATATATATATATGTATATATACATATATATATATATATATATATATATATATATATATATATATATATATACATATATATATATATATATATATATATATATATATATATATATACATATATATATATATATATGTATATATACATATATATATATATATATATATATATATATATATATATATATATATATATATATATATATATATATATATATATATATATATATATATATATATATATATATATATATATATTATATATATATATATATATAATATAATATATATATATATATATATATATGTATATATATTTTTAAATATGGTTTAAAAATAGGTTTAAAATGACAATTGGAAAATTTTTTTAGTTCTTGCTGATTCATTTCATCTTACAACTTTATCAAGGAAAGCAATGAAAGCAAAATTTTTTGTAGCCATAGTTACATCAAATCCCAAATTTAAAATATATATATATATATATATATACTTAAAGGAACATGGCATATAGAAGAAGAAGAGAACGTAATAAATATTCAAACTAAAATTATACCATGTAAGGCAAAGATTTTAATTTGGAGTAGTTTATATTTGTTGCATGAGTAAACACTCATTCTTCAGGATGTGGACGAGCTTGGCTCACCACAACTTCCAGTGTTTTGTAGCTCTTGGTAAGTTTTGTTTTTTTTTGCTATCCCTTTTAATCTCTGTTCCGTAAATCATTTATACATTCTCATTAGGTAGAATATTTACTTTTTTTCTCTGTCCCTCTTCTCTTCAATTTATCCTGTAAGTGTCAATTTTTCCAAGTCCTTTTTTTCCTTATGTGCACCAAAAATGTCAATTGTCTCTTTATGATTCTTGTTCCCATTTTTCCTAAAGCTTGCTCATATGTTAAGTTCATACTATTCTCAGCATCCTTCTGTAGAACCATATTTCTGTTGCCTCAATTCTCTTTATCTGTGATGAAATTGTTCTGCATTCACAACCATATAGGAGGACTGATATTATGTAAGAGTTCAGTAGTCTTTTTTTTGATTCTAACAAAATTTTTCTGTTTCTTAATAATTTGCTTAGCTTTTAGAAGACATGTTTCACTATCCCAATGCATCTTTGAATTTCGGTGTCACATTTTCTGTCCTCTGTTAAGACAATTCTTAGTTCTGGGATATTTCAAATAATTCTTGTCATTAGACAGAAAGGAAAGACTTTCAACATGTACATCATAGTTGTTTATGAACCAATATTACAAAGTACTGAAGAAGAAATGACAAAGTTTTACTCTACACTCGACAATGCCAAGGGCTAATGTAAATTGCAAGAAATTAAAATTGTCATGGGACACCTAAATACCAAAGTAGGTAAGGAGAGAGATAGTGAAATAGTTTGCAACTACAGACTAAGAACTTGTATTGAACACAGAGAAAAATTGGTCCAATGATGCACGGCTAATGACCAGGTAGTAGCCAACACATAGTTTAAAGAATGCCCAAGAAATATACAGACATGGAGAAGCCCAGGAGAAGAAATAAAAAAAAAATGACTACATAACTATTAATAAGAGATTCAGGAATGCAATCTTACACAGCAAAACATGTCCAGATGCCCCGACTGCAGAAGCAACCATCTTTCATCCTATTTCCCTCATCTGTGGGGAAATTGTTCAACATTCATTGACATATAAGAGGATTAATATCACATAGCAATCCAGCACTCTATTCTTTGTTTCTCATAAAAATTTTCCAGTTTCTCAGCACCTTGCTTAGCTTTTGGAATGCTTCTTTCGCTGGTCAAATGAATGTTTGGATCTTAATGTTACATTTTCCATCCTCTATTAAAACCCTTCCCACATATCTTCTGCATCTACTTGACATTTATAGCTTCAATTTGTAGCTCACATTTTGGGCATTTTTTTCTTGCTTATGGCCAGACCTTCTGTCTTCTTGAAGTTGATGGTTAGTCCTTTTTTCTCACTTGCTTCTACCACACCCTGTACAGGAAGTCTTGTAGTTTCATTTCTGAGTCGGCCAACAACACAGTATCCTTTGTATATCTTATATTGTTAAGACTATGCCCATTAATAGTAAATCCTGATAGGATCTCCAGTTCACTTAGAATATCACCATTGTAAAAATTGAATAAATCTGGTGAGAAGACACGTCCTTGTCTCATACCCCTTTTTATTTTTGCGTAGCTACTCAATTCATTTTCTATCCATATGCAGGTGGTTCCAGTATAAGTTCTGAATTATTCTAACATCTTTTCCAAAGAGATCGAGTTTTCCCAGCAATTCTTGTGCTGTGGCTTTTCAAATGCTTTTGTGTAATCTATAAAACATAAGTATATAGTCTTTGGCATTTTTATATGCCTTTTTCTGGTATCATTCTAATCATAAATATTGCATTTCTTTGTAACACTGTCCTTGACAAAAGCTGCACTGTTCTTGTCCTATAGCTTTCGCATCATTAGTTTGGTTCTTTCTTCACAGAAATTTAATCTCTGTTTGGCTTTTACTGTCAAGTCATTATTAATAATTTTCATTATATTTAATTTTTGCATTTTAATTGTCTATCATGCTTTCATTTCAGAGATTTTTTGTGAAAGAAATTCTAATAAAAATATTGTTGTTAATACTTTTCTTTTTGAAGCAAATTCAATTAATTAACTGAATCCGTAATGAAATTGTCACTTTATTGTTAATTATATGAGCAAAAGTAATTGTCATTAAATTTCTCTCAAAGAAATCAGAAAATATTATCAACTTTCAGTTTATTTTCTGACTTGTGCTAAACCCAAGTCATTTGCACAATTTTCAATGTATGGCTGTTTCTTTCCTGTCATAAAAGAAATAATTTTGCTTTTTAAATCATTAAAAGTAAATCTATCCAGAGGAAGACAACACAAAACAAAGGAAATAAAAAGTAATGTATTAACAATCTGTTCTCTCTTACTTACTAACGAGATATTCTGTTATTATCTTAGGCAGAAATTCCAAGAAGAGACATTCTGATCCCAGGCAGAAATGCTAATCTATATGCAAATAATTCATTTTTTAAGTTATTTTTTATGACTATGACTGAAAATAGCTTGAGGTAAATGAATCTATTGTGGTCTTGTTAGAGCCCAGAAATAAAAACACAATGAGAGGAATTGGGTTAAACAAATATAATAACAGTAATACAAACATATACAAATGAGAGTGTTACAACAAGAATGTTCAGTCCGACTGTCAGAGCTGACTGCTGGAAACTTCCCTCTCTAAAAGGCAGTACCTGCTCCTATTTATAGCTGAGAGAGTTCATGTGTGCATCGGTAAATTACCATAACAGTCCTAAAGAAGACACTTTTGTATCAGACCCTTTTGATGGGTACTATGATCACAAACAAATGGTAATGGCAAGATTAGCAGTTTCCTTATAAGAAAACATTTGACATTCAATAACAGAACAGAAATAATGCCAGTTGAAATTCATAAAATATTTCTATTAAAAAAGGTTTTTCATAAAAATAGATTTCTCAAGTCAAGTGCTATCACTTTTTCTAACATTTATGGTAAGGTTTCTTTCCTAAGCTTTTGTTTAGTGTTGGTTGAAAGTCAAATTATGTCATTATATGCTATTTATTTCATTTATTGCTGCTGTTGAAAATCTTCAAGAGGTTTTTGTTATTTGGTAAAATTCTTTGTGATTCTGTAGCTCCAGTCTGTGAGCTGATGGATGGCAGTTGTCTTCAAGACACAAAGTATTCATTCACTTGAATCTATTTTCAATTATTAATCTGAGGAAATGGTTGTAGATAGCTGGCTGTTTAGAGATTTCTGAATGAGTTTGATGCCATATACCACATCCATATAAGTACCAAGATTCTCAAATTCATAGGTTAATATATTAGTATTTTGTTGCATAGCTTTACCAAATAATAAAAACTACATCACTTGAACACTTTCAATTGCAACAATGGTAATAATGGTTAATAACTAGAAGGAAAATCATTATATAATCAAGATGCTGACTTTCCACACTAACTTAAGTTTGGTTAGAAAACTTCCATCAGTCCAAGAAAGAACTATAACATTGAGAAGTTTAATTTCCTAAAAAAAAACAAACCTGTTTTAAGAACAAGATTTAGAAATTTCAACCGACAGCGATGTTAATTGTTCCGTCAGTGAATGCTGAATGTAAACGGTTAATTTTACACTATGCCACTAGCTATGATGTGAGTTAATTAATTGGAAAAGAGGAAAAACAAAGTTAAAATGATGATGATGATGATGTTAGTCTTAGGATTCTTTTTGTTATCCACAAAAAGTCATAGGGTGTGTAGTAGTAGTGATGGTGATAACAGTGTTGATGGTAGTAATTAGGCGTGGTAGTAGTGTTAGTGGAAAAGTAGCAGTGGCGATAGTAGTAATTAATAGTGGTACTAGAATTGGTAGTAGTGGTGTTTATAATTAGTAGTGGTAGTAGGTGCAGTAATAAGTGGTGGTTATAGTAGCAATGGTGGTGGTAGTAATTAGTAGAACTAGAATTGGTAATAATTAGTAGTGTTGGAGTTGGTAGTAGTTGTAGTATTAATTAGTATCTATAGTGGCGGTAGTAATTAGTAGTGGTACTAGAATTAGTAGTAGTGGTGGTGGTGGTAGTGATAGCAGTATAATAGTAGTAGTAGTAGTAGTAGTGATGAAGATAGAGTTCTAAGCTGCTGCTGATTATAAACTGTATATTTTTATTCAGGTTTTGATAATTGTGTTCATCTTTCATAAAGAACAAAAAATAGTTTATTACATATTTGAATCACTCAAAATGGCCACTCATCTCCTTAGATTGTGGGAAATGGTTAGTGTCTATCAATCTGTCCTTGTACTAAATCTAATGTATTGATCCTTACACAGTCAGTGCAGGCAAAGAAGAAAAGTGGCAGGTAAGAAGTGGGGTGGAGAAAAGGTTTAGGCAGACCAGATGCCAACAGAGTTTATCTTCAAAAAGAAAAAATGATTACAAACAACAGCTTTTGAAATCCACTTGTTAACCCTCACTCTACAGTGAAAATCCTTACAAGCTTGTTATTCCAGTCTACGTTTTACACACAATCCACTTGAGAACACAAAAAATTTCCAATATAAAATAACTTGTGATACTCTGTCATATGAGGCAAATTTTGACACTGAAACATTTCAACCTAAGTAATTCTTTTTATGAAATCAGATACAAGCAAGATTCCTTAATCTAAATGGACATATGTAAGACCAACATCTCTGAGCAAAAGTTTTGTAAACTGACTAAAACATTTACACACTAATGTGCTAAAAGTCATATGTTAGCAGTATGTAAAGGTAATGATTGGTAGTGCCACCTTACCGTGATGTCAAAGAAATGCCAAGGTTTATATTTGTGATTTTATATCAGTGAGAATACTGCTTAAGCTGTCTCTGGCAATGTTATATGAATTATTAGAATTCTTTTCAGAATGTGATAGTGCCTGACGATTAGGGACCATGGGAATATTTGACATCCAACAAAATCTACAATTTAACATATATATTGAGAATACCAGACAGAAGGCATTACTGACTATTGTGGACAGCATAGCAGCTGACCATGGGTTTTTAATAGCCGTGACTAGAGGCATCTGATCATATTTATTTGCTGTAAAACAGACAAGCAACACTGGCTCAGATCATATTCCTATTCAATGGAAGAGGTACCAAATGTATATACACCAAGTCAGTTCAATTTTCTTTATCTTCCAAGGGATATGGGAACAGAAGACCCACCAGGGTGCTCATACTATCACCACCTCATCTTGGCTCATGACATTGTTAATTAGACGATAAAGGATGAGCAATATATGGACCAAATGACTTGCGGGTTTTTTTGGGGTCACTAAATGGTGATATTTAACTACTTCATGAAATTGTGTTTTTTTTTTATATAGAAGGCCCAACTTTTCTTAAGATACCCACCTCCAGTTTTACCACTAAAACAAAAGAAAAAAAAACTTGTGAGGCTAGAATTCAGGCTTTGCAAACTGAGATATATACATAGCAGGAGGTCAAAAATCAGTTCCTAAACAATCTCCACTAGCTAAATCTTTATGACATTTTCAGAACTGACATGCAAGTAACACACTAAGAACATTTTTAGTATGGTACACATATGAAATGTCAGTACTTATACATAGAAACATATATATAACCTTATTATTACGTATATATATATATATATATATATATATATATATACCAGGTTTCGATCCTAGCTAGAGGCAACCAGATGTCTAGCCACACTGATGAGCTGTGACACAGCAAAACAGTCTGTCTGTCAATGGCCATATATATGCTCCTGAAAAATTTATTTTGGTTGAGCTCTCTGGGAAGGAAGTATGGGTTTGTAAACAGTGAGTATTATGGCTAATAATGCATGACTTCGGTAAATCGAATCAAGTTCTCTCAGTCACTGTGTGTTTATCTAAAAACAAATACACTTAAATTCACCTTCTTCTCTGCCATGTGCTAATGGCTTAGGGGTAAAATCTCCGACTAACATCAATTCAGCCAGCTTTCAATCTTAGCTAGAGGCAACCAGATGTTTAGCCACACTGATGAGCTGTGATACAGCAAAACAGTCTGTCTGTGGATGACTATATATATATATATATATATATATATATATATATATATATATATATATATTAGAAATTGATTAAATCTGACAAATATTTACTGGCCTGAATGTTCAAGTAATTTCATAGAAAATATGTGTTCTCAAGCAGGAATTGAACTTGTATCTCATGAGGAACCAACATTAAGCCTGGTTTTCTATAACTGTTCATTCACAGAGAACTTCCATTTAAGCAAAGCTCGAATTAATGTTATTAAATACACACTTTCACAGATCTTTCTCAATTTATCATATCTACTCTGTATTTGTATCCTAACCCTGAGATTAACATCTAGTGGCAACACTCTGTCTCATGCTTGAATGCAATCACCAGGGCCTGTGTATTGACTCAACTATTTATATATGCTTGGCAATGATGCATCATGGGTAACAAGGTCTATTTATTATCCTAATGATTATTGGGTGGTAACAGTTATATTTAGAATTGTTCTCGAGGTTATTGAGTATAAATAATTGTGGAAAATAATACAGTTAATTGTAGCTATTTTATATAAAAGTTGTTTGTTAACTTTTAGCTCATTATTATTGATTACTTTATTTGTTGTTATTATTAACTTTACTTTTGTTTATGTGTGCATTCGTAATTTGTTAGTTATTTACTTTGCTTATTTTAATTTTTTGGGTGGGTATCTTATATGTTTAGTATAAAGTATTGGTTTTGCCTAAAGTATGTTACATTATCTTTGTTTGTATTGAGTGTATATATTTGCATTTTTACTGATGGTATTTTACAAGGTATTCATTTTTAGTTTTTGATTTTTAAGTAACATAGTAAAAATTTGTTTTTGTTTCTGTTCTGATCATTTATTTAGTAATTTGTGTTTGTCTGGGAAGGTGATTATAGCTACTTTTTTCCTCCAGAGAGAGTTTACAGTTTTGAATTTAATGTTGAAGGCTAATGTTTTTTCTTTATTTTCCATGATATTTTTGGTGTATTTTGTTTTTGCTTTTAATTTCCAATATATATTTAGAGAGGCTTGTATTGTTTGTGTATTTATTATTTGTAATGTCTGTTTTGTGTGCATAGTTTCTCTGTTTTCAGGTTTCTTCCCATATTTCTATGCATATTTTGTGTTATCTGCTGATTTTACAGTGGCTTCTTATATTATATTGTTTTGCAAGCAATTGCTATTTGAGGGACATTCATGCTTTGATCTACATCTATACCTGTAAAAATAAGCACAAATGCCCAATATACTTACATAAGTGTTTATTACTGTTTAGGTAGGTGTCTTTTGGTATTTTTTTCTTAGTTTATGTTTTATTTTTCAGTTTCCTTATATCTTTTTTCCTTTCCTTTTTTGGTTTATTTGTCATTAAGTTTCCTTTTGGCCAGCTAGCAGACTTTTTGCCAAAGTCTATAGGACCCAGTCTCTCCTGCTTTTTACCCATAACTGGGATGAGGAAGAAGAGATGGATTCATACCTTTCCTCATGTAATATGGATGTGTGGATGTAACTACCACGATGTGAATTGGAACTCGGCTCTCCATTTAATAATTCCAAGCCAATACCCATTACACCACTCACACATCCTGGAGTCTGCAAGCAGTCACCCATCTACTTACTGATGAGGCTCATTGCTTAACTTCAACAATCATAAACTCAGTTAATGTTCATATTCTACCCTCTGATTCCTCAATCCAAGGAATTACTCCATCATATCTCTCTCTCTCTCTCTCATATATATATATATATATATATATATATATATATATATATATAAATGTTTTTATTTAAAAGAACTGAAAACAAGGTCTATTTAATTTTTGATTGTATTTTTCCAATTTTTGAATCAAGTGTTTAGTATTGTGCTCAAAATTATGAATAAACTGTTTGAAGTTCATATTGTGCCTTTTTTCAAGTACTTTAGACCATCTCAGTCATTTTCAAGAATCAATGTGGTGTTTGCGTGGTAGGTAGAATTTCTTTATCTACGTCTTGGTATTCTTTGGAAAGCTTAAAATTTGAAACAGTCTATGGGAAGATGAATGGAGGCATAATGTTACCAACACTAGTGATCACTCTAAACACCTTCGTAATCAGCATTAGACTCATCCAACTCTTTCTGAATCCCCTGCACTATCAGATTGACACACCAACAGTCTGAAATGTTCGCATTGGAACTTCTGGTGCAAATGCCAAGCAGTACAGCATGCCGTGTCCAAATTTCAGGTGGAGTGAATTATGTCATGGTGGTCTTTTCTTAAAGATGGTGCCCAGCTGACCCTACTATACTCTGCTGTTGACAAAATCAAAAATAAATAACACCCATGTGCAAAATTAAAAATATAAAATGGCAACAATTTACTCATCGTACCACGTATATATCCAAATGTCCACTCAAATAGTATATGACACAAGACTTGGTTTAATGCAAAATTCTGATATGTACAGGGGGCCAAGTACAAAAGCACCCTCAGCATTTCCCCATGGAGGTGACTCGAGCAGCTGGAATTAACCCGAGCATCCTCTCAAGGGAGAGCTATTACTTGTGGCTCAAAGCTTTCTGTGTACATTATACTTAGGCTATATATATATATATATATATATATATATATATTGTGAAATATAACAGATAATGGATGTCTATTATGTTTGATCATGAGCTGTTCTAAGCTTTGTATAGTTACTCTAATTTTAGGAGAATTAAAGACAAAAACTGTCCAACATTTGGATATTTTTTATTATGCTGTTCCTCGATCTAAGCTTTCGGCTCACATGAGCCATCTTCAGAATGGTTATACAGACATTTAACCAAAGATATTCACCATCAAAGATGATATCCTGTTATGTTTACATAGAAGTTGCTATGCAACAATAATGGTTGCGGAATAGCAGACACAGGGTGTAAATTTTTGATGCGGTTCTATGACGTCATAACATGTGAGAGAACAAAATATTAACAACAGAACTATATGTTTAGATCCATTGTAATGTGTTGTGAAATGTAGATTTATTGAGTGTGGGTTGCTTTGTTTTAATCTAGATAGCCTCCAATATCTGTAGGTTCTTTTACTGTGTGTTTGTGTGAGTATTGTTGTGTTATCAACTAATGTTTCTCTAATATTATGTTTTTCTAAATGTTGTTTAATAGAACTAAGATCAGATAGGTGACTTGCTGCCCCAATACAATATATATATATATATATATATATATATATATATATATATATATATATATATACACAAACAAAAATCCAATGTGTTGGTAAAAGAAACCCTTTCTGTTTCCCTTACAGGAAAATATCATGAAATACTGAATGTTATACATTTTTATTGTAAATTAGAAAATATAAATTTTCAAGAAATGATGTTCAGATAAGATACATTGTGCACCAACAAGAAATTCATTTGTTTTAGTTAATCTGTTATCTTGTTTAGTATCTTTTGTCAATAAAGAATTTTATCAGATATGTGCTAGTTCAAAACTTCCCTCCAACTGCTAAATTAGTCACATGACTAGATAAGGAACTACAATTAAATTATGGGATTTCTCACAGAGATTACCTTTCCATCGTTATTTTCACTACACAAGCCACAATGTATATGCTAAAACTGTTTTTGAAAGTGCTTAATTATAGGTTAGACTGATAATTATCTTATCTCAATTATTAACATACATTCCATCTACGGCTTCTATATATGTATACATAAATCTATGTGTGTAGAGAGAAAGTGTCATGGAAATAGATAAATATGAACAGAGAAAGAGACAATCTGTGAAACAGGTTTGTACAGAACAAGATAAATGTTTGAGACAAAGAATGAGAGAAATTAAAACAATCATATATATATATATATATATATATATATATATATAAGGAAAACACAAAAAGCTCTTCGGTATAAATTGGGCACTCTGTTAACTGGTAATGCTTATATATCTCATATATAAGGTGTTAAAAATTCTCTTTCTCTGCTGCATGAGCTGATGGCCTGAGAATGAGAGCCTCTGACAGATGTTAAATTGGTTGTGTTTTCGATCCTGGCTTGAATCAGTCACATGTCTAGCCACACTGATGAGCTGTGATACAGTAAAGCAGTATGTCCATGGATATCTCTCTCTCTCTCTCTCTCTCTATATATATATATATATATATATATATATTGTGTACTTGGCCAGTAATCCCTTGTTTATATAAGTTTCATTAAATTGACTACAAGTTATTGTGTTTAAGTTTTTTATTAATTTTTTTCTGTGTTGTTATAATTTTCTACTTTTCTGGACATAAATTAAGTAGAAATTGTTTGAATGTTGTATATGTCTGAGTGATTTTGATTATAAGTTTAGTCATTATCAAGGATGATTTTATTTTTACTTTTAACTGAATGTATGGATTGTTTTAATGTATGTATCTAGAGTTATAGGAATGTTCTATTTTCCAAACATAGTCAGTATATATATATATATATATATATATATATATATATATATATATGTAACTACAAATAGATATAATATATATATATATATATATATATATATATATGTAACTACAGATAGATATAAAACAGATAGTCTGAATATTTTTTCTGTCTGAAATAACAAGATTACATTTTCAGACAAGATAAATTTTTTTATTGGATTTTGAATTAAATTAGTTGCTTTAAAAATGAAAGATAGTCGTAAAAATCCTGTAAAATTTTCAGAAGTAGATACAATTTATTTTACTTAAAAATTGCTTTCTTCTATCTCTGTGAGAAGAGTCTTTCATCTTTGTGAGAAAGGTATTTGCAGAAAAGCCCAATGAAAAGAACTTCACCTATTTTCTTGGGTCTCTATTTTTACAAAATAAGTGAACAGCTTTGTTTATTCTTTATGTTCATTTCACAAGTTGGAATTCATTTAAAATCAATCTTAGTTTTCCTTTATCAACTACTTTCATCATTTTCAACCATTTTAACCATCGTCATTGCCAATATCATTTTCTTTTAATGATGATGATGATGATGATGACAGTGCTTCAGGCTGATTTTTTCCTTCTTTTATTTACTTCGTCTTTTCCAGAAATCATGACCAGCAATTATAAGAAAAAAATTACCATAAAAAAAATTCTCAATAAATTTTGCAACCAATTAGATGCATCACCGTATTGAAATATTCCACAGTCTTTTATCACTGGTGTTAATTTGTCCAAAAATAAAGACGTCTCTAACTTACCTAGAGTAATGCTTACAAAGTAAGGGAGTTTTTATTTTTTTCCCCCAGAATTATGTAATTTAACAAAGGCACCCTATTAAGAATCAGTAAGAGGAAAAGGAATCGCAATAATTGAGCGAATGAGAAAAAGGACATTGTAAATATTAAAAACATGTGAGCCTTTAGCTGTTTACGTCCAGAATTTTCTGCCATAATCTATGATGGACCAGATCTTATTATTAGTGCTTAAAAAGACACCTCCATTGCATTTTAATTGGATCCGGTTTTGTTAATATCTAATTAGTTTAATTAAACACAGGGAAGTATTTGAAAATTGAGTCAGCTTATTCCTATTATTATGTAAAATATCTTGTGGAGGTTTGACAATCATTTCGATCAGAAACAAAAAAAAAGAGGGTAAAAGTATCAAAATAAATAAATAAAAATTGAACAGAAATAAATGAATTAATAAAGCAAAAATCATTTAAAATCAAATAATATGATCACTGAGTAAATATTATCATTAGAGGTGTTGTATGCAGAATAGCCTTGAGATATAAACAAGAGACTGCTGAAAAGTACTTGGTTCAACCAAGTAGAGGAGATTTTTAAATGATTTGGTCCTTCTGTTAGATTTTGGAAAGTGGGTTGGGCTGAAAACTTTTTCTCACACCCTCAAGCACACAATGGCAGTTATGGTTGTGATGTTTAAGTGAAAAATCTTTGATAAGAAAGTTTAAATCTTACTGAAAGCTAAGAAAATAAAATAAAGAACTTACACTTCTTGTATCAAGAAGACATTTTTTTATTGGTTCAAATTATTAAGGTGTAGGCAGAAGGACACCATACACATGAATATGTATATATAATAATTTGAAAGGGATAGTAATGGGAGCTAACCCTTTTGAAACCCTTACTAATCCAGGACTCTGATTGGCTAACTGCTGTCCAATCAGGATCCCTTCTTGGGGCCACTCAATTCTGAAATCTTCCTCTTTTGCAGCTAACAGCCGTAGTGACCACACATTTATTGGAGTCATCCTTTCCAACATTAATGAAGGCAGCAAATCCTACTTGTTCCTTGGACATTCTTCTAGCAGTTAATTCTGCAAATATAGATTAAACTTCCAAGCTTTCTTTTTACATTAAACCCAGTGAAATTAATATTACTTTTGCTTTTCTTCTTCAAGTGAGTTTGTCATTATCTTTTTGAAACTAACTGCACCCGAGAAAAATCTTTATATTATGTAATTAAATAAGTAGAAAAATTCTGTGTAACACCTTTTGTCCTCCAGAAAGACTTCATCAGTCTATTTACACTATTTATGAGTCTTTTATTTTATTTATGACTTCTTTATTTTATTTATGACTCTGTAGTTTAAATAAGTCTGTATTGCTATGATGTCACTTGTACAAATCAAGATACCGCTGGTTCAATTCACCGTTCTTGCTTTCTGAACACGTTACAACGTAAATCCGTCTTTTCTTCTGCCATTTTCACTGCTTCAGCCCTCTTTTATCAGGTCAACACTGTGGTCGACCAACCAATCAGCATTCTTTGCTTTTATTCTCAGTTACTCAGGCAAATAGCCTCCTCCAGTTTAACCAATTAGCACACGACTTGTTATTGGTGGAAGCATGCCAAACTGTACAAAAACCCTTGTTACTGCACATACTGCTAGACAGGAGAGTAATGCCATGCAAACATACTGATGTCACATGCCGCCCGTTAAAGTGACCATTATTTTCCTATGCACCAGATGCAAGCCACTGACTTGCTTGCTTCTATAGGGCTGTTCACCACACTTCCCACTGATTTCATGATCACAAAACATAGTTGTGAGCAGGTCGCTTTTGCCGGGTACTTTGCGAAGGAGGTGGAGCAACATGAGCTTCATCTTCAGATCAACTTTCATCAGGGGAGCTAGCAGGATGTACCACATAAGTAGTTTGGCCGCTAACAGTTGGGGAGTCATCCTCTATGTTTGTGTTGTTTTCAACAGACTCAGTATCAAGACAGTGATCAGTTTCTTCTAATGGGGCTGATCTCAAATTTACTAACCGCTCACTCTCTTCAGAATTGCTGTCCTGTGTAGCCATCAGGACTGATCCCATGAAGGGTCGCAAGTCCTTCACATGACATGGAACTACATCAATGTGCACTGACTGTCACATGACCCATTTGAAATTTAGTCGTACATCTCCCGTGGGGAGTTTTTACCCAAACGTCTCCCACTTCATATGCTCCTTGAGTATTCTGAATTTTAATGGGGGACATATCCTCAACTGGTATGGTACCTATCAAGTGCATCAGCTGGTGCAGTAGCAGGTGAGTGATTATCTTTAGGCATAACATTATACCAGTAGACAGCCTCTGGGATAGAGCATTGCTTTCTAGCTGCAATGATTTTGATGCTTTGGTGACTTTTTTCTACTATACTATTCCTAGCAGGTGCATAGGCACATTGGAACTGCAAACATACACCCCAATTACTCAAAAAATTCTTCAAATGTTTGCATGTGAATGCTGTGTCATTGTCTGTCAATATCTCGAGTGGCGAACCCCGTTTGTAAAAAATTGCCTCTAACTGATGAACTACATTAGTAGAATTTTGTTGACATATCATGAACAGAGAGGGTCCACAATCAATAATTGTCAGAAAGTGCTTACTACCAAGGTGGGTGATGTCCATTGCTAACCTATTCCAGTTGTCCCTCATGTTCAGTTTTCCTTTTCGCCAATGCACCAGAGCTGGATCAATGGTTTGGCACGCCTTACATTCCTAGACAACTGCTTTTACAACTTCTGATGATAATGAAGGGTCTATCAACCTAACAAAGTACAAGGTCCTTTTCATTCCCAGGTGTCCAGTTTTCTGGTGGATATTAGCCACTTGATGTGCATCTAAGTTGGTCTTTGCAGTGGCGCATACTGACTGCACTGGATCTGTTTCCTCCTTGTGGAGGTTTAACCACTTCCTTGGCAGCCTGGTCAGCCGGTCTGCTGGTCTGCCAGTTGGATTTGACCACTGTTATGTCCACCATCAAGCCATGTTCAGCTACAAGCTCATGAAGTGTGTTCAACCATTTCTGCACTAGCATTTCTCCAGACACCTTCATATTTATTTGAGCTTTGGCAGTTAAGGTGTTCGAAATCCACTGATGAACACATGCTGAATGAGTAAAAAGATATACTGTTGACACTTGCCATTGAAGAGCCAAATTGACACCCTTTATTGTTGCATCTAGCTCAGCTAAATTGATGTGCTTAGCATCTCCAGCCAGGCGCAGCCATGACGCATCCTCAGTGACGTTTCTATTTACTCCTAATACAACACCTGTGGTTACAGAATTCGCATCTACCCACATGTTCATCTCGCAGCCACTCACACACCAGTCTCCTCCGACTGGATCGGTCTCGCGTATTCTGGCTATTATGTCAGTTAGCATGCAATTTATAGAGGCATCCTCAACCTCATCATCCCATCCTGTGGTTAGGGTGCTTGCTTGTCATTTCACAAACACAGTGGCCACTCGTAACCAACCACAAATGGGAAAATGGCCCACAAGTTTTCCACATAAGGAGAACACGTGACGACATGTTATCTTCATAGGTTTATCGGGGATCTCTCCATCTCGCCTCCATTACAGAGTACCATTATCACTCCAGACCTGCAGGCCCAACAACTTTGTTCCGTCTTCTAATCTTGAGAATTAGGGTGTACATATACTGGATTTAAATTCTTCATGAAAGGTTGAAATGAACTATTGTTAAAGTCTAGGGTAACATCTAGAAAGTCTACCTGCTTAATGTTGTTTTTTTTTTAACCTAAGACCTAAAACCTTTAACTCCCTATGGATCATTTTCCTAATATGGTCTACCTTAATTTTAGTAGAATCCTAAACTATTAACAAGCCATCATCTCGACATAATTTAATACTGTTAGTATCTAGGCAATCATAGGCACTTAAACTATATAAAATAATAATTCTACTAGGTCAGAGGCTCCAGCAGAGTCTAATGAACCCACTGAAATGTTGAAGTAAACATTGTAAGTCTTTTTAGTCCATTGTTCTTCATTGTAAATCAGAACAGAACTTCTGCATTTAAAAATAAAATATTTGCTCTATTCTCTTTTAAGAATGTTGTTTTTGGTTATTGAAATTTTATTCTATCTTTAGTTGGATATATATATATATATATAGTTTACAAATTCACATGGGAGCACCTTACTGGATTTACTATGACCTTAATCTTCAAGTTGTTAGTCTAAGGCAATCTTAGTATGATCCAAACATTTTAATGCATTCAACCTCTTCATGAGTTGCAAACAGAATAATATCACTAGTGAAATGGGATCAGCAAACTGTTCCAATTTCAACTCTGACAGTGTGTATCTGCTTAGCACTATTACCATAGAGAAAGGTCTTTCCCCCAACAACTCTGGATAAAATAGTAGGGTAGTCTGAGCTTTCTAACCTTGGTTGGCAAGCAGTTGTAAGAGAAAACCAACTCAAATCTATGGAGAAGGTAATGAGTAAAGTCTTTACTACATTTGTTAAATAATGGTCATGCACACATATTAAAGGAAAAAGAAATAGTGGAGAGCAATGATCACTTATGTGCTGAAGGTATATAGCACTTAAAGAAAAAAGGGATTCGACTTCTTAGGACCAGTATTCATAAGCTTAGTTAGTACACCAGTAAAAAGTTTTCTTTCTTCAGATATTGTTGTCTGATGATTTTGTTGTAAGTTTTTCTATATTTTCAATTATTTAGCATTCAATTATAAAACAACAAAGTCTTCAAGCTTCAAGAATTCCCTTGATATGACTTCAGAATTCTTACACCGTATTTTCTACAAATGCATTTACAAAGTAATTATCAATCTGATGAGTCTCTGTTGTTAATAGTTTATAACAATTGCAGAAAAGCATACCACTCAAGACAAAGATTTATTTACAGGATGTCATGCACTCACTGTGTTGTATTCTTGCCTGTCACAATGTTATAATGCTGACAGGATTTGTCATTGGACAAGCACTTAGGATGATTAATAGTAGATTTATGGCCAGTGCTGATGGCATAAATTATGAGACTGACTTTAAACATTAGAAAATGTTTACACATGAGCATATGCATTGTGCTATAAATTATGGCTTGTCAAATCCTGATAGAAAAGAGAGAGGTTTTTGTGGTAGTAGATTATGTTTAAAAGGTGCTCTGATTGCAATTTTTCTTGCAGAGTGAACCTATCGAGTATTTTTTTTTAACAGTAAGTTTCATCCTATACAAGGCCCAGGAGTGACTCAAGGCATAGGGTTATGTCATAAGGCAGTTTTTGCACATAGGAGGGGAAGATAATAGTTGGTTAATGCTAGACATGAACAGGTTTAGGTTGGAGTGATTAGGGAAACATTCTCTTGGGAGTCTGTACCACAGAGCAGTGGTTTGTGGGAAGAAGCTGTTTGAGAGAAACTTATTTCTCACTGATGGAATACAAATGGAATGTGGCTGGATTGCTACAATGTAAGTGGCATGGCAGGTCTTTACTGTGAAGGTTAGAATCAAGAAATGTAGTTTGTCTGAACATTTTCCATGGAAGTAGTGACAGAGCAGTGAGAGAGACTTACCACATCCTGTCTGTGAGAGAGAGGTTGGAAAATAAGGACTTGGAGATGCTTTTGGACTGTATTGAGGCTGGAGGGTGTAGTCTGGGCAGATACTGCACAAATATGACAACAATACTGGAAATACTTGTAAAGGTTGAGTGAGGGTAGCACTTGGAGGCAGGTATTTACTGTAGTGGCACAGGGAGACAAACCATTTTAGCTGAATCTTTAGCGATAACTCATATGTATGAGATCCACTTGATGTCAGGTGTTAGTTTAAGACATGATGCCTCTCCAAGAGGACATCCATTCATCATAATTGGAGTGCTTTTCTAGACACAGATATGGTGCAGGTAAAACTGTGGTATGCCTTTAATAGTTGTAGGGTTTGGTAATAGCAACAGTAATAGAAATTGAGTCTGACTAAGCATGTATGCTGGGCAAATTGGTAGGTGGTTTATATAACAGCCTGGGAGATTCCATTCTGTTACACAGGCAAGTCTATTCTGTAGGTTCTGATTGGCTGATGATTCCGGTGTGAATATTGTGTGACTTATTCAACAGAGGGACATGTATTGAGTTGCAAACCTGTTTATTTTTGTCAGCCAACTGGATGCTAGTTGGAAACCTCCTTAGGAAGGTGAGTCTCACACTCTTGATTGTTCAATAGTATTTGATTTAAATGACTACTTGATAGGTTTTTATTAGAGAACTATGTACTGATTCCTCATCTATGCAAATTTATTCTGATAGAATTCTTATATTTACAGACACAGGTTGTTAGCAAATATATATAGACAAACTTTGTTAGTAGTAGCTATACTTATTGAAAGATAATGAAATAAATAAATGTAAAGTTGACTCTCCACATCTGTAGAGGTTAGGGAGAAACAGAATCATCACAAAACTAGTGAAGCCATGAATATCTCAAGCCACCTGATGCCCTGTAGTTTGAATTAATGCTGCTGATCATATCTTTTAACAGTATTATAACATTAAATAAAAAATAATTGGAGAATAATATCTGATATATATCTTGTGTGGTAAATAAAATACAGAAATATAATTCAATCGGTTTTTCACTTATATGGAAGACACACATTAAAGTGACTAACATAACCAACTTGTTGCAAATGAATTTGTGTTTGATTTGCATAGTTACAGATTGATGGCTATACTTTGCATCTGGAACTTGTCTCTCAAGCATACAATATAGTTTGGCAAAAAATCATTATTATGAAACACTGCAAATCAATTTTCACACATTTGATCAGTAAGCTTTAAAATCAGTGTAACATCAGACCATCAAAGAAGTCAGGTCCTTCAACGGTTGATGTATCAGGTCATCCCGTAAGTTCTGTATGAATTTTAACTTTTTTTAAAATGAACGAAATTTAAAGAGTATATAATGTCTAATGGAGCTGAACATTATTTTTATGTTTAGATGCATTTAAACTGATCAAATTTTATTTCAGAGAACAATAAAGTTAAATTTTTTTTGATTAAAACTCTGCTAACATTGAAGTACCCAAGAATCATTTGAGGCACATAATGCCTTATGAGTTCAAGAAAAGAAACTCAGCAGCCGAAGAAGCTAGAAACATTCATTCAGTTTATAGAGTGGAATGTGTGAATGAAAGAACTTGCAGAAGATGGTTTGCAAAATTCAGAGGTGGAGATTTCACCCTTGAAGATGAAGAGTGAACCGGACGTCCAGTTGAGTTTGATGAAAAGCTTCTTGAAGCAGCCCTTGAAGAAAATCCTGCTTTATCAGTTGAGGAATTGGCAGTGTTTCTCAGTTCAAACCATACAACTGTTCATCGTCATCTTCAACAACTTGGAAAAGTTCCTAAACTTGGAAAATGGGTGCCTCATGAATTGTCTGAAAACAACCTCAAATCCTGAGTTGACATCTGTTCTTCTCTCCATTCTTGTCAACGTTTCACCTTTATTGGATAGACTTGTAACTGGCGACAAAAAATGGATCTTTTATCAAAATGTTAAGCATCGTAGACAGTGGCTTGGTAAAGGGGAAGGACCCCAGCCACTGCCGAGAAGGGAACTTCATGGGCAAAAGGTTCTTTCAATGTGGTGGGATCACCAAGGAATAATCCACTTTGAATTCTTACCACCTAATGCAACAATTAATGCTCAAATATACTGTCAACAATTAAAGCGTTTGAACCAAGCTTTGAGTAAAAAAAGACCTGCTCTAGTGAATCAAAAAGAGGTGATGTTTCATCAGGACAATGCACGACCTCACACAGCAAGAATCACATCACAAAAGATCGAAGAACTTGGTTGGGAGAAAATTCCTCATCCACCTTATTCTCCTGATCTTACTCCTTCAGACTACCATTTGTTTCATAGCTTACAGAATCATTTAGAAGAAACAGCTTTTGTAACACAGGAAGAGGTTAAAACTGACATTTGTGAGTTCTTTGAATCAAATCCAAAAGAATTTCACAGTAATGGAATTAGTAAGCTTGTTAATAGATGGAAGGAAGTCATAGATAATCAGGGAAAATACATTGTTGAATGAATCTGTAATTAAATGTAACATTTGATCACTTCTTTTCTTTATTCAAAATTTGGACAGAACTTATGGGATGACCTGATAGAACAGTGGTTCTCAAACAGTATAGAGTACCTCATATGTGGAGCTGAAGAGGATAGCAGGTGAAAGACAAAGATTTAGAAACTATTTCAAAAACTTCATTTACCAAAAATAAATATGATTTGAATATTTAAAATATTATTAGGGATTACTTGTAATTGCATGCATGAGTCCCAGTATAAATAGTTATAAATAATTATTGACCGATTTTATGATTGTGATATTTTTTATCAAGTATTAAGTATATAGTAACTAGGGTCCACAAATTGGAGAAGAGAGTTATCAATGATGATATTCTGACTTCAAATCTGCAATTATCTTCCTTTAACCCACTCACTGTTTCTTATTTTCAAATGTACTTTTTATTACATAAACAGAGTCCAGAAGTGCATAAACATATAATTTACATATAAAAAAAATAATCTCAAGTTCTTTTCAGATCTAATTAATATAACATTACATCGACCTATGAACTTCACTAATGTTTATTTATGATTCAAGAGAATTTTTAATATGCAAAAAAATTAAACATTAAAAACTGATATGACAGACATCATAATAACAAAAATCACTCTCTTTGGAAGTAAATAGTTACAACTAAACCCTCCTATTGCTATCTTACAATATATACAGAGCACACATTTTAGATTACCCAATAAATATGTTAGAGGTATGCATTGTGAACATGAAAATCACATACTGTATGTACTTTGAGAAAAAAAATCTTTGTTGCTTAATCCATTTCATTATGTCGCTACTAATTAAAGAAACTGAAATATACAGAAAGAAAAATAATTCAGAAATGAATTACATTGAAGCAAGGAAAACAGAAAAATTAACTACAGGCTACAAATATGAAAATACATCAAAGGTAATAATTATGTTCTAAATGCTATATGAAATTAATGTTCTCAGTTTACATTTAATTGCTCATTTAAATGTGGTAAATTTTGAGTTCAGTTCTAATAATCCTGACAAATACCATTTCTGTGGAATTCAAACTAGAGTGATAAAAGTGTCTATTTTAAAATATAAAAATTATATTAAAAGTGTCTACTCAGTCAGCTTCCAGGAGTTAAACTGAGCAGTTGCTTTTTTAGCCTGGGTCTCTCAGCCAGCAGTCATGTGATACAGCTTACAAGGCAATGGCTCCATTTTCCTTTGGAAAATATATCTTCACCAGATATAAAAATATATCTGGCACTTGGACTTCAATATGGGAAAAAAAAAACCCAAAACATGACTTGATGTTTCCTTATTTGAGAGGAATATGTTCTCACTAGTGACACTTTTTTTCTACTGTTCACACTGCTTGTTGTTGCATATATGTGTTATACTTTCTCTGCATGAGATAAATGTAAATATGAATATATAATTTTGTGTATGACAGTGGTATAAATCTCTCTGAGAACAAAGTATGTTTGTCATTACTTTTCTTCTAGCTATTACATTCTGTCTGTGAAATAAGATGTTATTATATCATGGATATAATATTGCCAATAATGAGGAAAATATTCTTTTCCCCTTAATATACCCATTAATTGGTGATTTACCAGACATATGATATTATTACCCTCACCACTTATGACTTATGATATGTTCTAATTTCTTTATGACATAATATTAGGGGATTCTTTTGCAATTCTTTTATATTGCATGCCATTAGGATCTTCTTACACAATTCATTTAAGACATAATAGAGTTTTAGATAATTCTTTTTTAATTTATTAATGAGTGAATGAGTAATTTGTTTTTTTACAGCTTATCAACCCATTGCAGGTTGTTTAATGTCAGAAAATATTTTTAGATTGTAAGACATTTTTGAAGATAATAATGATTTACTGATATGAGTCCTACTAATTAACCCATAGCTGGGGGAGAAGAGGTGGCTTTGTACCTTTCCCAAGGGTATTTGGGCATAAGCGAATATAATGAAGCTGGCTGGAATTGGAACTTGTCTCTCTGATTTTTGAGCCATTATCCATTACACCACCCACTCATACAAGCTTAAAGCACCTTGTATTTCCAAGTAGTTACCCATCTAGGTACTGATCAGGCTTGATGTTGCTTAACTTTGATGATTGTATGAGAAACATGATATGACCATGAGTACCAATTTATTAATGACAACCTATGAATTAATGTTCTTTTATTCCCAGTTCATTTATGATGAAGTCCAATTTTTGGTTTCTCTTTATTATTTAATTCCTGACATAGCAAAAGAAGGACCTAATAAGCTACTATCTATTTATGATACTGTACGGATGAAGTCATTTGAAGTCTTATCTATTTATGATACTGTACGGATGAAGTCATTTGAAGTCTTATCTATTTATGATACTGTACGGATGAAGTCATTTGAAGTCTTATCTATTTATGATATTGTATGGATGAAGTCATTTGAAGTCTTATCTATTTATGATATTGTATGTATGAAGTCATTTGAAGTCTTATCTATGATATTTTACAGATGAAGTCTTATCTATTTATGATATTGTATAGATGTATTATTTATGATATTGTACAGATAAAGTCTTTCTGTTTCCATTCATCTATGTCACTTTATGGCCTTAGATCTTTTTCCGTTCATTTCTGATGCAGTTTTGGTCTAAGGCACTTTTTCCCACCCTTAATTCCTTTATTCCTTTACTGATAGTATAAGTTACTTATTTTTAATTTCATTTTTCAATATCTTTTATGGTTAGTAGGTTTCAAGCTCTAATTTTTCAATTCATTTCCAACATAGAATTTGATTAGGTTCATTTTCAATTCATTTATCACATTGTATGGATGAATATCTTCATTTTCAATTCATTTATGAGATAGTTTGACCATAGCAGCTTTTTTTTTCATATTTATTTGTGTTGTGAGTAAACCCACCTACAGTAGAATGAACTCTCCCTCCTCTCATAAGTACTAACTGTGAGACTTCCTAGCAAGAGTCATTAGGCAGTCGTTGAGCAGTTGTTGGGCAGCCGAGATGCAGTGTAACCTGATCGTTCAGACGGACACTTCTATCTGCTTATTACTAACACTCTTGCTTTGTATATATATATATATCTGTTATTTCAATATATTTGTTCAACCTACCTTCATCTTCCATGTCTTTCTTTTCTGGCCCCTAAACAGGCCACAACAATTTCATAGACTAATGTTCTTCTTTTTCAATTCATTTCTAGGACACATAATACAGAAAGAAGGATTGGAAAATGTGACACCCACAGGACATATTGAAGGCAAGAAGAAAAGTGGAAAATAGTGAGTAACCTATTTAACAAAATTGGGCAAATGAATGGAAGAACAAGAAATTAAAAAAAACCTACTAAGAGTTAGAAATGATAGGAAGTTGTGGAGAGTCATGATCACCTACATCCTAAAGGGACACAGCATGTAGAAGAAGTATGACCTTATTTTTTTTCTTTTCAAATTCATGACTGAGTATAATCAATGGTTCTTATTCAATTCATTCATGATAGTATAATGTTATTTTCTGATTAAATTCTTAATGTGAATGAATAAAAAAACGACAATAATTGTGAAGGTGAATTTAATCTGAGTATTTAATATTCGTAAGATTGTATTTTGTAAATAAATTTAACCAGAATGAATAAAACTTTATATTGTTGTCTGATATTTCTCACTGCTCCAAGCCATGTGTGGAAAATCTGATATGCATTTGTCATTTTTCTTGTATTTAGTTACAAAAAAAACGTAAACTTTCATTATTTACTCAGTATTCCCTAATGATTCTTTGTAAACGTCAGCAAAAAAATATTTTATTTATATTGAAGACTTGTTCTTCATAACACTACAGAAGAGACCCAAACAGTAATTTTAAATCTTACATGTTGCAAATTATTGGTTCTACAGAAGTAGCATGATAATTTAATTCCCTATACAAGAAAGCTCAAGTGATATTTATTATTCCTTAGATACAAATTTAAGTGACACCAAAATCTAATGGTGCACTGGAGTAGTTAAAGACGCCTTCCAAAAATTAAACAAAGTATTAAGAAACAGGAAAATTTCTTTGAAACAAAGAAGAGTGCTGAATTGTTATATAATATCAATTCTTCTATATTAAAGTGAATGTTGGATAATTTACTCACAGGTGAAGAAGAGACTTGAGGTAACAGAAACGTGATTCTTTGGAAGGATGCCAAGAATGCCATGAACTGAACACATGAGTATCAAGGTAGTTTTAAGGAAAATGGAAACCAAAAATATACTTCAGTAGATAGTTGAAATTTCACAGATACATAATGAGGAAAGAAGGCTTGGAAAATTTGACACTTACAGGACATATTGATTGCAAGAGGAACAAAGGGAAACACTGGATAACCTGTCTAATGAGCTTGCATAAATGGATTGCAAAACAGGGAATGGAAGAGATGGTGAAAAGATAGACCTTACTTACAGTTACAAAGAATAGAAATTTGTGGAAAGACATGATTGTTTATGTCCTGAAAGAAAATGGCTTGTAGAATAATAAGAACATTATTGGACATGTGAAAATGGCAAAGCCTTTTAGGATCTTACACTATAGTATCATTATTAGTGAAGCCCCTTCCACATAAAAAAGCCCTAATTTACAGAGATCCTATTTCTCAAGTGACAACTAGTAATTTTGCTATATTCTTGCTACTGTTAGGGAGGCTCTCTTCAAACACTAAGGTTCTAAGCCAAGGGTTTTCAAACTGTGGTCCGCGGACCACAGGGGGTCTGCAAGGACAAGATAGGATGTCCATGGACAGCAAAGACTTTTTTATGGGTGACATGCAACTTATAATAAATTCAAATATCTTATTTAGTCATGACAAAATCGAAGCCTTTAAGAAAAAACTGGATATATTCAGCACGTGATACTAAATGTCGTTTAACATCTACAATTATCAAATCAACATTAACTGAGTTGTTGCTGAGATATTCGTCCAGTGTAGGGAAACATATCTAAAGTTTTCTTATGAACTTTTGCAGTCCATATATTCAGTTTTTTCTATTTCTTATTTAACAGTTAAAATATTTAATCCTTGAAAATGGCTAAATATATAGCCAAAAGTGCTTGGATAAAAAGAACATTCGGACAGTTTTTATATAGTTTATCATCCAAAAAGAAAAAAAATCATTAGATTGCCTGAGAAATTGTATAAAAACTAAATAAAAGCACCTTGTCTGTTGTATTCAATGAAATGTGCATATATATATATATATATATATATATATATATATATATAATAATTCAATTTCATAGTATTATTTCTTATGGTGATTTGTACAAGGACCTTCAATTTTTTTCTTAAAAACTGTTAAATTTATCTTTTGGAATGAAACATTTTCAATTATTAATTGTTTGATTACTAAAAAATTATATTTTTTGGGATGAGGTGTTATCATTATTTATTTACACTTAGATTATTGCCCTCATCTTTTTTGTTATCGTCACAATGTTTCAGCCATTGTGTCCTTTGGCCTTCATAAAGTGCTTTTCAATCTAGGTAACATTCAGGAATTTAAAACTGAACCTTTTATTTAATCTATAGGGGTAAATTGTTCTCATTCCACTCTTAATCTTTAGGGATATCTCATTTTGTTCTTTAGTACTTAGTTATTGATTTCCTTGTTTCTACTGAGCATATGTCTGCACTACCTAGCCCAGGGATTGGACTCAATCACAATGACTATGGCACTAATTTCATGCATCAACACTTTATTCCACTAGGCTATTGCATCATGGGACAATCCTGAGTGTAGAGCTTAATTTAAACCTACTCTGCTGCTGGTCTGAAACATTGTGATAAGTATAAAGATGAAGACAAAAGTAAATAATGTAAATAAGGCAAACTATATTATTACTAATACTAGTAATATATTTATATATATTACTAATACTAGTAATATATATAAACTAAAAATGGTGGTGTGGAAAATCTCTGTGGTTTAACTGTAAAGGTAGATGTCATGTAAAAACATGCTTCTTGAGGAAAAGCAATGGAAGTTCATGTCCCCCATAGTGTAGTAACATATAGCTAAATAAGTCTGTAACATAATGTTTAAAAAAGCTTTTATTTTATATCCCAAATAATTTTTCCTATAATCTCCTTGAAGATTTGTAAGTCAGTGTTGTGAATAGAAAAAAAAAATCTTTGTACTTATGTGTGGTATTCAGTCACTTGTAGCTACCCTACAGTGCTCCTTGGGAATAATTTCCTCTCACAAGTGCATTGCTTGAATGCATTGCCTAACCGAATACGTATTAAGATTGTTTATACCAAAAGAAAGGAGTTGAAAACCATTCAACAAAATGCAAGTAATAAACCCTTCTCTTTCTTAGAAAGATGACTAACTGCTGTGAGATCAGTTGGGGGGCCCCTTAATCAAGTGCTTCTTTTTGGAATGTCTCCATCTTGAAAAATACATTGTGAAAGATTTTAGAATGTTTCCTATGGGGCTGGCTCCTACTTACTTGTGAATACCAGGAGTTTCAGACAATGCCTGAGAAGCAAGGAATAGTTGTCTTTAGTTTCTTATCTAAAAGTCATCTTCCTGCTTTGTTCTATAATATAAAAGTAATTCACCTACATCTGCCTAAACAAAAACAGTCTGAATTTTTTAGTAAAAAAGTTTAAAATGTACACTGAAAATTCCTTTTAACATAGATAATTATCATATATATATAATATTTTAATGTACATAATTATCATATATATATATATATATATATATATATATATATATATATATATATATATATATATGTGTGTGTGTGTGTGTGTTAATATAGATAATTATCATATATATATTTTAATTTACATAATTATAATATATATATATATATATATATATATATATATATATATATATATATATATATGTGTGTGTGTGTGTGTGTGTGTGTGTGTTAATATAGATAATTATCATATATATAATATTTTAATATACACAATTATAATATATATATATATATATATATATATATATATATTAATATATATATTTTTCATATATAAATCTGGTAACCTACATGGAATACTGAACTGAAACTTTTATTTAATAAACGGAGGGTGGAGGGGCTGTTCTCATTCTGCTGCTCATGTCTCATCCTCTCATGTCTCATCCATTCATGTCTCATCCTCTCATGTCTCATCCATTCATGTCTCATCCATTCATGTCTCATCCTCTCATGTCTCATCCATTCATGTCATCCTGATGTCTCATCCATTGACAACCCCATCCATTCATGTCTCATCCATTCATGTCTCATCCATTCATGTCTCATCCTCTCATGTCTCATCCATTCATGTCTCATCCATTGATGTCTCATCCATACATGTCTCATCCTCTCATGTCTCATCCATTCATGTCTCATCCTCTCATGTCTCATCCATTCATGTCTCATCCTCTCATGTCTCATCCTCTCATGTCTCATCCATTCATGTCTCATCCATTCATGTCTCATCCATTCATGTCTCATCCTCTCATGTCTCATCCATTCATGTCTCATCCTCTCATGTCTCATCCTCTCATGTCTCATCCATTCATGTCTCATCCTCTCATGTCTCATCCTCTCATGTCTCATCCATTCATGTCTCATCCTCTCATGTCTCATCCATTCATGAGCATCCTGATTAGGCACCAAAGTTAGGTTTAAGGGTCTAAGCTTAGCCCAGAAAATTGTCCTATAATTGCGTAACAGTAAAAGAATTGGTTTATGAATTATTTATGAATTTGGTGACATAGTGGTGAGTTCAATCCCTGGGTTGGGTAGTGAGTACTAGTACTCAGTGGAAACAGGCAAACAATAACTGAACAGTACTAAATAAAAATAAGAACTAGATGATATTCCTAGAGTCTACACCTGTAGATTAAAATTCAGTTTCAGTTCAGAATTCCCTGTAGCTTACCCAGATTGAAATATTCCTGAGGAAGGCTGGAGGGCACAACCACCGAAACGTTGTGATAAAAACAACAAAGATAAGAACAATAGTCTGAATATAAATAGTGTGCATTGCATCTATCAGCCTGCACATTTGAGAAATCTTATTAAAGAAAAATAGTTTCTTACTTGCTGCATCATTCTTCAAGGCTGATTGGTAAAGCACACTGGATCAAATGCTGGTTTTTCCTTACAAAGGGGGACACAGGTCAATTCCTACCATGGAATGCATTTTTCTTTACTAAGATTTCTTGAATGTGCAGACCAATAGACATAATACACACTGTTTAATAAATAAAATGGGGTGTCTATTTCAAATATGGGTATCTACTAAAATAATTTTTGAAGCAAAAATAAATCCATTAATTCTTTATATATATATATATATACATCTATATCAATTATAGGGTGCAGTTCAATTTATATTACAATGAATCATTCATACAAAAAGTAGATTAGTAAAGTTAATGATATAGAATGGCGAAATCACTTCACGAACAAAATGCAAGTACTTTTACTAAAAACAAAATAATTCTCATGCCTGAGTATGACTGAATGTACGGTTGAAAGTACTTGCATATTAAAAAAAGACCTTATACAGCTCATAATTATTAAAAACAAGGATCATAACATTCATCAAGTGATTTATAGGTTAGTGAAACTTTAAAATTTTGTTCGCGAAGTGATTTCACCATTTTATATCATTAACTTTACTAATCTATTTTTTGTATGAATGATTCATTGTTATATATATATATATATATATATATATATATATATATATATATATGTGCGTGTGTGTGATGACATGGAAAGAAAATTTACTTCAATTAAATCAATGCTACTGCAAGTTGAGATTTTTGGAGCAAAATTCAAAGGTGAACATATGAAATGATATTACAAAATTTTATTTGAAATAATAAAAATAAATAAACTAGTACAAAATGCTATTTTATGCCTGGAATTCTACTGATTTAATGACAAAAGATTCTGGATTAAATATTGTTTATAGAACGCTTTAGTTTCATGACATTATCCATGCATTTTTCATCATTTCTGAGCAGAGATTAGTTTCACTTATCAATATTGCATTAAAATTTGAAGTGGAATTTTTCCAGAACTTGAATGAACAAAGGAAGGAATGTACAAATTACTGTTTGAGGAGACTTGAAAATTTTCGCACAAGAGAATGTTTGCATAAATATTTAATAAAGGCTTTGCTCATAATGGTGTTCAGCCAAAAGTAAAAGTTTTAAATAGATGGATAACTTAGCTTGAGACATTATTCTGGAGAAGGACACTAATTAGAAAGAGAAACCATTTGCTGTTTTTCTAAAGAAGCAAATAAAAATGCAAGGTATTTAGAGAAGAAGTAGATAGAGACAACTGCTATTTACAGAAGAAACAAACAATAATGAAAGGTATTTACAGAAGAATTGGGTAAAAACAAAAGGTATTTCCAGAAAGATTGAATAAAAACAAAAAGTATTTCTCAAAGGATCAGATAGGAACAAAAGGTATTTCCAGAAGAATCAGATAAAAACAAAAAGTATTTCTAGAAGTATCAGTTAAAAACAAAAGTTATTTCCAGAAGGATTGTGTAAAAACAAAAGGTATTTCCAGAAGGATCAGATAAAAACAATAGGTATTTCCAGAAGGATTGGGTAAAAACAAAAAGTATTTCTAGAAGCATTAGGTAAAAAAAGGTATTTCTCAAAGGATAAAAACAAAAACAAACAGTGTTTCAGAAGGGTTTGGTAAAAACAAAAAGTATTTCTAAAAGGATTGGGTAAAAACATAAGGTATTTCTAGAAGAAGCAAATATAAATGACTGGTATTTAACATTACTTACAGAAAATGCAAAGAATTATAATAATTCTTTAAAGATGGTACAAAGAGAACCAAAAAAAAAAAAGCTTTTGTATTTATCTATCAACATTCTCTTTTTTATTGAACAATTTCCAAGATCATCATTAACCATTGCTGAGTGCTCCTATTTTGTTAAATTTGTTTTTTCTTATGGTAGGTAAAAAGTAAAATAGGTGATTGAAAATTGCATCTGAGAAAGACAAAGAGAAAAGTACTTCAGTGTTTTATTTTGCAGATATTAAAGAATTCCTTCAATTGTTTTTACATTGAATTAATTTCCAAGATCATCATTAAAATTTCTCAGATATTTTTTACTATCAAATTAAAGTTCCTTATGGAAAATTATAATGCTATATATGATGATACCTGGATGTATCACGTGAGAGATATATAGTTACATATTATTCTTGCACTGGTGATTAAGTATCTGTTATTCTTCAATTACTCTTATGGTAATTTATCCATACATGCATGGTACTGCCTTTTGGAGAGGGAAGTTTCCAGCAGTCAGTTGGAATGAATATTCTTGCTGTAACACTCTCATTTGTATATGTTTGTATTACTGTTTCTGTTAATATATTTGTTTAACTCAGTTCCTTTCTTGTGTCTTTATTTCTGGCCCTAATAAGTCCACAACAATTATGAATTGTTGTTTTGATACATTTTTTATGGTTTATCAATCTTTCACAGGTTATTTAAAGCCAAAGAATATTTTTAGACTGTAAGAATAATTTTGGGAAAATAATGATTTATTGATAGAAGCCCTAATAATTAATCCATAGCATAATGACACACAGTGAAGCTGTACTTATCTCTGTTGACAAATAGAATTGTCATAGCCTTGTTATTACATTCTCTCCATTTACTATTTCATAATTGAAAACAACAAATTGTGATGAATACAAAAGAATGTTACAATCAATTAAAAAAATGACATGTTTACCATATTTTTTTGTGAAGTGTAAGAATTTTACTAATAAACAAAAATGGTCAGGTTTCATTCCAGAACTTCAGTGCCTAAGGAAATAAAATAAAATTCATTTCTTCTTCAGATAACATACAAAGTAAAGATCAGTGAATAAAATCTTTGATATTTAAAATCAAGAAATGTTTGTTCTTTGCTCATTTAAAACTTTAAATATGCTTTGAAAATCTCAGTAAACTTTACATTATTGAATACAAATTTCATTAAATCATTCACTTTCTTTTCAAATTTTATGATAGGAACCAGACTTGTTAACATATTTGCAAACACATTTCAATAATGTTTCAATAGAATAATGTTTGTTGAGTTAGCAAAGGATTTCATCTTGGAAATTAGAATTCAAATTTTCAATGTTTGAGAAAAGACGACAATGTGCTAAAATGTTGGTGTAGTTTGGGTTGCATTTGAGATTTAAATTTTCAACAGAAAGATCTAATTGTTATTCAACAAGTAATGAAAACTTGATGTCTGCATATTTTGCAGATCACATTGACATTTGGCATGTTTTTTTTCTAAAAACATTCAATGAAGTTTGAATTTCATTTTATTTCTCCTTTTCTTAAATAATGTTTTGACATGCTTGTCAGCAAAAATCAAATAACATCTTTTTATATTTTAGACATTTTATTTTTCACTGTAAAACCTGACTGTATGTAAATATGTGGCTGAATTCTCACTCAAATCAGTATTCTCTTCAATCACCACCCCCAAAAAAATAAATAAAAGGTAATGCTTTCACAAAATTCTTATTTTGGCTTCTCAAATAAATCTTACAAATAATTAATATTCACTTCACCAAGCTTGTCTTTTGATCATATCATTTTGCAGAAAAATATGATTGTGGCAGGCATCGTAATTGTCATCATCAGTCTTATGACCAGTTCTGACCATAAGGATACTGCACAGCTAAACACCTAACCAGCTCCATCCAATAGTTTTTGATTTCAGGCTAATATCTGAAGCTCTGTGAATGATCTTTGAGTCTAGTGACCATCATAATTTAGCTTAAACAACTTTAATAAAAAAAAACATCTTCTACTCAACAGAGCAAACTCAAATTTACACACCTTATAAGAACATATCCAAGGCTAAAAATAAATAAAATCTTAAGTAGCTACATACATCAGTAAGATCTTATGAACAGAAATAACATCTTTAAGAAACACAATCTTTTCTGTCTCTCAGCCAAATTTTACAGTGAGATGATTTGCTTACACATCAGCCCATGTATATTATATATTATTGACTGTTTTTTACAATCTATTAACTTTTTATTTAAAATTGAAACATATTTTGAGTCATTCATTCAATTTTCATGACTCAGAAAACCTTTGCGGATTATTTAAAGCCAGAAAATATTTTTAGATTGTAAGAATTTTTAGGTAGATAATCATAGTTTAATGATGCAAGTCTTACTAATTAACCCATAGTGGGAGGAAGAAGAGGTGGATTCAAACCTTTCCCAAGAGTATTTGCGAGTAAGTGAATATAACAAACCTAGCAGGAATTGATTCAGCTCTCTGATTAACAATTCCTAGCCATTATCTGTCATAACATCCAAGAGACACTAATCTAGATACTGACTAGCTCGACATTGCTTAACTTTTCTGATTTTACCAGAACCAGTGTGAAACATATTTTTTTTTCTTTTTTGCATATAATATTTTTTTAGAGATAACAATAACTTATTTTTTCCGGATAGAAATCTTAATATTTAATCTATAACAGGGGGAAAAGATGGATTCATGCCTTTTCCAAGTCTATTTCTGTATAAGTGGATTTAATCAACTCAGCTCTCTGATTTCTCATACCAATCCTCTATTCATTACACCACCTGCACGTCCAGCAAAATACATGGAATAGGTAACCAAAACCCAGTCGCAGCAGCTATAATATAAACAGACCAGCCAAATAAAACAACAGACGTATATTGTTAAAAAATCTTCCGTAAGTTAGGATGCGTCTCTGCCATCATATATGAAGGGAAACCAGCACTAATAACTCTTGAATCATTTAGTATTCCCACTCTCTATATAAAGTATATTTTTATTAAAAAAAAACAATTTTTTTTTAACCATTTCACCCCAAGCAAGGTGGGAAGCCACTAGCATGCATGGGTTTACTGAGAATTGGAGTGAAACCAAATAGGAGTGATAGAGGAAAGGATGAAGAGAAGGATAGGGGGGATAGATCAAGGCATCTGGAGACGTTGATTGACATTACATTTGAATAGTTGGAGATTATAGCTATACCAGGGAAACAGGAAAAGGGGAGGGAATTCCACAGGCGAGAGGTGTGAGACATGAAGCTATTGAAGTAGAAAAGACGGCTACATTTAACAGTTTTGACAGTGAAAGTGTGTGAGTGGGATGCCAGCCTAGTAGGATGCTTAACCAGCAAAAGCAGCTCATCAGAGCAGTTACCATGAAAGTATTTGTAAAAAGGACAGAGAGAGGTGACGGCAAGTCTGTGAGAGAGTGACTGCAGACAAGATGCCAGATCAGGGCCAGTTACATTGCATATCCATATCTGGATCTTATCAAGAACCTTGAGACAAACAGAAGGGGCACCGGACCATATATAGCAACAATACTCCATGCAAGAGCGAATGGTTGATTTGTAGATTTGAAGGATTGACTCTGGCGAGAAAAACTTCCTGGTGCAGCACAGGGAGCCAGATTTCCTTGTGGTGGACAAAGATATTGACTCAATGTATTTGTTCCATCTCAGGTCAGCAGTATCTTAGAATATGTCCATTCTTAGACCTTCTTTGGCAAAAAGCACCACAGCATTCCAGTGAGTCTTTCTCTTCTTTAACCATTTCTATCAAATTTATCAATACTGCTTCTTGCAGTTCCACCAAATGAACTTTTTGGTGCACTCCAGTGAACTATAATCTTGCCCATCAGCTTAGTTGTCATAACTAGATAGAAACTACTTACAATAGTACAATTTCAGTAAATGTACTCAAGTTCTTACAAACAATACTATTATACCAATTTACTATTGCATCAATAAAACTAGATTTCTGTGTCTTTACTTTTATTCTAGTTTTACAATTTTGGGTCATGGAAAATTTCCATATATACAAATTGTCATAGTAAAATTGTCCAGGGTAAACAAGTGCAAATTAGAGGGGAAAAAAATGAAAACATTTCAGAGTGATTCAAATCTATTTTTAAATATTTAGGATTTAGATCATAATTTGTTTGTTTTCAGGAGTTTAAATATTTTGTTAATTTCAATAAATTCAGTCAATTGTTGTAAGACTTAACAGCTTCAATATCTTAGACCATTTGTCTTTCTAACATAATTCCTTCTGAATTATTTTATCCTTATTCCCTGATATTCCTTAATTCCCTGATATCCTCTGAATTAATCAATCATAATTCCATCTGAATTAGTATTTCCAAGACTATAGAATATCAGTGTACTGTCAATACTAAAAACAAAATAATTTCTTAGCAATAACATCTCTGAAAGAGTTTACACAATCAAGTCCTTTGCAGGTAAATCCATAAAGTTCCTCGTGAATGGTTGGTCTTCTGAAGTTCTTGAAATCAATGCAACCATTCCCAAGACTCTCTCTTCAGATCTACCATTTTTCTACTTTTTATAAACAATCTGCCTAGGAGCATTTTCAGATCATTAGTAAATATCTATTCAGATAATACCACTACAGTTTAGGGACATAAACTCAAAGATTAAAATGTTTGGAGTCTTTGGACTATGGGAGAAAAAACTGGTTGGTAATTTACAATACCTCAAAAACCAAGCTAGTATTTTTTCATCATCATCACTGATTGAACCATAAATATTTGTACGCTGAATTAAGCTCCATGGTTTGAACATCTGTTAGGTCTCAAGATCTCTCCAGACCTTACGTGGAACCCATATATATGATCTATTGCTATGAATGCTGGAAAAATGGTCAGGTATTTCTATCACAACAGGTAATACTTGACTCCTTCTGCCATGTTTTGCATTTAAAACAAGTCAGATTAAACCAAAAATGAATTATTGCTGCCATATTTGGTCTGCTCCTTTCTCACTTTCCAGCCTTGATGGAGTTCAAAATCATTTTCGTGATCTTGTGTCAAAAGAGTTAGTCTTCCCTCTGTAGCCCCCTCCCCACAATCCTATCACATCTCTATTATTTCCATATTTAATCCCACCAGTTCAGACCTTTATTGCTAGGACACAATATGATAATTCCATGGAGTTGAATCATCTACATTTCCTCCATATTACAAATATAAGAAAAAATTCCACTCAAAATGCTTTTCCCCTAAGAACAACTACTTTGTGGAATACTGCTCCCATGTGGATGCTTCCCTGAATACTACAATCTTCTCTTCAAGTCCAGTGTTAGTTATTATCTTCACTTTCTCTCAGCTACTCTTTCATACATATAACACAAATCATTCATCATAACCATTATAAAAGTAGCCCTCTACCTTGAGTGGTTCTCAAGCCTTCCATTGGATGAACTTTAGTATAAAAAATATAATCAATCATCATCTTCAGTAATAAATTTATGAAGGAGTTGTTTCTTTTTTTTCTTTTAAAATTTTCAGAATTCTCTGAGAAAAATATTTTAGAAGATGTAAGCACCTTGTGAGACATATCAAAGACAGTATAAAGCAATTTTTATAGTTAAAAATTAGTCTAAAATATTATTATTTATATTAGATAGGTATTTCATGATGATGATAATAATGATGAGTCTGCTGCTGGACAAAAGATTTTGCCAACTCTTTTACTGATGACCATGGTCAACAAACACTTCTATATCTTCTGTCTGATTTTTGCATCTGTTGTCTATTGGTCACCAGTCAAGCAATCTTTTACTCCATCTGTTATCTTTTCCTCTTATATATTCTCCCCAATTTCCATTTTTATTGTTTAATCCCCCTGTATGTTATCTGTTATCTTCATTTTCCCTCTCATCCATGTTGATCTTGATTTCTTGCACTTTTCTTTTTTAGATTTCAAGTGATTTCGTTAACATTCACATTTCACATCACATTCAAATTTCTAATCTGCATTCATTCAATGCTTTCTTGGATTATCTTATTTCATTTGCTTTTAATTTATAACTCTCAGATCATTATCTTATGACATTATCTGAATGCTAGTAAAATCTATAGTCAAACTGATAAAGGCATTATCATTGAAAGATATGTAAATTTAAGGGATGCAAGTTCAGATTTTGCCAATGGTTTATTTTTTTATTCTTCATTCATGCTGTTTATTAAAAGGTCGACAGATAACAATCTGAAATTATTATCATCATCATTTCCTTGCCCAGTTGTAGTTGTAGGGTTACTGCATAGCTGAGCACCTGACGAGTTTCCTCTGAATAATTGGGTTAAAAGCCAGAGAGATATTCATTCTTGCATGTCTTGGTTAAGTAGATTTGGTGGATTCCATCCCTATCCAGTTCAAACTATAGCCAATGTCTTCCTACTTGAAGACTCAATTTGGTACCAAATATGAGGCCATTGATTCTATTGAAGGGCACTCCAACCAGGTCATTAACTTCAATCAAGAAAGCCTTCTACCCAGCGACGATGTGTCATCATCACACTGGCAGCATACACAGTTCCATTGGTGTCAAATGGCTGTAGACCTTACAAGAAGGGTTTATCTATCCTTTGAGAGGGTCTTTTTTTTTAAACCTGTTAGTTGTATTCTCAACCCTCTCACCAAAAAAGCCTGGTGGGGGAACTGGTTTAATTACCAATGATCCAACCATGTGGTAGATTGAACTGGAGTACAGGGTACCAGTAGAATTCATAGAGTAACCTTAAATAAAATCTGAAAATTGTGATAAAAAATATTTTCAGGTTATTTAAAGCCAGAAAATAATTTTAGATTGTAAAAATTTGTTTTTGGTGGAGGGAGATGATAATAGTTTTAGTGATACATGTCTTAGTAATTAACCCATAGATGTGGGTAGAAGAAGTGGTTTCATACCTTTTCCAAGGTTATTTGCATGTAAGTAAATATAACGAACCCAACTGGAATTGGAACTCAGCTCCCTGATTAACAATTCCAAGCCCTTATCCATTAAACTGCCCACACATCCAAGCTTACAGTACCTGGTATTCCCAAGAGGTCACCCATCTATGAATTAACCAGGGTTGATGTTGCTTAATTGTAGGTGATTGTATAGGAACCAGTGTGAAACATGATATGGCTGTAAACCTTGCAATGGTCTGTGACATGAACTTGATGACCAATGCCCTAAGCTTCACTTAGTACAGCAACAATGGAGAATCTAGTAAATTCATAAGAGAAACACTACTCAGTGATATGTGCTGGTTAAAGGAAACAGATGTCCTAGAATTGAAATATGATAGAATTCTTTCTCTCTATTGCATCCCCTTCCATAAAATAAAAACAAAATAATACGGAATTATGAATATCAAATCATAAATACAGCTTGTCTACAATTGGGAATTGTTTGACATACAGAGTCCAGACATCAGTTGACAGATTCTAATCTAAACTTTCCATAAAGGACATAACGCTAGTAGTGGAGAAGCAATGTTTGTTTCTTTAAAATTCAAAAAAATATATATGTAGGAATAAAAAAAACCCAAAAAACTTGCTTTTTTTTTCAAAGAATTCTTTGTCTTTTCTGAATAAATCTATTCTTTTGGTTTGGGGTTATTTAGTTTTCATGTTTCAATTCTTCAATATCATGGCTAAACAAGAGTTTAGAGAACAAAAAACAAGGTTGCAAAGAACAGATTTGTATCTTGGCATAGAAAATATTCGCTTATTTGATTTTTGTTGTGACTGCCATTCCCATTCCTGAACAATATTTTAAAAAACTTAAAAAGGAATTTTGTGTAAACAATTGACTCAAAAGGGTGGTACTTTTGAAAGGAAAAACAAATTCTTGTATTCTTGCTGTTGCAATTCAATTATTTAACCATAAAAATAAAGTTGTCTTTCTTTAGCTACATAGTCATCTATGTGGGTCACAGATTACTATACAAATTTATGCATACTTTGTTCTTCACTGTTAGTGCAACTTTAAGTTTCATGCATAATGCAATCATCACGTGTGGATTGAAAACTGACCATTGTAAAATTGAAATATTGGTATTTATAACATATTGTTAATATAGTGGCACAGTCCATTTATCTGTGGGAAAAATTATACATATAATTCTAAGTAATATTTTTGATATATATATATATATATATATTATAATAAAAAGAAACCAATAAAACACCTACAGTAAAATGGAAATTAATAAGAAAAACTAGAATATGTAGGCCATTAAATGACCCATGCCCTTTGTGCATACATGAGAAACTATTTATTACTAAGTTTATAAAAAATAAAAATTTACTGAATCAAAGAAATGAAATAGCTATTCTTTGCTGATATTGTCAAAAATTCTAAATATTTAATATTTAAAAAAAAAATGGGAGCTGATAATATACATACTTATATTTGATATGTAATAATAATTTTTAGATAATTTAAGTAATCCTATTACATTTACTTGATTTAAAAAGAAATATAGTCTATTAGTAATTAAGAGTAAAATAATATTTTAAAATTGTAGTTAAATATAACATATTCTAACCCAACAACCCCTTTTAGAAAGAATCTTTATGTATACAAGTACAAATTTAACGGAAAAAATGCCAAAAAAAATTGTTGTCATTAATAATTAAAAAAAAAACAGACGACATGCGTTTAATGAATGTCAAAAATTTGTTGAAAAATACACCCCTAGCCTCACTAAACTTAATCTTTTTTTCAAACGTAACTCATGATTGATACAACAATAGTTAATAAAAATTAACACGGTACTGCCCATGTCTAAATGATTGGATTTCTCTGTATCCTTGAAAACAAGAAATTATGAATTCTATGTGCATTTAAAACTCAGTATATTTTAAAATAAGTTATTTCAAAATTTGCTTGAAGATGAAACAGAACTAATGCTTTTAATTTAATTATATAATTAAATTTGAAGATTTAGCTTTGATTTTGAAACATGGTTATTAGTGTGTAGCGAAGAAACCATATTTTAAATCAGTTTATTTATAATATATATATATATATATATATATACACACACATATATTACTTATTTTAAGATATTAAAACAAAAACATGTTAAAAATTGCTACACAATTATGTTTCAACACTACAAATCTCCTACTACTACTTGTCGTTCAACATCACCTGAGGAGACACATTTGTAGTGTTGAAACATAATTGTAATTGTGTAACGATTTTTAACATGTTTTTGTTTTAATATCCTACAATAAATAATATTTAGCTCTACTCTGTATTGAGCCCTCTTTTAAATTAAATGTCACGAATTACAGTGGAATTATACTCCAATTTTTTCTCATTTTACCTGGATATATGTATATATATATATATATATATAGATATATATATATATAATAGCTGGTCACTTGCATTCGAAGATACATGTCTACTAGGGCAGCTAGCCAATCCTTAATTCAGATGCTTGCTTAGGCACATTTGTGTTTGTTCAACACCCACGGAGCACATATGTGGTTTATACTGCAACTATAATGTGCTTAGTTACAATTTCTGGGAGAGAGTGTGTTGTCTAATGTGATCAAAAATCGGAACAAGGCCAGCACAATCACACACTCGGTCACAATGACTTGTGACTTTGAGCTTGCACAGCTATCGACAGTCCCACAAGTGTTCCATTTACCCAATTTCACTCACAAAGCTTGGGTCAACCTGTGGTATGGTTTTCAGGCATTTTCTAAAGGTGTTGCATTCTGGGATGGTCCACCCATGAGATTGATAATATCCCCTCTCCATCCTGACAAATCAACCTGGGTTTCATGGTCAGAAAGTCAATGTTCTAACCACTTGGTTAATTATGCTATGTATATATATATATATATATATATATATATATATATATAGTTTATTTTAAACTAGGTAATCCATATGGGTAGAGCCAAGGAGGATAAAAATCCAGAGAGCTCAATGTAAATCCAGAAAATAATATAAATAAAAACAAAACACTTACAGGTTTTTTTCATTTCAATACTTGGAAGTAAAGTCTGATGATCCGCAGTCCTTTAAAAGGGCTGTGGTGAAATAATTTATTACATGGAACCTTAAAGTGGCCTGTTTTTATTTAAATTATATATATATATATATATATATATATATATATATATGTATGTATATATATATATATATACATATATATATATTTACATGCATATATGTATATATATATATATATATACATATTTACATGCATATATATATATATACATATATATTTTACATATATATTTACAAACATATTTTACATGCATATATGTATATATATATATATACATATATGTTTATATATATATATATATATATATATATATATATACATATATGTTTACATATATGTTTATATATATATATATATATATATATATATATATATATATATATATATACATTTTATATGACAATATGTAACAGGTAAAAATTGTAATCCTTATTTTTGTAATCCTTATTGTTTAAATTAAACAATAAGGATTACAATTTTACCTGTTACATATACACAGTCACCAAAAACAAACAAATAACCAGCTTTAAATATAACAAATAAACCCCCTATATTTTCAAAAATAAATATAAATAATAATAATAATTTTTACCTATCATAATTTTACAAAACCCCACCACACGTATATACATGCATGCAGGGAAATATTTTTCAACGAAAAAAAAAAAATACATAATATGACATGGATACATTCATGAGACATTAACGAGACATTTCCGCCACACTTCCAATGTTTAAATTTCAACATTTCAACATACAAATGCGTATGTATAGATATAACACCACCCGTATACATACATGTGTCATAGCCGAAACTGCCCACATACGTTTATATATGTGTTCGGTAGGCAAGGTTGAAGTTTATAAGCAGTAAATTCGACCTTGCCTACCGAACGCTCCTTTGTGGCTGATCGGTAAAACACGTCAGCGTAAATGACGGTTCCGTATAAGATGCAGGTTCGAATCCTTTCTATGAAAATTTCTCGGACGTTCAGGCCAGTAAATGTTATTTAATACTGTTTATTATAAACAGAGCATTTACTTAAATACTTGTATCTATAAAAAAGAACGTTAAACATGTCTTTAATAAATAAATTGTTGGACTTTGTCCATTTCAATATATATATATATATATATATATATATATATATATATATATATATATGTATGTATGTATGTATGTATATAAATATATATATATATATATATGTATGTATGTATGTATGTATATATATATATATATGTATGTATGTATGTAAATATATATATAGGTGTGTATATATATATATATATATATATATATATGTATGTATTTATGTAAATATATATAGGTGTGTGTATATATATATATATATATATATATATATATATATATATGTATGTATGTATGTAAATATGTATATATGTATATATATATGTATGTATGTATGTATGTAAATATATATATAGGAGATATATATATATATACATATATATATATAGGTGTATATATATATGTATGTATGTAAATATATATATAGGTATATATATATATATATATATATATATATATATATATATAGGTATGTATGTAAATATATATATATATGTATATATATATATATATATATTTTTCGATCGATAGAACCCATCTGCCCGGCAAATGAAGGCGTGGTACTATCAACATGGTCTGTTACCCAGCCTTTTGTGGCCTCTGCAAATGTATGAAATTGAATTATCTCATATTGAGCGCATTAAGCAAGTGATCAATAAGTACTTGCGTAAGTGGCTTGGAGTTCCTCCTTGTTTTTCGAAATTGGAGCTATATACTAACTCCAGACATCTGTAGCTCCCTATACATTCATTGGTGGAGGAATTCAAGGTTGGGTAGGTATGCCTTCATATGATGATGAGAGACTCAGCTGATGATTGCATATGGAAGGTGCATCCAGAGATTAAATCTGGTACAAAGTGGTCAGCTGCAGAGGCCACACAAAAAGCAGAAACCAGTCTGCGAGTCAGAGATATCATCAGCATGATTCAGAATAATCGGGCTGGATTTGGTAACACGACACACAAATACTTCTTCAAGGAGAAGGAAAAGGAAAAAAGGCGTATGGTAGTTGAAGAAATCAAAATGTTCGAAGAGGAGCATAGAATAGCTACTGCTATTACTCAAGCGAAACAGTGTAAGTGGACAACATGGAATGATATCGAACCCATTAAACTTTCGTGGAATTCATTAATTGCGATGGAACCATTGGCGATATTTTTCCTTCTTCGATGTATATATGATCTTCTCCCAAATGAAACAAACCTGAAAATGTGGGGATACACAGATACAGATCTCTGTTTTTTGTGTCAAAAGACCGGATGTACCTTTGCGTCATGTGCTTTCTGCTTGTCCACTATCGCTCCAGATGTACACGTGGTGACACAACAAGGTATTAGAGGATAAGGGATCTAATAAGAACACAATGTGAGACAGCAAATCAACAGCTTAGGCAACCAAGGAAACTAAGATTGAATTCATAAGGAAGGGAATGCCCTGCAAAGAAAAAAACAAACAACCCCAATAAAAGCTGCTGAGTGGTGCAAGGATTGGAAGGTTTCAGTGGATCTAATGACATCCTTAAAATTTCCAATACATTGTACAGACAGACAAGCATCCCGACATTGTTGTTGGGTTCGACTAAAAAGACTGTCTTCCTAATAGAGTTAATAGTCCCTTGGGAAGAGAACAGGGTGGAGGTGCACGAACTAAAGAAAAACCGGTACAAGTCACTGCGTGCCGAATGTATGGAAAATAGTTGGACGTGTAATGTGATGCCTATTGAGATTGGGTGTCCTGGGTTTCTGGGACATTCGGTCATTTCTTTCCTTTCAAAAATAGGCATCACTGATTGAAAAGCGTTTCACATCGCATTCAAAAAACTGTTCAACACGCATCAAGTTGGATTTAGTTGAGATCAAAACAGGCAAATAAAATGCATGCAACATCACAACCTAACATGCGCAAGTGAAATATTTGTGTGGTCGTCTATAACGATTTTTACGAGCACGTCAATATAGGCAAACACGTTCAGGAAACTTTCATTACAGATAGAATTTACTTAAAGGAATGATTAATTAGCTTATCTTCATACCCTGCCTGGTAGCAAATGCAGCGAGTGGGCCAGGGTGTCAGTCCCGCCATAGCCACTGAAATCGTGTTATCACCCCAGTTTTTCAAACACAAACAGAATTCAACTCTGGAATAATTTCATGTTCAGTTATGAAGAAATTAGCATCAGTTTCATACCAGAGAAATTTAATAATGTTGTTTTTTCATTGCATACCTTACATATATAATGATTCTTTTTGTAGCCAGGTGTTATTATTTACATTTAATTTGATTAAATATTGCTGGTAAAAATGTATAAAGCTAAAGTTTAAAAAGAAAAAGTAATATTTTATTGCATTGTTATTTTAATTATAGCACAAAGTGATAATTCATGCCATTTTAATTACTTCAAAAAACAGATAAGTCAAAATAAAAAAATGTTCAACTGCCTAGTTAAAATGATCAGTTTTGTTTAACAATGAACCTCAAATCAAAAAAGGGAAAACTTATCAAATCAAATTAACAACAGATTAATTTATGAACTAAAAGAAAACAATCTTGACTAAAAGACATTTTAAAGGTTATTATTATTCTGGAATAATCATTATTTGATTGTCTCAAGCAAAATTGTAGAACTAAGCAAATGTAATAATATTATCTCTCTCATTTGATGACAAGACAAAAATATATTTTAAATTAAGAACAGGCCTCTACAATGAGCAAAAAGCACTGTCACGTCTCCAGCAAGTACAACAGGCATGCATTAACAGAGAATGGGAACAAGCAGGAGCAAAATCCCACAAACAAAAACAGAACTATATTTTTTTGGCAACATTGAAAGCTTCATTAATTGTACACTGAAGCTGTATGATTGTCTTTCAAATTTCATGGCAAGCTGAAAAACTTGTTCAAGAAGTTTCCCCTTGAATAGAGAGAGCTAATAAAAAACCTCCTTACCTTCACCAGGCAGGATCTCCAAAACAAAACATTTTGAGAGGTTTCGTAATCCATTTAAGCAACGTACCTTCAAAAGTTCAGGACTTACCTAGAAAAAGAAAAATGCTTGTTAAGATTATCTCCAAAAATACACAGATTTTAAATTAACATAACCCATTATTAGCATTAATACAGGCTGTCTTTCATGGTTATATATAAGTGGAATGTACAAGCAAATGTGGAGTGAGCCTTTTGGTAAACTTCTGCTGGTATCAGATTATTGCAAGTGGAAACTTGTAAAGAAACTTGCAGAAATTAAATGTTAAGATACAAGTACTTTTGACCAAGCCATCATTCATTGATTCCTAGAAAAGAAGGTAGAAAGTTAAGAAATAGGTAATATGGTTTCAGATAGTTGTCAGCTTAAAGCATGAAATTTAAAGTTTCATTGTTTTAGAAAATGAACCTACATTCATTTGAAACTTTAAACTGACAATTACACAAAACTATATTACCAATTGCTGTAGCTTCCACCTTCTTTCCTTGAAAATAATCAATGCTAGTCTGATTGAAAGCACTTGGACCTAAATAATTAATTTCAGCAAGATCCTTTACAAGTGTCCACCTGTGATACAGAGATAAAGCCACTAATTCAATACCAAGAGAACCTAACCAAAATGCTCAATCAATATTTCTTGTTCATTCTATTTAATAGAACATGTTTGAAATATATATATATATATATATATATATATATATATATATATATATATATATATATACACACACACACACACACACACAATGGAATGCTGAAAAGTTCTCAGCCTGACCAAATGGTCAAATATCAGATAATTTTTCTGGAAGAATTTCTTCATGTGTTTGAGTTTAGATAGATACATAGGTATGTAGGTAGGTAGATTATCTATTCATCTAGATATAAACAGACTCAAAATATACTGTATTCATTTATTACTCAATTCTTATTTAATATATTTATGTGAAAAGAACATTTGTTTTTGAAAAGCAATTTTAACAACAATATTCACAATGATAGATAAACTGAGATTTCAATATATACACATCTCCAACACTGATATTAAAAGTGCATTATAAAAAATATTTTTAGAATATTACAAAAAATGATATTAAGTAGCTGAATAATATAAAAAAAACATCCACATTTACAAAATAAGATATTTATTTCTTTACTGATATTGAGAGGGGAAAATTTGTATCTCTCAGAGTTCCAATAAAATGATTAACAATGGTTTACAATAATTTATTATTCAATACAAAATGTTCTGATGTTTTTTTGTAAGTTGCCTGTGTTAAATGTTCAAAGTTATTGACACCCTTTAGCTTGATTGTATATGTTTATATTTAATTCATATACAAAATTAAAAAAAAAAATCTCTTCCAGGTTGAATCTTCTGTCTCGGACTCATTTTCTATATTTTCCTTCAAGAACAAAGGTTAAAGAAAACATTGAAGTCCTCAGTGTGTAGACAGGAAAATAAATTATTTGATATCAAAATAGTAGCCATAAAACATGACAGAATTATTCACATATGGAATGTCATTTCCACTGAAGATGAAAATGTCACTCTCTGGTTCTCTGCCTAGATTCAAAAGTGTAGTATCTGTATGCTTTGTGAAAAGTGTTACACACACAATATATATCTTTGTTTTTTATATAGAAATTATTTATAAAAACAATAATAAATCTACCTTCTATGCTATTTTTCTTTATCATAAAGTGTAAACATTTTCATTCTTGCAGCCAAAATAAATATTGAATATTTACAACAATTTCGACAATATAATATTTGAACAAAACAAATACAAAACAATGGAAGCTAAATCTCATTGGATAACGTCAGTAGTCTTCTTTTTTATGCAATACACAAGATACAAACAAGTGCCGTTCAAAAAGTTGTTGGACTCAAAATTCTACATTAAATCAATAAATTTGTAGATAAAGAACATTGCAAATGATCATATTTATTTTATATTAATTCTTTTTAGGCAAACTTAACCAAAACTAAAGAAAAATATACAAATTGCCATATTTTCTATTGAATAACAACAAATATTTAGGCAAAAACTAATATTTGATTGAGGATTAATCCACATATATATATATATATATATATATATATATATATATATATATATATATATATTGTAATCATTTATGAATATATATATATATATATGAAAATTTCTCAGAGTTAACCTGTAGAAAACACAATATTTATAAATATAAATGACAATAGGAAAACTTTAGTTATTGCTGACGTTTAGTCAATGTGGACTTTCCCAAAGCCAAAAACGAAATGAATTTAATTAAAGAACGTAACTAATAATAACAAAAACAGAATGTCCTTAGCAACTGGAGGGAATGTAGAGACTGCTATTTTCATATTATTAACTGAAAATAACGTCAGTTATTGTCACGTGTGGAAAATATTGTCATTATAACTGTGTTGGCGGATTCAACAATTTTCTTTTGATTTTACGATATTGTTGTGTACGTTTGTTTGGGAGAGCAGTAATTTTGTTAAGAAAGGTGAAATAGGGAAAAAGCCTGGGCGTAGATTAATATTTGGGTAATATTCTATGGCCGCACTCTCTAGGATTTTCTTTCTGAGTGAGTTATTTTTCTTTTTTATGAGTGTAGCATTTTTAAAATCAAAATTATGGTTGAATTTATTTCTATGTATGACTAATGCATTAGCTAAGTTGTTTTTTGTGAGGTCTCTTTTGTGCTCATAAATGCGTTTTTTTTGGTTACAATTCCCCCGCCCTTATCAGAAATAGATATATGGATGTTTTTGTTGTTAGCTAATTCTTTCAAAGCTTTGATGTATCTTTGAGGAAGTGCGGTGTCACTTGTATTTTTGTGTGTAGCTGTGATTAGGCCCTGAATATAGCCTTTGGTAAAATCAGTCATTGTGGTGATGATTTTTAATTATGTAATCCGTGGTGTCATATTTCGGTACTCCAGTGGCAAATTTCTGACCAAAGCTGAGTGCTTCTAGTTGTGTATCCGATTGTTGGAATTTGGATAAATTTGTTATTAGTTCTTTTCTGCCGACATTGAACCATTTGCTGTTATTAATCATGGATAAACACATTTATCAACAAAAATGATAATTGATCTATGAAAAAGTAATGAAAAACAAAGCTATAAAAATTTACAAGCAACATCAAAAACTACTAAAAATGAAGACTTCTCCTGGGTAAAACTTATTGAATACCATCCAAAAACACCCATATTATATGGATTACCAAAAAATGCATAAACCGAACATACCAATGAGACCTATCATATCAGGGATAGGCAGTGCTCCCCATAAAATAACTCGCAAACTAAGCAGAATTTTAACTCCACTTCTTGGCACTATAAAATTCAGGCAACCTCCTAAACAAATTAAAAAACAGACATTAAAACAAATATATGGCTAATTTAGATATAAAATCTCTTTATACAAACGTCCCCATAGAGAAATGCTTAAATCTACTAAAAAACACCTAACAAATGCAAAATTTAAATTACCTCTATCTACACATAAAATCATTAAAATATGCCAACTAATTAGCAAGCAATGTTTCTTTACTTTTAATAACCAACATTACAGACAGAAATTTGGTTTACCAATGGGATCTCCTCTCAGCGGCGTTTTTGCTTGTCTATTTTTAGAATTTCTAGAAAGTGACTCTTTCAAACATATTCTCCCTACAAACTCTTCATATTTCAGATACATAGACGACATTATTAATATTTCCAAAAAACACCAATTTAACGGATTGTCTCTTCAAACTTAACAACATTGAACCTACAATAAACTTCACTTTTGAAACTGAAACCAACTACACTCTGCCGTTCCTGGACATTTTGTTAATTAGAAATAATAATGAACTCAATTTTGACGTTTACAGAAAGGCTACAAACAAAAAATGATCTGATTAGTCTCTACTCAAACCACTATTCTAAAATTAAATCTGGAATTATTATAGGTTTCTATCTAAGAGCATTAAGAATCTGTAGTTCCTCAATATTTATTTAAAGAAGAAACATACATAGAAAAACACATTCAAAAACCTACAGTACCCATATCATTTCATCCACAAAGATAGGCATACAAAATATACAAACGAAAACAAAACTAATAACACAATCCGCAATATTAAATTACATGAAAACAGATATATAATACTACCGACCAATTCTGCCATGTCCACGATCCAGAATAACCTATCCCATCTAAATAATCTTGAAATATTTACAAACACTTCCAAAACCATTATAGAATACTAGATCTTCAAACAATAATATTTCTGAAGCAGGCATTTATAAAATAAATTAACAAAACTGTTCCTCCCAATATATTGGAGAAACAAGTAGAAGTTTGAAAAAACGCATTTATTAGCACAAAAAAACCTCACAGAAAACAACTTAGCTAAAACAACTTAACCATAATTTTGATTTTAAAAATACATAGAAAAATAAATACAACCATAATTTTGATTTTAAAAAATTGCTACAAACAAATAAAAAAAAATCAAAAGAAAATGAAAATAAATCAACACAGATATAATGAAAATTTTCCACAGAGTGCGTTATTTTTCAGTTAAGAAAAATTATCCAAATTCCATTGCTAACATTCTGTTTTGTTTTTATTAGCCAATTAATTTCAGGCTTTTAAAGTCCATTAGACTAATTACCACCTTTGTCATTTTTTATTCAAAAATATTGTCTTCTTACAAAATCAAACATTTTCAACAGATTCATAAAATATATATATATATATATATATATATATATATATATATAATATATATATTCAAACATGTTTCATTGAATAAAAAATGTAAACATTATTTATGTTTCCTGATGTTAGGATAGAATTCAGGAAGGAATTTCGTATTTTTTATTAAACCAGATTGGACTTTTCTTTTTACGTTGCAAGATCATTTTCAAGGGGTAAATTACAAAGACAAAATTATTGTAACTGCGATAAAATCATTATTCTGTTGTGATGGTGAAATTTAAAACCACGCGTAAACCCTCTCTGTTATAGTTTTATTTATTTTTTTTTTTTTATTCCGTTACATTTATTTTAATTTTTTATTCATCATTTTTTTTTGTTTTTTTTTGTTTTCTTTTTTTGCAAAACAAGCGTTTCAATATAAAGTATCTGAACGGAAACTGATAGAAATGTAAAATGGCATTACATTTTATATGCATTTTAATATATTGTTGCTATATTCATAATCAGTTTAGTTGAGTGTTGATTGCTTCATATTCATATAAAGAGCCTCGAGATTTATGGTGTTGTTAACAATTATTTTCCTGTATTATGAAGTCGGCAGACATATTGTGCAATAGAACTTGTATCCGACAAAGGAAGTGTAAGACATCTTGATAATGTTGTGGTTGTGAAACCAAGATATGTACTTACTTTTTAGTCATAGATACGATCTCTCTAAGGATATTTAAACTGATATAAAATGTTGTATTTCTTTTTCCTGAACACTAGTTAACAGACGAGAGTTATTGTGCATGATTAAGTCGGTTGTGTTAAATTTTAGCATAATGTTCCAGCTATGTGAAAATAGCAGAACGGACTGGGTCATATAGCCTTGGGTAGCAAACAGACTAGAGACTGACAACTCTGAATTCCAAACTCGAGAAGGGTCTTTTGGGGAACTTGTTGCACATTATGTTCTTCGTATTCGGGTGTGGTTGGTTCTGCACAAGCCGCTTCCACCACGATAATAAAAAAAATGGGGGAGTAATTTGGCTGTTCGGTTCTTAAAACTGAGTTGATGCATCTTCATTGGTTAAGTAAAACAGACCGGTCCAGTAATACATACATACATATATATATATATATATATATATATATATATATATATATATATAATAATAAATATAGTCTTAAGGTGTGCTATATTTATGGAATAAAGTGCTCAATATCAGAGATAGAGCGTGTGTAAATATAAAAGTGAACATAGAAGTCAACACTATAGAGGCGACAGTATATTTACATGCTATATGCAATCGTCAGGCCACATCTATATATATATATATATATATATACATAGTTTTAAGGTAACACCAATATTTATACATACACATTAAAGTGCTCAATATTACGGCTAGAGCATATGTAAATATAAAAGTGGACATTGAAGTCAACACGCAGAGGCGCCAGTCTGTTTCATGCTAAACCTAACTGTCGGGCCATGTACGGTGTGTTTTGCTCGACGATTTATAGATACAGGTATACTTATAAATAGTGGGCCATCTATTGTATTATGTATTCGAATCCACAATTATTCCCACTCAGTAGACCCCAGAATAATTCGAAACATAACATACATATATATATCTACCAAAATAACTGTTATATTCAAACATAAATTTAATACATAAATTTTTAAAGCAAAATGACCAATATATATTTTTATAGTAGAATTACATACAACACTATATATTATAGTAAAATCAACAACAATATATATATCTATATATAGAATTAATAAGAATACCTTTTATAGCATTACATTTTATTACAAAATGACCAACAATACATTTTATAGCAAAATGAACAACAATACATTTAATTGGATTATAATCAATATATTCTATAGCAAAGTGACCAACCATACATTTTATAGTCGAATTACCAATAATACATTTTATAGAAGAATTACTAACAATACAATTTACAATAAAATGACAATACATTTCATCTGCAGTTGAAGGCACAAAATTCTATTCAAAATATTTAGATTTCGGAATTAAATAACCCATAATAAATAATAATAAATAATTCGAAACATAACCGATACCTTTACTAAAATAACCGTTAATTAACCTTAAATTTTTAAAGCAAAATGACCAACAATACATTTTATAGTGGAATAGCTAACACTATATTTTATAACAAAATGAAGAACAATACATCTTATGGTAGAATTAACAGGAATAACTTTTATATCAAAGTGACCAACAATACCTTTTATAGTAGAATTACTAACATTATATTTTATAGCAAAATGACCAATCCTACATTTCACAGTAGAATTGCCAACACTATGATATTATAGCAAAACGAACAATCTTATACATTTTTAATTGATTACTATCAATATATCTTATAGCAAAATGACCAACAAAAACATTTCACAGAATAGAATTTTGAGGTCCACTACATATTATAAAAACGAACAACAATACATTTAATTGGATTAACATGAAGATATCTTATAGCAAAATGACCAACAATTATTTCTCAGTAGAATTACCTGATGCACCAAAACCCTTAACAAAATAAAAAGACATTTTATCTGTAGAAGGCAAAAATTCTATTCCAGTGTTTAGATTTCGGAATTAAATAACCCATTGAGATGTTGATATGCCACTGAACAAAATCAATCAGCCAACTCCCTTGCAGAAGGCGTTGCAGTAAAATTTTGATGTACTTTCACGTGACTTTTTAGTCAGACAACAAAGGTCGGACTCCCAAGACGCAGAAATAAAAGTGTAAATGAATCAATCTCTTTATTTGGCTTGTTTGATGACGTTTTTTTAGGCTAGACCTTATTAGACGCGACCACACTGAAATATCAATATCTTATTATTATTAGATTATCCGTACAGACGCAGAGTAACTCGGCTTCAAACGATATCCAAAAATTTAATTTATTATCAGTTTATCGATTCCTTTCTGGTGATGATATTGATAATTAAAAAAGTTTTTTAGCATGGAAGTTTCAGGAGTAGAAGATCAATGGCACTAAATTGTTTTAGTGGAACTAAAATTGTCTGATATAAATGGCCCACACGCTTGATTTTAGAACTTTCTCCGCGGCAGTATTAAAAGAGGCATGAAGAATCCATTTATGAAGCTGGAGCGGACGGCAGCTGACTGTTAAATTTCAGCAACGCCTTCTGTCAATAGCTATCCGTTTTGCGTGAAAACTTATTCAATCCGCTGGTTCAACACATTTATTAGTTGGAAACCCATGTTTCCACCGTCCAGTAGCGCTTATTCCACTTTCCAGTATTGATCTTGCCAGCGAAGGTTAATTACTTTAATTTGAAGTCATGGCGAATCGGGCAACAGAATCATTAAACCATTAACCCAGTCTTCCACGACATGTTACCATCCATTTTACAGCATACTTCTGTTAAAGGAACAGATATTTTCATTGTGATTTACAGTTCGTCAGATTCAAAAGGAAATGGTCTAACATCTTTTGAAGAAATTCAAATTTTAATTATCGGAAAACTAAAAGAAGAGACATAAAAAGTCCCTATTTATATTATTCAGACTATTGTCCTGATATTTATCACCATATTTATTACAATGTTTCAGCCGTTCTACTCACCGGCCTTCTTCAGGTGGTTCTTTATTTAAATTTCAAACTAGTTCCATGTGCCAATTTTTTCAGTTTTTCGTTATAATTTATCATTTATTAGTTAGAATCAATTCTATTTTAGTCTAACCCCTTTATTAAAGCATTATATATATATATATATAGTTCGTTGTCAAAAAACAGACCAATTTTCTTATATTTTGATTTTTATTTGATTCCAGAGAATTTTATTTTCTCTGCGATCTTCAGACTTCACAAGGGGGGTGAAATTGGTTTGATCCTTTTAAAAACTTTAGAATTCTACATTCAACGCCATCACATTCATTGTCTGATATATTTTCCCCATTTATATTTTTGTTTAATTTTTTTCTAAAAATTAGAAAATTGTCCTATATTTTAAGGATATTTTTTCGATTTTGTAATGTTAATCCTCTCATCTGCTTTTGTCTCAATATTTTCTTCAGTGTTTTTATATGAAATGTCATTTATCAACTTTATCATCTCTTACCATCCCCTGATATTTTGTGATATTGACTCTCCCCTTGCTAACTCTCTCAATAACAGCTCCCTCCCCTCTAGACACAGGTTGTCTCCCCAAGATGCAGTCTCTCCCCCCCCTCGTTATACCACTATCTGAAATATTAACAACAGAACCCCTCTCTCTGTCTAGATGCAATGTTTAAAATGTAATTTTGTTGAGTGTTGGTTCCCTGTATATCTCTTTGTTTTGTTATAACCTTAAAGTCCGTTGTCAAATTTTTTTTATTCTCATACTTGTTTTTGATTGGTCATTCCACTTAGGTAACAGCGTTTTTCCCCTTAGCGAGGAGTGTTTGATTAATTTGAACCTTTTAAAAGCCTTTATTCTGCATTCAACACCATCACTTGAGAAGATACTAGAAGTGGTGAAATAAAATGGCTATTTTTGTAGTGATTTTATAATATATTTATGTTATAATTTTTTAATAAAAAATTATATTTGCTCTACTCTGTATTGAGCACTCTTTTAAGAATAATATTTGTTGGTTATTGGAATTTATTCCGTATACACCAATCCTATACTTGGGTGTGTGTGTGTGTGTGTAAATATATATATATATATATATATATATATATATATTCCGAGTTGAAATGGCGCATTTTAAAAAATCAGATGATGCAAATTTGTGTAAATAATCAAATTTGTAGCCTCTTTTCTTGGATGATTGTCATCATTATTGCCTCTAATTATGTTGAAAATGGCTCTGCTGCCAACTGAATTTGTCCCAGACAAAACAACAGATTTTATTAATATTGACTTATATAATCAATGCAGAATGAATTGACAACGTTTTCAGTAATTTTTAGATTAAAAGCAAAAAGTTTTTAAAATACTTTTTCCATCACAAACTCATTAATTCATTTGGTTTGTTTACCATTCTTGTTCATAAAATATATTGTGAACACTGCCCAGTGGTCATAATTAAACTTAAAATAAATATTATTAAATATTACTTGGTCACACTTTTTAGTTTTAACCATTCTCTGATATACAACAATGCAGCATAAGCTCACAAGCCATTCACAATGAGTTTATAAGTTTAACCTATACCCAAGCTATAGGCAGCGCAGACTGGGCCACCTAGCCATGGTTGGCAACCAGTTCAGGAGAACAACAACCCTTTTTTTAAACTGATATGGATGTCATGCTATCTCCTGCTAATTTTCCCTCAAGGACACATGGCACAGTGGATAAAGGCATTGGTTAGATCCAGTGACAGACCCAAAAAGGTGAGTTCAATTCCTGGTTAAGGCAGTGGAGAACTTTCAGAGGGAAAATTAAGCAGGAGATAACTGATAACTGACATCCATCAAACATGGCACGTGGAATTAGAACAGTCTAAGCGATGTTTAAAGGGTTCAGTTCGAAATTCCAACCACCTGAAGAAGGTCGGAGCGTTTAAATCTTAAAACGCTGTGACAAATTGGCAAATTAAAGATGAGGACAATAGTCCCACTAATGTAAATACTGTACATTTCATCTCAGAAATATAGACAAACTGATATGCATGCCTATAGAAAACCAGGAGTAAACACAAAATTTCACTCCATTACAGATATAATGAAATGGTGTATTGGGCAAGCAATTTTAAATGTTTGTTCTTGTCTAAATTCCCCTTTCTGTTTAGCATTTGTTTAGATCTTAATTTAAACTTTGGTAGCAAGATAATTCTCTATTTACCAGAGAATTGCCTTCCATCTTGAGACAATGGAGGTATATAAAGTATGTGAGGCACATACTATAGAGCCACTGAAAAGATCATGAAGTTCAAAATTGTGGTCTGGAGTTGTGGATGATTTTAACTCTGATGTCAAATGAAAAAAATAAATATCAGCTTACTGTTGTAAATTTTGCAGTTTATTTTGATTAAAATATATATAAAGTTTATTTTATGTTTAAGATTAGCATTTATTTCATTAATTATAAAGAATATATAGATAAAACTTGTACATTAGATCATCATAAATTCTGAATAAGGATATGAAAAAAGTCATCAATCAAGTCTGGAGTATGAGATTGGAAGTTATGTGTTCTTCTGGGTTTATAGTATTGGACTGGATGCAACTGAGTATAATGGATACCTGAAGCATGAGCAAAATGTGTGTATGGCAACTAAGATTATTGTTGTTGGCCTTGTTTTGATGATTGAATGAATGCATTTACTGCAAATCCATTTAGGGGAAAAAAGAAAGGGATACTTAGGCTAACAGCAAGCAAGAGAAAGAAAGAGCCAACAAAACTTTGTATGCCCGAAATAAGGAATAAAACAACATCAGCAAATAAATTTGAATAAAATAATAACAAAAAATGCTGAAAATTAAGGGAATGAGAAAAGGCATTCTTAGAAGCATTAAAGAGAATTTCTAAAGAGTTTAGAGAAATAAAGTTTGGGTAAACAAATACCTGTGTATATACAGATTTGTGAGTATGTGCATAATATGTGTGTGTGAGTGTATGTGTATATAGTTATAGATAGATGTAATTCACTAAGGAAGTTCTTTTTTCTGGGCAAGTATTTTATCTCACTTGGATTGGTCTTTCTATATGGTGTGAGTGCTGAAATGAGAATCTTGCATTGGCCTAATGTGAGTAAGTGAATGCACTGTGTGTGCTCCCCAAGTTACTTTTGGTCTGTTCTTTTATAGGCCAAATTTAATATTTTTTGCTGTGTTTCATTGGTTGAGGTCATGTTGTATGATTACTACTGTGTCAGTGTGAGGTGATACCAAGTCATCTGCTTTTGATAAATGTGTAGTTGTAGAGGGAATTTGAAAATGTATTTTATTTTTGTGTATTTTCAAAATCCCAACACTGGTTTGAACAGAAAGACTCTTGGCTTGTTATTTTTAAGTTAGTTGAAATGTGCAGTGTGCTAATAAAATAAGCACATCCCATCTCCCCTCTCACTTGTAACCATCCACTATAATAAAATAAACATTTTCAGTGCTAAAGCTGAATGAGTCAAATAATGCTTCATAAGCTTCTACTTAGTGTTGTTGTTATATTCTATGGTATGGATTATCTCCCCTTATATGTATATTCTGTATTTAAATATGTCCAGTTGGGAACTCCATTCTAAGTTGAATTAAACTTCAGATAAGTTATACCTGCTTTTCACTACAATTACTTGCGGTTTATTTCTGTTCTGATATATTTAAAATACATCACATTACCATCTTCTGTTTTTTATACCCTAACATATATTATTTATTACTGTTTAATTTTTGTTGTATCTTAAATACTTACTTTTCTTATATTTCAACACCATATTTGCCTCAGATGTTATTAATAAGTTTTAAAACACTTATATATAAGATTCAAAACAATAACATTAAAGCTAGTAAATATGAGTCAGATAAACATTGAAAATTTAATTAATATTTCTGTATTTTTGTAATTCATGAACATTTTCTTTCTCCCAACCCCCATCCTGTAAAAATATATTTTAAATTTGGTTGAATATTTGATGTATGGCTTCACCAAATCTCTAATCAATAAAGGCATACCAATGTATATCGGATCTTTTTCTTTGAAAACAATGTAACCATCTCATCTCATCTTTCTAACAAACAATTGATAAACCTGGTGAATATTTTAAACCTCTTTGATTATTTAAAAAAAAAATGAAATGCAGTAAATTCAGTATTGGAAAATTACAGACAAAAGCAAAGATAGACTTTGAACAAGTTAACAAATATCAGAGATTATTGTCAAAAAAGGAGATGATAATATTGGAGAAAGTTATTAAAAGCCTGTTTTGAAGTGCTTACATTGAATGTGATGCATCAGGACCCATTACCCATTCTAAAAATATGACTGATAAGTGATATAATTGCTATTCAGAAGGCTGATGAAATGGCTATTGACTTTGAAAAGCAACTTCTATCTTCACTTCAAAGAAAATAATTTTTGTCGAAAGTAGACGAGTCAATAGCCATGGATAACATTGCTTTAGGAATGGCCTTGTCATGATTTAATGGGTTCTATCAACTTCATGGAATGAGAGAATAGAAAAACACAACAGCAGAGACAGATGTGATGAAAAAAACTGGAGTTTTCTTAAAAAATTTTACAAAAGAATGTAATAAAAAGAGTGTAATTAATATTCAAATTATCGAACATTGTCTTCAGATGTTAGCATATCTGGAATGTTCAAGTGAGGCAGCTTCCATTCATTCCAACTTTTTTTTTATTTCCTTATTTGTTAGTTTGTCTAATCTATAAACCTTTACCTATTGAGCTAAGATCACACTAAAGCATTAGTGGGATCTGGATCTGAATGATATGGTATTTTTTGTATTGTGCTTTTCTACAAAACACGATCAGTAGTCAACTTCTTGCTTGTCTCTTAGTTTACTATACACTTTATATCTCTTTTACTTAACATACACAAATAAGTACAATCCTATTTACCAATTCACTACATGTCCCTGAACCAAAAAATGGTTTCATGCCTTTCGTTATTCTGAAACTTCTTCTACAACCTCTTTCTTCCTCTTCCCCTTGAGGTTTATATCCAGTACTTTTTTTAATGGGGATCTTGGTCTCATTTCATCTTCTGTGTCAGAGTCACTCCAGCTATTATCTATAGACCTGTCTATTGCATTATCCTGATCTGAAGAACACATCCTTTCTTCTCTATCAAGATCTTCTTCCATCGTAACATCTTCCTCCTCAATTCTGGGCCTTAATTGGTCAGAATGGGCCATTAGGCTTTTCCTTTCTTTGATATAATGGTCATGTTATATCCGTACAATGAAATTAGTTCTCTTGGGACTTTCTACTTTGTCTTTTTTATACCGCATCCTTTCATTTGTTAAGAAAGACATTATTAATGGAGATCTTGTCGTCCCATTAATGCAGATTGGCTTTGCAATCTGACTGCATGTGGAATTGTTCTATATCTAAGCTGTAACTTTGGTAAGTAATCATCTATAGTATCACTACTTGGGGAAAATGCTTTTAATCTCATTTTTGCTGCCTGCACTATTCTTTCTGCAATCACATTAAACTGTAGGTGATATGGTGGTGTTTTGTAAGGAAAGCAGCCAATCCACCTCAAACATGGTCCATATGAACATGAGACCATGGTTTTGGTTCTATAAGCCATGACTGTAGTGTCTTTTATCAAAACATTCTGTATTTCTGCACATTTTGGATATTTCTGTACATATCTTTCTATATTGTGATGGTATCCTGGCCAAAATGCCCCCAATTTTAATCTCCTCTGCATAGCCATTATTCCACAATGTACATCACCATGTACACTTTTTAAAATATCTTTCCTTACTGTTTCTGATGCTACTATCACATCTCCATTGCGTATAATGCCATTTTCAATCATTAATTTATGCCACATTTTTTTATAAGGTCTTTCGGCTTTGAAACAATTCCTCCAACTGTTTCTTTTTATTCTTTCCACAATATTGTTTAATATTCGATACTGTAGAGTTTCCAAGATCAATCTTTGTAGATATAATAATAAATTCTAGTCATTTATCTTCTGACTTTAATAGGAACTTCTTACCTAATAAGAATTGTCAAGCTCTGCCTGTGCTCCAGACAATGGCCAATGTTTCTCTTTCAATATGTGAATAATTTATTTCTGTTGCTGTCAATCTTCTTGAAAGGTACATTATTGGATGGCCTTCTTGCAATAAAATTGATGACGCAGGTAATTCACTTGCACCCATAGTTAACGTAGACTCCTTTTAGGGATTATAGATTTTTACAATTGTTTTTTTCTGTGAGTAACTTTTTTAAATCTTCAAGTGCTAAGTTTTACCTTTGAATACATTTGAACTCACTATTCTTTTTCTGCAGTTCAGTAAATAGTTCTTTTAAGTTGCTGTATTTTGGTAGGTATCTATTATAAAAATTAACCAAGTGTAAAAAGGATTCTAATTCTTTTTTATTAGATGGTATAGGTACTTCTGAAATTTTTTTAATTAACTTTGGATTGGTATAATACCATCTTTTAAAATCTAGTACCCTAAATATGATATTGTATCACAATCAAATTCATATTTGATTGTGTTTATTGGTATCCCTGCATTTTTTAACTTGTTTAATATATGTTTTGTTTTCATTTGTCTTTAGTAATGTCACCAAAGCAAATATCATCTTAATTAAAATCAATAGTCAGTTATTTCTTTATAAGGTCTTTCAACTTTGGAACAATTCCCCCACCTGTTTCTTCTCATTCTCTCAGTAATCTTGCTTAATATCAGATCATGTAGAATTACTGATGACAATCTTTGTAAAAATAATATAGCAGTTTTAACCCAATATAATATTTCTTCATCCGGAATTTCATTTTTTCTTTCTTGGTCCTTATTAAATTGTAACCTTGAGAACACATTCACATGTGGTGCTGTATTTCCTTTTATGTACTCAGTATGAAAATCATGTACTTTTATTTTTATGTCTCATCTTAGAATCCTGAAAGAAGTAACTTTTGGTAGCTCCTTTCTAGAGTTAAAAATAAACTCTAGTCATTTATCGTCTGACTTTAATAGGAACTTCTTACCTAATAAGAATTGTCAAGCTCTGCCTGTGCTCCAGACAATGGCCAATATTCAATATTTGAATAATTCATTTCTGTTGCTGTCAATCTTCTTGAAAGGTACATTACTGGATGGCCTTCTTGTGATAAAATTGATGACGCAGCTTACTCACTCACATCCGTAGTTAACATAACCTCCTTTTAGGAATCAAAGATTTTTTACAATGGTTTTTTTGCAAGTATCTTTTTAAATCCGCAAATGCTAAGTTTTGCCTTTATGTCCATATGAACTCTATTTTTTTTTATGCAATTCAGCAAATGGTTCTATTAAATCACTGTATTTTGCTAGGTATATATTATAAAAATTAACCAATCCTAAAAAAACAATTCTAATTCTTTTTTATTAATAGGTATAGATACCTCTGAAATTTTCTTAATTAATTTTGAATCCGGTGCACTGCCATCTTTTGACATCTGATACCCTAAATATGATATTGTATTGCAATCAAACTTCCATTTGCCCATGTTTATTGTCATCCCAGCATTTTTCAACTTGTTTAACACAGGTTCTGTTTTTTGTTTTCATTTGTCTTTAATGGTGGAACCAGGGCAAATATCATCTTGATAAATAATCATATTACTGATTTTGTCAGTTAACACATTTTCCATTGCCCTCTGAAATATGGCACTTTCTGTTTTCACTTCAAAAGATATTCTCGTCCACCTTAATAATCCTGGGGTGGGGGGTTATTGTAGTAATTTCTTTGAATTTATCATCAATCTGTATTTGATTGTAGACCAATATAAAATTTTTGTGAAACACTTCAAGCCTGATAATTTGTGGATAGTGGTTTTTATATTCGGAACAGGAAAAGAGTCCAAGCATATTTTATGATTTATGCCTATTTTAAAATTGCCACATATTCTTAAATCTTCTTTTGATTTTTGCAAGACTACAATAGCAGAAGCCTATTTACTGCTACTTGGAGGAACATGCTTCAGAATTCCCTCCTTTACCATTTTCTTTAACTTAGCAACAGCCAAAGTTAGAAGGTGAATAGGTAATGTACAAGATTCAAAATAAGGGTGGGGGATACTATTTTCATTTAATTGTATGCTCACTTTATACTCCTTTAACTCGCCTATTTTTACTTTTATGGATTTTATGTTACTGATTAATTTCAGTGTATTCATTATTGGATATTAATACCTAGTAGTTCCTGAATTTTTTTTCATTCTACCACTGTAATTGGAATAATTTCAAACTGGCCACATGTTTCAAAAGTTCCACTGAAGTAGCCCAAAATTTTTATAAAAGATCCATCAAATTGTTTCGATTTCAGACGCCCCATTTATTCCCCCAAATTTTCTTGGGAACAGAATGACTTCACTTTTAATATCCATTTGCATTGAAAACGTCATATCATTTAATTTTTTTTAAATAATTCTTTTCCTGAGGTTTTTGCATTGAGAAAACATCATCAATTATTTCTTTTTCCAATTTTCTATACTGTTTATTTTCTTTAACTTTTCATACAGACTGAAAATTATTGCTTCTTTAGCAAGCAGGGAACATTTTTCTGTCAATTTCATGCTTATAGTTACAATATTTGCATTTCTTGCATTTCTTTTTTAAACTGTAGATTTCAATATTGTTCTCAGAAGAATTATATTTTTTGATCAATTCCTGCTTTTGTATAACTTCCACATATGCAGTTAGAAAAAAAAATATTCACTTGTAATTGTTGCAATATCTTATATTTATCAGATATATCAGCCATAGCTTCAATCAACTGTAAGTGAAGCAATTCACAAATCTTGAGTTACAAGTTTCTCTGTAATTTGCAGAATCAGCTAGGTTTTCTTCATTTGTGAAGATATTGCATAAGGGATTCATTTTGTTTGGTTCTTTCTATGGTGATATCTTCTTTTTATGAGGTAAACTGAAATTTTGGTGAAATTCAAATTCTCCAATTGCTTAGGGTATGTCATAACAGAAATTTTCATTATAGCTTCACAACCAGCTAAAACTAGAGAGAAGTCATTTTCTCCCCTTTTTTGCATGGTTGTCTTTAAGTTTTTTTAGCCCTAGCATGGGCTGCAAAAGACCCGATCCAAGTCTTGATAAATTCTGGTTCCTCCAAGTAACTTTGTGGGGTTGCTCACATTATAGCAGCAGAAATAGATTTGTGTTCATGAGAAATAAAAAAAAACATACATGGAAGAAATAAGAGAGACAAAAGAATAACAGTCAAAGCATGGTAAATTGTACATCATATACAATTTATATTTTATGTGTAATGGTGAGTGTATTTTCGGTTGCAAATGTTTCATAGTGCATGTAATGAAACGAAGTTACTTCATATTATTACACACCATGTCACAAAGAGAGAAGTTGGACATGTGATGACTGTCCCAAGGTTGAATTCAACATCTTTTGACAGGATGTCCGTATTTCTGACAAGAACAGTTTTTCTTGCATGCTGGGAGAACTTTTCATTTTTTTTTTATTTTTTGATTCATTTTAAACAAGATTTAAATATTATTGTTTTATTTTATTTTTAATTTTCCTTATTATTATTATTATTATATTTTACTTATTTATAATAATAATAATAATAATAATAATGTCCCTACAACTTAAACATTCTATTGATGATGTATTATTGCACTGTATTGTTCTACAACACATGATCTTACTTAACTATACACTTTATACCTCTTCTATATAACACATGTATATAGGTATAATCCTATTTATGAATCCACAACAGTATTTAAAGGTTGGGGTATATTGTAGGTGGTAGTGTGGGTTCACATGTAAACAAAGAAGAATCATGCAAAAACTTGGAACTGTTTATTCTCTTTTCATATACAAACTGTAATGAAACAAATGTCACTTGGGTATGTTTATTTTTCTTTTTGGTTCAGGAGTTAGAGTAAGTAAGTTTATGCATCATTATAATGGTCACGCTCAAGTCAGCCTTGAGTAGAGTTAGAACAACCAAAGAAAAAAATTATGCTTACTTCATCCTTGGAAGTTTAAGCATGGTTATAATGGTCAAGCTCAGCCTTGCATTGAATTGGAACAACCAAAAAAAAAAAAAAAAAAAAAAAAAAAAAAAAAAGGTTGATTTACTTCATTGGTGGATGGTCTGGAAGACATGTGCATTGGAAAATGGAAAAGTGAGTTCAGTCATCAATGGATCAGGGAAATGAACATGCCACAGAGTGGCCATCCTTTTCCCAGGTGCTTCTGCTACATCTTTGGGAAAGAGGAGAAAGAAAAAGAGAAAATATTTGTCTTTATATAAACTCAAACAGTGCTACCTCACGGGTGTTGCCAAAGTGCAGTAATAAAATTTCCAGTTCCTTTATTACTAACATCATGGAAAAAATGTATTTCTTTTTATTTTTTTAATTATTCATTTAATTATTTGTTATTCATTATTATTAATTTTATTTCATTTCCCCACAATAGTTTCAGATTATATTGAACTTGTGCAAACATCTTTATTTCTTGATGATGCAACTGCCATTTATAGTGTTCATACTTCTTGATTAGCACCCTGGTGCAATTAATTGTTATAAATTAATTGATAACTTATGGATTTATACAATCAAGTATCAAAGGATGTAAATTTCTTTTGTATTCTTTGGTGATTGGATATTCTTTACTGCTTGCAGCTTATCTTCTAGCCATGTTCCGTGATAGTGGAACGAGAAAAAATTTATCTTCTCAGAGTAGAACTGAACATTGTTTTTCATTGACATCCCCTTAACTTTGATAAAGGCTGCAGTATGTCCTTTTTCATGTTCATTATATTTGAAGATGTTGAACATCCACAATACATTTTGAATTTCCAATATAGCGTAAGTCTGACTTTACTGCTTTCCTCTGTATCAGAAAGTGGGCCATCTAAAATTCATTTGCATTCTTTTTTAAACAGTTTAAAACTTTTATATAGTGACTTGTGTGTTGTGCTAGATAAGTTTCCTCTACAGAATCAATCTTAAATATTTATAAGTCTACTATTCATCCATGCTTAGAATATTGCTGCCACATGTGATCTGGTGCTCTTGCTATATATTTAGGGTTTCCTAATAAAATTCAAAGAAGAATCTACAATATTATTAGTCCTGACATCTCAGCTTCAGTCACTTTCCCACCACTGTAACATTGCTTCCCTGGGCCTTTACTATAAATACTTTCATGGTCATTGTTCTGATAAACTTTCCTCTATGGTACCGAGGTTGGAATTTAAGTCCAGTACTAGATTGGTGGTTAGATCTCATCATTTTACAGTTGAATTGGCTAGAAATAAAGAAATACTTTTTGCCTAATAGAAAAGATGTATCTATTTTCTTCATCAGTTGAATCTTACTTTGAAAAGCATTATATATAATCAGCGACTATTTGACACTAGCAATGGTTGGTCACTACCAATGATTTTTAGCACATTTAAATTTCCTAACAATTTATGTGTTCCTTGTATGATTCATGGGTAATATCTTGTTACAAAACAAACATGTCTAAATTTGCATTTATCCATGACAGTTGTAATAAACACAATTAATAACATCAAATTTAATACAAAAAAATGACTGTGTGCATTCAGACACATGTGATGATATGTATGTTCAGTTGATTCTTCACCCTTAAGTCTGTTGGCTATCAAAGGATGTCAATGTATGTGATGTGCTTTTATGGAATAATGGGACAATTTATTGCAGGTTTTTGAGAAGGTCAAAGAATATGATATGTGCCATAAATTACAAGAAAATATGATATGTGCCATAAATTGCATGAAAAAATGTTTTTACTTGGTTGATATATTTACAAAAGAAAGGAAAAATTCAGGTGCTCATTGCATGTAAAAATGCCATTCATTTATTAAGAAACAAGAATTATCATTAATATAAATAAATAATATGATGATTATCATTTAACTAAACTGATGTCAGTTAAAAATGAATTGAATAAAATCAGTTGATGATGATGATTGCTCCAGATTTTGCTTTTTATTCTCTTTCTATCAGTTTTGGTTTAAAATTAGAAATGTCTTTTTTAAAAAGAATTAATTTTAAAATAATTTTTTCATTCCATGAACAGAACAACTTTTTTTCTGAGATATTCTTTATGTTTAACAAAAGTAAAAAAAACTTAAACCTTTTTAAATTAAAGATTACCCTCTTCTAAGTCAGTTTGAAAGTTAAACACCCACTTCCCCACTGTTGCATGTTTAAAACAGGAAATGATTTAACTGTATCTATCTATATTTCTGAGATGAGGTATTATTTACATTATTCGGACTATTGTCCTCATCTTTGTCACCATATTTATTACAACGTTTCGGCCTTTCAGTATCTGTCTATATTTCTGCCTTAACCAGGTTTTGTACTCGCACAAGGACACATGACACAGTTGATAAAGGCGTTAGTTAGATCTAATGACAGGACCCAAATGGGTGTGAGTTCAATACCTGGTTAAGGCAGTGGAGAACTTGGAGAGGGAAATTAACAGGAGAACTGATAACTAACATGGCACGTGAAACTAGAACAGTCTACCCCAGTGAGCAAAATAATAAAGGTTTCAGTTCAACATTCCAACCACCTGAAGATGGCCAGAGCATACAATGGCTGAAACGTTGTAATAAATATGGAGACAAAGATGAGAACAATAGTCCAAATAATGTAAATAATGATTTAACTGATACGAAAGACATTGTTTTGCAATCTGAGATTTTGGTCAGGTTGGATAGTTCTGTCTGATCTGCAAATACTCCATTTTCTCTAATGTAAAATCTAAAAAACACAGAAAAGAAAACAGCAGTTACTTCTAGAAAAGGTAGTAATGGAAAGCAGGAAGAGAGGACTAACCATCAATTGTAAGATGACAGAATATATGGTTGTTAGTAAGAGGGACAGCCCAAAATGTGAGCCGTGAATGGGAGGCATCAAAAATAAGCAAATACAAAAATTTAACTATCTGAGAACTATTATAACAGATGATGACAAAGATATCCTGAACTACATTGAAATAGTAAAAGATGTCTTACAAAAAGCTAAGTAAAATATTAAGCCACAGGAAAATAAGAAAAACTAGGGAAAAATATTAGAAGAATCCAGAATTTGCATACAAATGAAAAATAAATTGTGCAAGTACACAAAAAAAGCAAGAGGCATGAGACAAGAACACATGACACATTCTGGATTTATTTAACATTTACAGCAAAGGGGTCCTTTAGAATAAATAGAATTTCTACTAAGATTTATTATTGATTGACACAATTTTAACAATATTAATCAGGCAGGTAATACTGTGTCTATAGCAGATAAAGAATTATAATTGCAGGAACTCCTTGACAAGGTAGTGAAAGAAAGCAAGAAGAAAGGACTAACCATCTGTAGGAAGAAGATATAAAATATATGGCTATTAGCAAGAACGGCAATGCAAAATGTGAGCCATGAATGGGAAGCATCAAAATAAAGCAAATACAAAAATTTAACTGTCTGGGAGCTATTATAAGAGATGTGGAGAAATGTGACAAAGAAATTCAGAGCTACATTGAAATAGCAAAAAATAACTTACAAAAGCTAAGCAAAGTATTAAGACACAAGAAAATTTCATTAGAAACAAGGAAAAGAAATGAGAGAAAATGTGACAAAAAAAATTGTCATAGAAAAAACTCATAGGACGTTGAAGAGTGAAGCAATGAGCTTGTGTATCAGAGAACAGGGAATGGGGGGATGGAAGGGGGAGAAACATTGCAGATTGCTACAAAGGATAGGAATTCGTGGAGAGCCATGATTGGCCACATTCTAAAGGGACATGGCATGTAAAAGAAATGACAGCAATTGTAAAATAAGGATTTTTTTGCTTTTTCAAAAGGAACTCCCCTTTTTTTTCTAAAAGGCCCTTTTTTATTTTATTTTTTTAGACATCTTGCATTTAAATCTGTTAATCAAAATTAATTTGCTCAAGGAAATGAATTCAGAGAAACTTGTGATATCCAATTTGGTGCTTTGGCCTCAAAGCTAATTTGTTTCCTTTTGTTTTTCAAGAATCAATTCTTGGATTGTAATCAGGAATTTATAACCAGTTCCTCATGTTCCAAAGAACTGACCTGCCATATTTTATGATGTATCCTTAAAATGGAAGACGAGAGAAAAAAAGTTGTTGGGATGATGTTTAATGTACAAGAAAGCTTTTAGTCTGGTATTGATTTATTCATGCACTTTAGAGACTTGAAATTAAATTACTGGATACAATTTGGTGGGTTGGGGATGAGGGAGGGTACGTGGGGGAGAAGAAATGAGAAGGGTGAGGAGGAAGCAAAGCAATGTTGCATCAAAGACCCTCTTCATTGCTTGAAAGTTTTGATTCTGACTGGTACACTAGGTTTTGGAAATTTGAATTTTTGAAAGATAGATAAAAACAAACTGAAATAGACCGATATATAGATTGATAGATATGAATAGACTTGGATAGATCTATAGCTAAATAGATAAAGACAGACGAATATAGATAGAAAGATAGATAGATAGATAGATAGATAGATAGATAGATAGATAGATAGATAGATAGATAGATAGATAGATAGATAGATAAACACAAACTGATTTAAATAGAGAAATAGATCAACTGATATAAAAAAAAGATTTAGATAAATAAATGCTGACTGAAATAGATAGAAACAGAGATAGATAGATATAAATACACTTAGATACATAGATCTGTAAATATACAGATAGATAAATGCAGAGATAGGTAGATAGACATAAATTTACTTCAGTAATGAGCAGACTGAGATAGATGGATAGATAGATAGTTAAATAGATAGATAGATAGATAGATATACATTGACTTCATTAATGAGCACACTGAGATAGATAGATAGATAGATAGATAGATAGACAGACATAAATTGACTTCATTAATTAGCACACTGAGATAGATAGATAGATAGATAGATAGACAGACATAAATTGACTTCATTAATTAGCACACTGAGATAGATAGATAGATAGATAGATAGATAGATAGATAGATAGATAGATAGATAGATAGATATAAATTGACTTCAGTAATGAGCAGACTAAGATATATTGATAGATAGTTAGGTATGAACAGACTGAGATAGATACATGTCCTCCAAAATGTATTCAAATTTTGTTTGTTAAAAGCAGCTTTGGTTGTTACCTGAAAGTTCAAAAAACATTTTCATAATCAAAAAATAAGTCATAATAAACTTCACTTGTTTTTTCTGTCTAAATTCTTCAATAATTCTCTTTCTAAATTTGCAACAATTTTTACCAGAGATTTGGAATTCTACAGATAAAGTAATTTTTCTATATAAACATTGAATTCTTTCCTTTTTTAAACTTTATTAAAACAGAAATATCTTTTCGCATGAAAGTGTTTAAAGATTGGTAATCAGGTCTCAGTATTTTACTGATGAACTAGTTAAATGCACCTGTCATCTCTACTTTAACAGTTTTTTGCTCGCATTTCCCACCTGTGGAATTCCTTTCTAATTTCTTGCTTCCATGATAACTACAATCTTCTAAGATTTAAATGCAATGACAATTGGCATCTTCTGTCTTCTTGAAGCCTGTTTCTTTTTGCCCTTTTCTAAATCCTCCCCATTTTCAATTTCCTCATTCACTCCCTGTAAACCTCTGTTCTCAAGGCATATATATATATATATATATATATATATATATATATATATTATTAACAAGAGTAGTTTATATATATGTTGTGGGGAAAAACAGGAACTTGATCATCTTAGCTAAGTCTGGCACAAGTTCTTAGTAGTGAACATCCAGCAAGGATTGAACATGCAACACTTGAGAATGTGTTCAAAGCTCATTAATCACACACACTTCTTATATATGAAAATAATATATAAATACTTATAAATGTAGATATATAGATATAGATATATATAAATATGAAAATAAATTTTTACTACATTACTTCAAAATCAAAAAATAAAAACCTTATAAGATAAGACCATGAAAATGCAAATATATGCACAATATACAATGCACTGTGACTACTAAGAATATGTGACATACTTTAGAGGAAGTCAATACTTTAAACTAAATAAGTAAGATAACCAACAACTGAGAAAGAAATAAATAAAATAAATATAAATAAATAAAACATTAAGTAAATAATAAATTAATTAACAAACTCTGAATGCATAAACACAAGTAATAATTATAATAATCAACAACAAATAATTAATCAATAATTAATAGTTAATAAAATTTAACAAACATAACTATAAAAGTATTATTTCTACTCAATAGCCTCTCGAATAATTTGAAATGTAACTGTTAACACCTACCAAATAACTGTTAGGATAATACATCGATCTTGTTAACCCACAATGTTTTATTGACCAACATATAATAATAGTCAAACTAAAACAAAACACATATGTCCTGAAGATTAGGTTCAAGCATGAGACAGGCTGTTGCTGCTCGGTGTTAAAAAATTAAAAGAAAATAGCTAAATCAAAACTTTTTATTATTGAAAATAAAAAATTATATAAATAATTTATCAAATTAAAATAAAATGATAAACAATAATTATGTTCATATAATATATATATATATATATATATAAGCAAATAAGTAAATAAAAAATTTAATAATATTTATGAACATTCATTTATTTGGCATTAAATTACATCACATAATTTACCTTGACTTTCACAGATAGCCCCAAGAATATTTTTGAGTGACCTTAAATTTAAAAACTTTGAAAACTATTGTCATTTTTTACTTCTCTTTATAAATACATGTTGCCAAATAAAATCTTAAATTTGATTTGATAAAGTCCATCAGAGGACAAAATGTTTTGGTAAAGAAAAGTTTTCTTTTTCTTTTTATTCATAGTCTTTTTTACACATAAATTTTCTTTGTATATGAATTTTTTACACAAAAGTAAATGGTGAGCTACTCTGTTACCCAAAACAATCCTCTGTTGCCTGCTATTTTTTCTAAAAAAAATAGCAAGTACTCTAGGTGAATGAACATGCAGGTCCATTTTACTCTTTGCCACTTATAAGCGAACATTGGGTAGATTGCTTTAAAAACTGCTAATTTTTCTGCTATGATTTAATAGTAATCTTCATTTAGGGAGCAGTAAGTGTGAGGAATAAACCTTTATGGCTTTTTGAGAACTTCTATTTGTCCTTCATTAAATTTTAGACATTGTTCTACTTGCTTACAGTTGTACTAGTTGGGAATTTTATATCTCCCAGAAGTTGGTTGTATGATGAGATGAATTATCTCTATGAGTTAGTAAGCTATACTTTCAAGAGCATGCATTTCTGAACCAATTGAAGAGTCTGGAAGTTATAAAGCTTTATATATTGCAGGTATAAAACAATGAAATTCCTTCTTGCTTTTCCTTTGATGAGAAAGTTGATGTTAATTCCAACATTATATATTTAATTATGTTTAATTAATATTTAATTAATTTAATTTAATTATAGAAATTAAATATTATTTGCCTCCTCTCTTCAAATACTGTTTTTTTTCAAAATGTGAAAATGCACAATAGGACAAAAAACAGTTAAATGTAGATGTCTCTTTTACTCCAGTAGCTTCATGTGTTGCACTTCCCATCTGTGGAACTCCCTTCCTCTTACTTGCTTCCCTGATAGCTATAATCTTCAATTATTCAAATGCAATGTCAATTAACATCTCCAGATGCCTTGATCTAATTCCCAGTCCTTCTCTTCATCCTTTCCTCTATCATACCTTTTTACTCTTGATCCCACTCTCTGTAATCTCTTGTGTGCTAGTGGCATAAAAAAATGTGGCCCTTTATAACAGATAAAAGATTTGTTTGAAATACAAAAACCAAAAGTCAGGATACAAGAATCTACGAGAAGCTAATATTGTTTCAACTTATATGAAGACAACCAAAGAGGCGATAAGACAAATTGTCTGTGATGCTATTGATGACGATAATGATGATATAATGATAGCTAAATGGGGAATTTACTATAAAACTGTCAAAACTGATGAACCAATGTATTTGGTGCTATGAAGCACAAGACATCCATATTGAGATATTGATAAGGTTATGGTAAATGAGCAATAGAGGTTCATCTGGCCATGACAATGCTGTTATGGGTTTTGTGTTCCAGAAACAGTCTTCAAGAAGACATCATGATATTTGCTCTCACTAAGTAATGGTCATATCATATTCAGAGCCTGTAGGTTATATATCACGTACAGTGTTGTTTGTTTGGGACGTTCAACAGGATATTGTTTAAAAGGTTTTTCAAGCTATACAGACAGGACTGGATTTAGAGATTAAGAGACCCCTTGGCAAAAAGAATTTGGGAGTACCTTCATTACATATGTCACTGTCCTGTGTCTATAAAAAACATATATATTCTTAGACAATGTTTTTTTGGTGTGAAACAAGAAACACTTAAATAATTTAAAAAAAACATTCCAACTAGAGGGGCTCAAATACTCTAAAGTGTTTCAAATTAATTCAAAGAAGCTCCATTACACATGAAAATATACAAATCTCCTTATATTTTTATTTTTTCTTAGTTTTATTAGGGACCCAAGACTAGAGGTCTCTTGGTCACCCATCTAGTCTTGGGCTCCCTGTGTTGCAGCCTTTACTAGCCTATATGTAAATCGGGCACTGTATACAGACCATTTTTTTACATCATTGTTCACCCAATACAAAACCCAGGAGCCACTCCAAATAAAAGGTTACTTAAAGTGTGTTGATTTATAGCTGTAAGAATTGCAGATTTAAAGAATATGTAGGATAGATAATGGCTGACCCTAGACTTGAATAGGTGAAGATTTTAGTGATTGGAGAAGCATCCTTTTGAGAGTCAGTTATGGTTAAGCATTTACGGAAACATCCACTTGGGAGTCTGTTCCATAAATGTCAGTGGTTCTTAGGAAGAAGATATCTAAATGGAACTTCATTCTTACCTATAATTTATATTTCTCTGCTAAAGATTATGACACAGATGTTTTATTAAGCTATTTGACAACAAAACAAAATCATGGATTCATTCCTTTTTTAAGAGCATGAATATGAACTGAACATAAACATCGTCAGTTGAAGTTCAAATGTGGTTTACTAATTTTGTTTTCTTTCTTAGTAACCATTATGCCATTTTAAACATATCTATCTATCTGTATGTATATACTGGGCTAGGTTGGTATCTAGTCTGACTGCCTCCCATAATAGAAACATATAAAGCTAAGTATATATATATATATATATATATATATATATATATATATATATATATATATCTTATACGTACTGCCACTTCTATATGAGTAGGAACACGTTTTCAACAAAGAGTTATAAAGAGTGGGTTGTGTCAATCTGTTTTGTATGGAGAGCCATCTTTGCAAATAGTTGTTTGAAAACCAGGCCTTTATCTGGTTTTCAAGAGCTGGAGGCAAACCTGATTGCTTATTGAGTAAGCAGACCAAAATGGATTCAATTTAATATAAAGAGGTATAATAAGAAAGTCATAACAAGAATGATAAATAAATTGATGGTTGTGGTGTGTGTGTGTGTATAACTATCAATTTTGGAGAGGGACAAGCAGAAGGCACAAACACACGCACACATGCATATATATATATATATATATATATATATATATATATATATAATTAATATAAATTAATAAATAATAATATGATAAATCAAATAAAATGTAATGAAAATAAATGAACAAATAAAACATGGTTCTCTACAATATCCTCTTCTAACCTAAAAATATTTGCCCTAAAATAAAACGGAAAATTTCTATATTTCTGAGATGAGGTATTATGTACACTATTTACATTATTCGGACTATTGTCTGCATCTTTGTCGCCATATTTATTACAAGGTTTCGGCTGTTGTACGCTCTGGCCTTCTTCAGGTGGTTGGAATGTTGAACTGAACCCTTCATTTCGCTCACTGAGGTAGACTGTTCTAGTGCCATGTTTAATGGATGTCAAACCAACACCTTTATCCACTGTGCCATGTGTCTTTGAGGACATGTATAGATTTCTGGGTATTAAAAACCTAATGTCTCAGCAACCATTTTTTTACCAGTGCTCATATTGCAACTTTTTGCTGTTATCATAGCATGTTTTTAGCAGAGCTCATATTGCAATTTTTGTTGTTATTATTGCTTTTCTCTGGCACTCATTATTACTGGTTCACATATTGTATTCATTCCTATGCATTAAATATGTTATGTGGAACTAGAACAATCTACCCCAGTGAGCAAAATAAAGGGCTCATTTCAACATTCCAACCACCTGAAGAAGGCCGGAGTGTACAACGGCTGAAACATTGTAATAAATATGGTGACAAAGAGGAGAACAATAGTCCAAATAATGTAAATAGTGTAGGGAAAAACTGATTTCACTCTTTACATACTTCCCATAAATCTCCATAGAGAGAGAGAGTCTATACAAAGAGGAATAATACATGGTCTGATCATTATTTAAGATAAGAACCTGCCAGTCAACATGTAGCATTGATTTCTATCTTCAAACATCTATCTATTTATTTAGATAGCAATTATTCATCAAAATTTGATTAACAAGAAAATTTGAAAAATATAATAAAAAATTAAACCAACAGATCTTATCGGTTCTTTTTAATCAAATTTGTTTGTTTATATATATATATAAAATCTGTAAGTGGTAAGGATAATCCAAGTAGGTATTTTAATATAAAATATTAAAAAGATAGATCCCTGAAGAGAGTTCAATGTATTTATATACAGAGCAATATGATATTTAATATCTATAATATTAATATCTGCCTCATTAGATGGATCGGTTGATGAGGCAGATATTCAAAACTTATTTCTTGAAATAAATTTATTACTGAATTCTTTGATGATGTGTTAAGTTTTTTCCCTCTTCATATAAATGTCCTTCTTTTCCACAAGTGGCTTAGACAAACTTTCTCATTAAAGATGTCATTATTGATTGAAAACAATTATTTTTAATAATTGTAGCAGAGTATAACACATTTCATCTCATCTTTTGAATAATGCAGAGGTGTTTAACTAGGACATTACCAGTGATGAAACTTAATGTTTACAATATGACCAAAAAAACAAAATGCAGTACATGCAGTAAAAAATAAAGAATTCACCTCAACTGTAAAAAAAGTGAACATGTCTCACTCACAGTTCAAAAATATTCTAGGTGACTCTCCAAAATCCACAGGGTGGCCTCAAACTTTTGACTGATTGATCGATTCATTTTCCATGGCTTATCAACACTTTGCTGGTTATTTAAAGCCAGAAAATATTTTTAGATTGTAAGAATTTTTTTTTGAGATGGTTTTAGTGATACAATTTAACAAATTAACCCATAGCTGGGAGGAGAAGAGGTCGATACATATCTTTTTCAAGGGTATTTGCGAGTAAGTGAATATAATGAACCCAACAGGAAATGGAACTTGACTCTCCTTTTAACAATTTTGAACCATTATCCATTATACCACCTACACATCC